>JAMXBD010001243.1:0-432774 GCA_024138025.1 Combretum micranthum
TCCATTTTTTTCAAGTAAAAAAGTTCCCTCCTATTATTACATCCTTGTCTTTTTGAAGTATTATTATGATTATTATCACAGGAGGATTTTTACTGTACAATTAATGGATTAAAAAAGATTATTAATGATAGGATATTTTTTTTTAAGGAATAATTATTTTTGTGTTCAAATTTATTTCCTTTTATTTTTTTTTAAATGCATAGTGAATTTTTTTAAAAATTAAACTTAATTCATTTTGCTTATTTTATTTTACTTGATAATGAGAATTGGTAACGTTTACTTTTATAAAGGAGTTACAATTCAATAGCACTTATGTGTAATTTAAATTTGTTCATAAACGTGACTAATAGTGTATATTTACTCACATTTAATAAACGCGACTAGAGTATAAGGAAATGTGACTTCTGCAAAATTTACAAACGTCACCAAATGTCAAAATTCTTGTAGTGCTTATTGATTTATATAATTGGTAATATGTTAGTTAAAAGCATACAACGAATTACATTTTATGTCTTATATTGAGATAAAGTCTAGTATATCATTATAGTTCAAGATAATTCAAAAAAATGAGACTAGTCATAGTTATAATTTTATAATAGATGAAATCTTTTCCTTCCTATAAGTTTTACATGTTTATTTGATAAATGATTAATTTTAAATATTATTGTTTATATTTGCATTAGTGATAAGAAAATGTAATTGAACTTTTTCGATAGAATATATTTGTTATTTTATGAAAAAACGGTTTGAACCGCAAACCGAACCATACCGGACCGTTTTTTTTTTCGGTTCGAAAAAATTACGAACCGAACCGTATAGTTAGATTTGAATTTAAAAGAAAAACCGAACCGTAAATTATGGTGCGGTTCGGTTCGAGATGCAAATCGAACCGAATGTACCGTGCACAGCCCTAGTTTATATAGGGGGATTATGAAGGGAATTTCGCCTCATAAAACTGAGGCCAATTTTGCCTCATCCTAGTCAGCATATGAGGCGAAATTGGCCGCTGACTAGGCTAGTGAGGCGAAATTCGCCTCATCATCCTAGTCAGCGGCAAATTTCGCCTCATATGCTGACTAAGATGAGGTGAAATTGGTCTCAGTTTTCAAGATGAGGCCAATTTCGCCTCAAATTCTTTAAGAGGCGAATTTTGCCTTTTAATTTTCGCCTCCTTTACCCACTTTTCTACTAGTGATATAGATCCCCAGCAGGTCACATGCTCTTAAACTCTTTTACATTAATTTATTAAACCTATTTTTGACTTCAATGATGTTATTTAATTCGCCTTCTAAACATTACCCATTGCTTTACGAATTCTCCCTTGTGCTATATATATATATATGTATATGTATGTATAGATATACGTCAAACGTAATGATCATCAATCAATAATTGAGTCATCGTTCTGCAATAATCAAAACCATTCAAATAATATATTTTAAATATCGAGTAGGGGAAAAATAAAACTATGAGTTTGGTTAACCTTTGCAAGCAATAATATTTTTTTATTTCTTGAATGGATTCAATCATTGGTACGTACCTGGTATTAAAATGTATCCATCTTTTATGAGAGCTATGTATTGAGTTAAAAGTTTATTCGTTAGAATACGTTATTTATCCATCTTTTTATAATGTATAATAATCAATGAGTTATTCCTCAGAATTTTATAATTGGCAGAAGGCATACTTTCATTTTCTGTGTATATATATATATATAGGAAGGAAGAACATAATTAGGTAGGCAGTAATGTCATGTCAATGCGAAAGGGGGAGGCATGTGCTTACATTCCGTCAGTTAGTTAATTAAAATGTATGTTTTTATATATTCAATTAAATAAACAAATAGCATAGCAGTGGGATCGATAATGCAAAGTGGACATATGCATGTGGAGTAAGTAATAGAACCCACGTTATATATATTGTTATATATCATATAATAACATCATTTAAAACGCAAGCAAGTTCCATGTGAATTTAAATGATAATGCATATCCATTAACTGTTTGTCTTTTGAGATGTACGGTGGGACCAACGAAACAACGTACGGATTTTATTTAGATTTAACGGCCTAGTATTATTTACTTATGAATTTTCTATACGTATTTTCACACGCTAACTGGTCCATCTTTTGCGTATTCTTCTCCTTCAGACACGCTAAATCATGTGACCAAATTAATTAACAAGTTGAAATATATGTGATATGCTTATATCTAATTACTTTTCAACTATTTATTCGAGAAAACTTGATCTAGCTAACTACTGTAGATTGCCATGCTATGCCTTTATAATTGGAAACTTGTTAATTATAAAGCCGGATTGGAGTTTGACCCGAACATATTAATGAAATAAATATATATTTAAAATTCTAATAACTTTTTTTTTCCCTTATAGGTTGGCCTATTCAACTTGGACCACCTGAGTCGAACAACGGGTCAATCCTGGCCTATACAAATCTAGGCCAAGTGCATGGATTGGTTTGCTTTTATAGCTGGTTCTAATTGAACCTAGTTGAACCGGTCAGGTCGGTTTGGGTCCTCAACAACATTGTTGTAAATAAAAGCACACGTACTTCACCCTATTTATCATAATTTATTTATTTTATTATGCCCCTCAATTTAAAAAAATTACCTTTTTGATATATGGACAAAAAATTAATAATAGAACAAAATACATTTTCCATTAATTACTAACCTATAACAATCCAATCATTTTGGTTGGCATTGTGGAATGGTTTATAAAAGAAATATTGTGAGAAAAAGAAAATGGAGGAGAGGAATTATTGGAGAATTCGAATCATTCTATTTGTTTGGATAGTGAAAAGAAAAAAAACATGGATAAAACATTAATTATTATAAAAGATAAAATAAGATATAATAGTAAACTACTTGAATACCCTTAAAAGATAATAAGTAATTTAGAAAAAAAAATATAATTAATTTAAAAAAAAATTCTTCTTTCCATCCTAATTCTCTTCATTTGAAGGAAACAAAAACAATAGTAAGACTAAGGTAATATATTACATCCATTAACCTTTTTTTGTCTTTTTCGTTCAAAACAAATAAAGAGATTGAATTTAATCCCCTTATTGCCTCCCATTCCCTATCATTCCTTCCGAATTTCTTTATGCAAAGAAGAGTGATAATAAAGACTAGACTCTTACCTCCAAACTACAGTCTATGGTTTAATTAGTTATATGTGTAGGACTGGAGAAATCATGCCACTATGTCCCATAAGGTACAAATATACATGAAAACTCATATTATAGGATTTTTGGCTTACTTGATATATAATCGATTTTAAGGGTGGGCACAAATCGGTTTGGTTAGGTTTTTTCTAAAACCAAATTAAACCATAATTTACAGTTTGGTTTTTTTTCCATCTCAAACCAAACCCTTAAGTAACGATTTGGTTGGGATTATAAATTTTTTAAACCATTAAATAACGGTTTGGTTCGGTTTGGATTACGGTTTAAATCAAAATTCTAACTAAAAAATTTTTCCTTGTTCTAGTTTTTTTTACATTTGTGTAGATTCTTAAATATTCATATCATTTTACAAAGTTGATATTATAAACCACGATAAAATACTTTATAAATTCATTATACTTTTAATCTATAGTTCTCTATAAAATCAATTATCCATCAATAAAATACATTTACTAACTAATATATAGTAAGTCATAATTTATGATTTTTAATATAATCATCATGTCAATTATCTACCAATAATTTAGCTAAAATAAAAAAATCCTCTATCAACAAAATTCATCAATGAATAAAATGACCAGTTGACAAAATATATTCAACAATTAATACATAATGAAGGTTTATAACTAAATAAATAAATTTCATTCTTTACAAAGTTAAAAACTATTAAAAAAAAATAATAGTTCATCATCAACAAAAAATTACATATCATAAGCTTAAAAAAAATTTAAAAAGAACAAGTTGATTTTAATTAATATTCACCAAATAATAAATATCAAATGAAATCATATAAAGATATAGTAAAATATTATTATATTTTTCTAAAACGGTTTGGTTTGGTTTTACGAATTGGTTTGGTTTACCTTCCAAACCAAACCGTAAATTTACGGATTGGTTCGAATTTGAAAAATTTTAAACTAAACCATGAAAAAAACCATATTTTCGGTTTGGATTGGTTCGGTTACATATTGGTTTGGTTCAGTCGGTTTTTTTGCCCACCCTTAGTCGATTTTCTCCTATGGTTGTAATAGTTAATAGGTATGTAGCTATAGGTTTTCATTGTAGTTAGGCATGTGATTATTCTCTGCGCTATCTATAATTATAGAATGAAATTATACGATAGTGAATGATATTTCTCTTAAACTATATTTGGTATAGGGAAATTAGGAGGAAATAAATGAGGGGAGGAAAAATGAGGAGGGAATTGAATTTCATCTTCTTGTTTGTTTTGAGGGAGAAACACAAGGGTAGGGACATAGATGTAAATTTTTTCCTAGGTCCCACTACTATTTTTTGATCCCTCAAAATGGAGAGAATTAGAAGGGAAAGGAATATATATATATATATATATATATATTTAAATTATTCTTCTACCATTTTTTAAAATTACTTATTATCTTTTAGGGATATATAAGTAATTTATTACTTGTTGCTTTTTGTAATTTATAATAACTATGATTCCATCTATTTTTTGCCACTTTTTTTTTCCTAATTTATTCCATCATGCTAAACAAAGTGTTAGTCTCTCTCTCATGTTAGGCGTATCCAGTTTGAATCTACTTTTCCATTGTCATAACAAAAAAAATAAATAAATAATAAAAAAAGAAATTATTTGATAACGTTTAATACATTATATGGGAGCCGGATCATCAACCTTCTCCATTTCATAAAAACTACCCATATAATAATTTCCACTTCGCAACACATTTGTTATTATATTCTAAATTCACAAAAATTGAAGAAATAACAATGCATTTATCGCAATAATTTTTAAATAAATATCTTAGTATAAGTAAGTTGCGATTATAATAAACTTTGATGGGATTTTCCTTTTCTTTCTTTTCTTTTTTTTTTTTTTCTATTACAATGGAAGAGAGGAGATTCAAACCCGTTTATTCCCATTCAATCTTAACACATCTAGACGTCATTGATGACATGAACTTCTTAACTCTATAGGAATAAATCAGAAGATGGAAATTAACAAATGATGTTCTTCTCTTTAAAGATATTTTATTTAGATGCATGTATTGAAGAGAAAAGTTTGCAACATATGTGTATACTCATGACCTTCATATTAGAGAAAAGATTTATATGTATTAGACTATTAGAGCATCCACATTCATCAGATTCTTCACAAGATCCTTAAAGTGTCATTAGTATCTAAAGGAACTTTTCTTCCAAAGAACCTCACTACTTTATCAATAAGGTCCTTCATATAAGTTTCTTTTTTTTTTTCTTTTCATACTTTCGTGGATCCCATTTACTTTTATATAATACCTTACCTTTACAAAATAATAATTAAATATTTCAAAGGAACTCACTTTTTTTTATCCTCTATGAAGGATCCAAAAAAGTTAAAGGAACCTTCAACATCCATAAAAACCTCAAAAAGTGAGGCCCTTTGTCTAGGTTTTCATGTCAAAAACCATCAATGTGGATGCTCTTATTATACCACATGTTTATATGAATGGTAAGCAAATATTAATATTATTTTGGAAAAATAGTGCCAACAATATATAATTTTTATAAAACTATTTGCATGTTAAATTTCCATTCACATAACATGTTAATACTAATAAAGTCTATGTCACTTTATACCTTGATTGGAATGTTGAAACACACTGCATGATTGCATAACAAGTGAGAAAACCCCCTTTTGTATCTTGGTGGTTGGAATGATATAGGCTCCACGAAGAGAAAATGGGACTATAAATAAAATAAAAGACGAGAGTTTGTAAATTTAGGAAGCTGATTAGACACGAGTCCAAATTGACTTGGGATTCAAGGGGATAATCTATCCTTCAAAAAATTGCCACTCATGGAAAAGTAGAAGAAATATCGAACCATCCCATAAGCAGCATCCTTAAGTAGAGCTCGTTCCCTATTAACATAGGTTCAACTTACATATTGCAAATGTAGAGATCCATTTGACATGATGACGGGAGTGTGATATAATCTTAAAGAAATAACAAAAGATATTATATTGAAAAATGACGTGGAGAGAAAGGTAGAGAAACAAATAGCTTTAGGGATTTGATGCACAAATAATGGATGAAGGACTTTTTAAACAACAATTTAGCTATTTTACAGGACTTTTTAAACATCCTCTCTCTAATTTCAAAAATTATATCAAATGAGGAATATTTGAGTGACTATAGATGTTAATTATCAACAGTATTCATTTGCTTACATTATTGGTAGTTGATTTATTTTATTTTAAATTTATTATATTTTGGTGCCTTAGGTTTCTTAGTGTGTCATCATTATGAGTCAAGACTTAATTTGACCTTCAACCCATTGGGGTTGCAAAAAATTTTCCAAATCGATCCCAAAACCTTATATGGTTAAGCTTTAAGGTTATTAGTTGGTTAGGTATGCTATAATGATCCATCCAATTACATCTTTACTAAAATTAGTCCAATGATCGAATTTCCTCGAATAATCCTAAATCCGTGAACATGAAACTCTAGACCATGTCCCTACATTCTTTCAACACCCCATCCCACACCTCCCTCCTTAAAAAAAAAAAAGAAAAAAAAAACAAAAACAAAACAAATCATTTTATTAACTAAAGTGTGTTCCATTTACCTATCAATAGCTTAGACCATACTGCCTAATATAGTTAGAAGCATAACCACCAAGAGACTTTTACGACTAAACATACATCTAGAATTGAGTAAGTAAGTTAAATGATTCAACAAGTATCTTGCTAAGTGAAGTCAAGCCTCTAAGCTTTGTGTGTACTCTACTATAAGGTAGTGAGATTTTGTTAATTGATCATATAGGGAGCTACTTGTTGCACATCTTAATTCGCAAAGGTTAACTTGCAATGCAAAAACTAAGCCTCTAACTTTTGTATTTTCTCAATCATAAAAAATAATTCGTATGAATAGTGAGCTGCTTATCACATGTCAAGAGAGCTACTTGACAAGATTTTTCTTTTTAGCATGCAACTTGCTACAATCACATTTCTCCCTACAAGATTGAATCTCATAGCTCTTTTTCAAAGTATAATTTTTCATTTTCCCTCATATCTCTCCATATTTCCCTCTTCTTTTACCTCTCTCATTATACTTTATCTCTCTTCTCGTATCTTTGAACCTCCCTTACCTCTTCGCCTCCTCCTTCTTCTCCAAACACTTTTATACGATCATACCCCTTTTGTTTTCTAGCTTCCCTCTCTCTTTGATAATTTTTATTTGAATCCTCTCTCCACTTTGCAGTATCCCTCTTTCAGATGTCATTCTCTTCCCTTTCTTTATTTTTCTCTCTACACTCTAATCCTTGCCACCTTAGCTCCACTAATGCTTATTTCAACATTTTATGTGCAATACCTTAGTTTTTCTTAACTTAAATATAGTATGAACCACTAGATCTTTAGTGTATCATGGGTAGTTAACAATAGTTTATGAATAAACTGTGTAAATATAAAATACTAAATATTAATAGAAAATTTATTTTTATGAGATTTAGAATCTAAACTTTATCTTTAATTTTATTATCTTGAAATAATTAATGTTTTGTTAGTACAATAATTAATATATGTCAGATATAAAAAAAAATCATCTTATACACATTATAGACTTTAATTTTCATCACTTGCACTTAACCTTCTTTCAAAATTGCCCAAAATGTCTTGCAAAATCTGTTTAGTTATAAGAGAGACGGTAAACTTGACCAATTTTTTCATAAAGTTTTCTACATTAATTGTTGCAATGAAGTTTTCAAATCAAATTTATCTTACCCTTTCTTACTTGCAAAAGAAGCAGCGGTATTTTAAAAGCTTACAATAGCTAACATCAGTATTACCATAAAGTAAACACAAAAGGTTTTAAAATATCTACTATACTAGTATAATTTAATATAATTAGTACAGAATATCTTTTATCAAACATAAAAATGGATAAACCTGGACTTCTTTTGCTTTTATTTTAATTGTGAAACTCTTTTTTTGTTTTTTACCTATTTTACAACTTAAAAACAAATCATTTCTCTAAATTACCACCTTCAACGTCTAAGAAATCATATATAGATACTACTTACAGTGTTTTCGAAGGAAAAGTAAAGTAATCACATAGAACACATTTACCAAATTAATGTAAGTTTCATATATTATTTTTTAACGTTGCAGTGAGCTCATTCTATCAAACACATTAGTGCACTTACGTATTTATTGTTTAAAAGTAAAGCACTAAGTTTAATAGGTATACTAAGTTAATGAACTAAAATTGAACTTATGAGGAACTAATAAAGACATGTACAGACTTATTTTGTAATTTTGACCATGTTTAAGAGTTGTAGTATAATTACTAGAAATTTACGAACAAGTATAACTTTACTTAACAAACATAGGCATGATAGTTCATAAAATAAAACGGAGAAAAAATACATAAAACATTCATATTTGGACTTCTGGTTATACGAAAGAATCATAGGATTAAGTTTAACTAGTAGACTAGCTAGTTATAGTTATGTTTGGAAGTAATTATGTTAAGTCCTTCTATAGCTACACTTTAATATGTGTTTTAGATAGAAGGAAAAGTTAGTTTGTAAAGAGAAAAACTGAGTTTGTTGTTTTGAACATGATGAAAATCGCGAAATCCAAGGGAAGTGTTTTTTGCTATAACTTTGACATTAGCATGGATTGTGTTCATGATTAACCCGTGACACGAGCTCAAGGGGGTTAAATTTTGATCTGAATTTTTTAGGGTTTTCAAAATTGAAATGATATGGATAAAATTATTATTCGATAGGTTCCATGAACAATAAAATTAAACTAGATTATAATTAAATTATAAAATGACATGAACCACAATCTATAAACCAATCACATTGTTAAAAGAATTACAAGATTCTAATAACATGGTTCACCACAATTCTATGCTACTCAAGAATTGATATGAGCTCAGGAATAAAGAGAATCAAATCTCAATAGTCATAATCACCACAAGGGTTTTCATACACAAAAGTGTTCACAAAATCTCAAAAGGATATGATAAATTGATCAAACTAATGTTTACACCAAAATGGTTTTACAAACCAAAACAAGGAAACTCAAAAGAAAAAATAAATAAAACTTTCATCAAAGAAAGGTTGGCTATAAGTTAGCAACCTACATGTCCAAAGCTGGCAACCTTGACGTTGGTTTTAAAAATTGCAACGCTGATGGTGCATAGTTGAAAGGTAACAGCTTATATTGCTGGCATATAGGTCTACTATTTCCAAAGTTCAATCCTTCGCATCGGCTTTGAATATGTTCGTTTGTTACTTGATTTTCCATGTTGTCCTTGAAGCTCCTATACTTTTTAAAATGTGTTAATCTCCCTCAATGATGCTATCTGATCTTCATCAGTAGACTTTGGTCATGTTGGATGTTGTTTGAAAGCTAGAGGCCTAAGTGGCAACGCCAATGGTTGCTGGCATACAAGTCTGCTATTTCCAAATTTCAATCCTTCATGTCGGCTTCGAATCGTTCGTTTGTTACTTGATTTTCCATGTTATCCTTGAAACTCCTATACTTTTTGAAATGTGTTAATCTCCGTTGATGAAGCTATCTGATCTTCATAAGTAAACTTTGGGCTTGTTGATTCCTATCATTATTCCCTAGTTTAAGAAGATTTGACCTTGAATCTTGTCCCTTCGATCTTTGAACTTCTGGAATTAGATCCAGAGTTGTCATCCGGCTAATCAATACAAACAAACTCTTCAATCCTTTAATCTTCTTAATATGTATCATCTTTGTTTGTTGTACCTCTACAGGACTCATAGGTAGTAGCTTGTATGTTTTGTCCCATTGCTGAATAGTATATTTGTTATTGTATCCGTCAAAGGTGGCTCTGAGATTATACTGCTATGGTCTTCCAAGGATCAAGTGTGTAGCATCTATATGTACTACATCACACAAGAATTCATCAGTATAATCACCAATAGAAAGAGATACACAAACCTGTTTATGTGTAGGAACAACTTCCTAATGACTAAGCCAATGAAGAGCATATAGACATAGATGCTACTTCACCTGCAACCCTAGTTAAGAAACCAATAGCAAAAATAACATTGGCAGTTGCCACTATCAATTGCAGTCAAACTAGATTTTCCCTACACCAAACTTTGAAAATAAAATAGACTAGTTCGTTGATCTGGAATCACATTCACCTGCTTAAGTACTGCATCCTAGAAATTCAAAGGAACATCCCACATGTCAATCTCATCTTCCTTACTACTCTTCTACTCTTTTTCCTCACTCCTAATATGATTCTCATTCATGATCATTACTTTCTTATTAAGACACGAAGAAGCGATGTGGCAATGTTCTAAACACTTGAAACATTTAATATCCTAGCTCCTTTGCTATTGTGTATGATCATATGCTTTGTCATCCATCACTTTTCTCTTGTTTTTCTCTTTAGTATCCTCTTTCTTCTCCTCCTCATCTGATTTATTATAATGATGTGATTTTTGAAACAGCCTGCACTGATGCCTCTCAACTCTACTAGCCAACTTAATTACATCCTCTAAGGTCTGATAGTGTCGGAGCTCTATTAAACTGGTGATATCCATCTTTAGCTCGTTAGCGGCTCAAGCTACAGATTCATATGAAGATTCTCTAATGTCACACCAAGCCATCAAAGTTTCAAACTCCTTTACATATTCTTCTACACTCTGCTTTCCCTACCTCAAAGATTATAACTCCATCGGCATCTCCTGTTTATAATATCTAGCATAAATCTACATGTCATCAATCTTTTCATCAAATACCTTCTCTACTTGTGGCACCTAATCTAGAAATTCTGTTAGTTTATTACTACCAGTGAAAGGTGGAATTTTCAGCTTAATATTCTCAATTCCCTTTCGCCTATCATCTCTATTTCTCTGCCTCCCAATCCTTTCATTATTCCCATCAAATTCACCACTAGAATGTCTCATGTGACTGGATCCACTACGCTCCTTCTATTTCTAACTTCCAATCTCTCTAGAATTCTCCTCATATCTTCTTGCATTCGATTAAACCCAGTTGGCAACTGTGTAAATTCCTGCCTAGTCACAATATCTCTTTCACCACCATTGTTGTTGTTTTTATTTCTTCTAGTCCTAGTGTCATTACCATCATATGAATTTTTTTTTAGCTAGTCAACAGCAATAACATAATTCATGGAAAAAAAAAACCCAACAAACTTGGAATAAATTGCGTCGAACAACAAATTTTGCAAAACCTTTGCTCTGATACCAAATCTGATGCGAGCTCGAAGGGTTTGATTCTTGATATGAATTTTTTTAAGTTTTCAAAACTGAAATGATATAGATAAAATTATTGTTTGATAGATTCCACAAATAATAAAATTAAACTAGATTATAGTTGACAAGGACCGTGATCTATAAACTAATGACAATGTTAAAAGAATCAAAAGATTCTAATAACAGGGTTCACTACAATTCTATACTACTCAAGAATTGATTAAAACTCAAGAATAAAGAGAATTAAATATCAATATTCATAATCACTACAATGGGTTTTCACACACAAAAGTGTTCACAAAATCTCAAAAGGATATGATAAATTAATCAAACTAATGTCTACACTCAGATAATTTTACAGACCAAAATAAGGAAACTCAAAAGACCAAATAAATAAAACTTTTGTCAAAGAAAGACTGGCTATAAGTTGGTGGCCTACATGTCCAAAGCTGGCAGCCTTTATTACATAAGCTGGTAGCCTTGACGTTGGCTTTAAAAATTTCAGTTCTAGTCATGTTGAACGCTAGTTGAAAGCTAACGGCCTAAGTGGCAACTCCAGTGGCACATAGTTAAGGTCAATGGCTTATATTGACGGCATACAGGTCTACTATTTCCAAATTTCAATCTGTCGCATCGGCTTTGAATATATTCTTTTGTTACTTGATTTTCTATGTTGTTCTTGAAACTCCTATACTTTTTGAAATATGTTAATCTCCCTTGATGACGCTCTCTAATCTTCATTAGTAGACTTCAAGCTTGCTGATTCCTATCACCCCGTGGTTTAAGCTGTGACTAATATGTAAGATTGCGATCATTTGCCCTGTCTAACCATAGTCACTTTGATGCCTACGATTCATCTTGTAATTCAAAAATGTAACTTTTTCTTAAGATTCCTTGAACCTAGATCTTAAAGACAAACAAATTAAGAAAGTTAAGACATGAATCTATAACACTTAGGCACTGATAGGAATTCTTGTTTAGTTATATGTTTAGTAATGTATGCTTATTATCTTATAGGAACTAGAGATCAAAATCAATACTTTCCCATAAACTACTAAACGACTAAGGAAAAATGCATAGGTAAGTAACTTTGGCCTTATCACCTTGTTTATACATGAAATATAGTTGAATTCATGTTAATATAAACATAGCTAGCTATGTGTGGGGATCAGGTGTTCATTTGTTGTTTAGTGATTGCTTTGGTTGATAACTCATTAAAATAAAAGTGATCATGCATTGCTTGTAATAATTAAGTTGCTATTGTTGATGAGTGTCTATTAATTGAATGGTTGCTTTAATAAATGAACCTAATATTATCTGATTATTTAATTAAATAATCATACATTGCACGAATGCATCACTTGCACTTGCATGGTTTTCACATCATTTATTAGCATATCAGCCTTAGGGTAATGCTAAGTTATATCCAATGAATCTGGTTCAATGGAAAGTTACCCTTGATTTGTCAACCCCATAGGAACTAAGCCAGCACCGAAGGATGTTGCTTGATTATAGTTAACATGAGGTAGCTAATACTTAGTGGAGATTCTGAGTTATAAAGTTGAGTTATATTATTTAAATGTGTATATAAAATAACAATGAGCTTGAAAATAATTTCACCTTCCTTATTTGTCATTCTCTCTTGGGCATGAATTACAAGAGCTAGTCTTTCAACCTCCAAGAGAGGGTATAAATCTCCATTGGTTTGGATTCTAGTCATCCAAATTGTGCATGTTCCATGTAGCTAATTGTTGCATTGCATATATTTGTTAATTAAACTTGCTTGACATTGTTGTATTGTGTTAAGATTTGGTTACTCACTAAGTTGTGATTCGCTCGCACTCCTATAGACTTGTTTGGTTACTGGAATCAATAGAGTTGATCCATATCCAAAAGTGGTGCAGATATGGGTTAGCAAGGAAGCCAACGCTTAAACTAAAGAAATAAATAGTGTTTTCTATAAAGAATAATCCGAGGAAAATTTTTATATAGTTTTGATGTAATAGTTAAGATTTAATGTAAATGGTATGTAATGTTATTTCTGTACGTGATTTATATATATGTAATGCATTTATTATTCTAAATAACCTTCCGATCATGTCATAATTGTCCACGCCATGAGGTATTCTAGTTGTACAGTACTCATGTACCTTTCTAGAAGTCTTTGATGGTTAAATACAAATATCTAAGACTTCATTTTGTTACATGACACGTCAATACTCTTAAGGTACTCTATGGGGATGTGATTTTATGTGATTGTTAACTATTATGATATGATACAATAAGGTACCTGCAGTTTAAAATAAATCAATTTAGTATATAAACTTTAAAATTATCAAATTTAGTACCTGAAAGAACTTTTCATGTACGTTAATAATATCTCCATCAAGATCTTTTAAGTATTAAATTGATCGATTTCAAACTTTTTTAAGCACCAAGGTGATCAATTTCAAAATTTTGGTACTAAATTAATCATTTTCAAAGTTTAGGTACTTAATTATATATTTTGCTAAGGTTCAGGTACCATTTATGATCTTATTCCTAAATAAATTTCCTATGCTAAGTTTAACATTATGATGTATTTATAGGCTAATTTAATCTCAAAACTTCCAATACTTTACATTATACATATAATAAGACAACACATGTAATATTTAAAAATTACAATATAATTTATTTTGGCTAAAATATAATCTAAGTTTTTGATAGAATTAAAATGGATAGATGTTTTACAAAAATATTTATTTTCCTTGATTTGGTACACTTATCAATAATACATGTTTTGAAATATAAACCCTACTTGGAAGACTTAAATCAAGAAATTCATAATTAGAGTTACAAACGAGTCAAGTCAAGATGGTAAAATCCTTGGTGCTAAGTTCGAGCTTAAATTCAACTCAAAATTTAAAAACTCAAACTCGGCTCGAACTTGACCAAATATAACATTCTAAGCTCGAGTTTGGCTTAGTTGAAAGTATCTATATAATCTTGGATTCGACTCAAGTTCAACTCAACTCAAAATAACACTACATAAGCTTGAATGCGAATCAACTAAGTTTGTTTACCCTCGATTTGTTACAAAAATATTTTTAATGAAATTATTTTTTATTGTATTTTTAATCAGATTAAAATAATATCAATACTAAAACCAAATTAATATTATGCTTGACTCGTGCTTGATAGAGCAAGCTATTAGAGCTCAATTAGGTTGATGATTTAATCAAGCTGAAATATGAAGGTTGAGCTTGGTTAATAAACTACTAAACTAGCTTGGGTTCAGGTTCAATTCAATTATGATCGAAATCCAACTCAAGTAAACATTGGGTTTGACTCAAGTTGTTCATAAGTCGATTTGGTTCATATGCACCCTTTTCGAAACTGATCTGTACAAAATAAAGCTGAATATTATATGAATCCCTTCCATTCGTTAATCCATACATAAACACCCGTATAAGGAAAACTAATCGTACAGATAATATTCAAATAAGGGCTGTCTGTTACAGAGACACGGCCAGAAAATCTCCAGCACAGTAATCAGTAGATTGGGAGACCTAGCTACCCTACCAGCCACATTCTTTTAATTTGTTGTTACATATATTCTTCCATTCACTCACTCTTTCAAGTGTGCGATGGTATAGCTAATTAACTAGGGTATACAATATGTATTAAGCAATTTCATAAGCAGCTGCTGGGCTGAACTGCGCCAGAAGTGGTTCCACCAACATGATCGCAAGAGGACTGGGCTGCCTGGTTCTTGTAAGTGAGCTTCACGTCTTGCATCTTGATCCCTGAGCATGGATACTCTGAACTGCAATCCAACTTCACCGCCACTTGTGTCGCCGATGTTCCGTGTATATCATCATATGTAACATCGCTTATCTTCACACCCGATGCCTGTAACAATAATATTATATTGTTGTATTGTAGTTTTCCATCAACAATTTGATAATAAAACACGCACAAAATCTAGAAAATTTGAAGTTCGTTTCTTGAATGGAATAAAATTATATATACCTGATTAGGGCAATCTTTTCCCTCAGGGCAGTAATTTTGGTCGATGATGATGGGGTTTTGGACATTGTTCATGATGGCATGTTGGAAAAGGATGTCCCTAGCAAACCCAGTGCTTTGTTTTGCCCATGATTTTATTCTTACTCCATTTTCTGTTCCGGAGAAAGTGACGGTCTTAACAGTAACGTTTTGCACGCCAGCCTCATCAGCATCCTTTCCAAGACTCCCAATGCTGAAATCAATAATGTCCATTCCACGCTCAATCACTATATAAATAAATAATTCGAAAACAGTGTAACACTTTATAGCTATGGGGTTTCGTGATGATCCGTTTGATCATGCATGTTTTGTTTACCTAATGCCGTGGCCAGGTCCACAAATGACGTTTTCGATCCAAAGACCGGCGGTTCCAGGGCCAATGGAGACACAATCATCACCAGTTCCGATCTTGGAATTGAGAATGGTGACGGTGGTGGATGCTGAAACATGGATGCCGTCGGTGTTGGGGCTGTTCCCGGCGGCAGATACTTTCACGCCTTGTAGTTTGACATTCTGGCAGGCGTTGATGACAATGTGGAACATTTGGCTGTTTAAGGAGCTTAATCCGCTAATGAGGATGTTCTTGGAGTTACTGAACTCCAGATTCTGCCCATAAATGTTACATATGTCAATTTTTTTTCAATAGAAAAGAAAAAAAGGAAAAGGAAAATCACTTTGGAAATAAATATGATAAGAGATTTTGTTAGAGATTAATGGGGTCATTGGTCAAATTGCTATTAATCAAACTTATTTGGATTGGTGCTTAATCTGCGGCATCAGTACAGGCATATCTCATGTGGACTCTGATGACCAAAATAATATTATTATAATAACATTGTCGTAGGACCCAGAAGACCTTTTATTATTATTATTATTATTATTATTTATCCAATAATTTGTTCATGTTACAGGAGATCCGCCTGTCTGCTGGGAGCATCATGGGAAACTTTTGGCATTCTCCTTAAAGGATATTATAATAATAAATAATAATTAATGTTTATAAGCAACGCCAAAGGTATCCACAATCAGCCTAATTGATTGGGGTATTTCTCCTAGAATCACGATCTCTAATATATTATATTATATGATTTGTCAAAGTCTTATTGAAAAGTGACAACCAATCAGAGAGAAAATATATTTAGTCAGAATATCCGAAACGAAAGTGTTCAATTTTTCCAACAAATTTCAAGAGTTTGTCTATAATTCAACTAATAACGGTCTCATTTTTCTTATTCTTGCAAGATCAGGAGTTGAATAGCCATAAGTTAATGTGGATGTTGCTATGATATTTAATACATGAATGCGATTTTAATAATACACATAGTTTCAGCTAATGAATAGTTATTACCAAAATATAGTGACTTAGTTATCTAAAGTAACCACAACGGAAAATGAAATAAAAAAAAAATCAATGTGTAAAAGTAACTTACCGTCGCACCACCGGGACAACCCTTGCCCGAATTCTTGCAATCCCACAAACTACTGCCTTGTCCATCAAGGGTTCCTCCCAAAATGGAGACCCCATCGACATGTTCGAATATGATCCAGTTGCTTGAACTGCCAATGGTATTGTAGTCAGAGGGTGCAATCAGGGTGCCATCCATTTGAAAAGTGATGGCACCATTCTTGCATGGTCCGTCCAATTTGGCACTCTTAATTAAAAAGCTACCCTTAGGTACGTTAATGGTTGCGGGTTCTGAGGAGTCACAGGCGGATGACCAAGCGCTCATGAAGGCTTTGGTGGAGTCGGTTTTGCCATCCCCATTTCCACCCAAAGCCGCTATGTCATATTGGACCGCCTTTGCCAATAGTGGGGCATTCGAGAAAATAACTAAAATTGGTAATGCCAGAGCTAGAGCAACAATGCTACTGCCAACTCCTGCCATTTTTTGGAACAAAAGCAACTGAAAGAATGATAGATTATTATTATTATTATATATATGTATTATGTTTTTGTGTGTGTGTGAGAGAGAGAGAAAGAGAGAAAGGAGAAAGAGGTGTGGGAGAGAAATGGAAGGAGATGATGGA
The DNA here is from genome assembly GCA_024138025.1 of Combretum micranthum. Taxonomy (NCBI): domain Eukaryota; kingdom Viridiplantae; phylum Streptophyta; class Magnoliopsida; order Myrtales; family Combretaceae; genus Combretum; species Combretum micranthum. The sequence goes on from JAMXBD010001243.1 coordinate 17,519, forward strand.
AGAAGTGATGGAGTTGAAGGGATTGGTGTGGAGGCTAATTTATAGGGAATTTGGAAGAGGTTTGGTTGGCACGAGTCTAAGCCGTCAATTAGTGTAACTGTAACATAAAACAGCAAGTAATCAACAGTACCTCTTCCACCGAACTTTGGAAATTGTGGTATTTTTACGACAATACGCTTGTTTTGATTGGACTTTTACTTGCATAATTTAAGCGTATACCGCTATAATATGATGTCATATGTGTGTATATATATATATATATTAACACATACTTCCAAATATAATATTACAAGAAACTCTTATACCCCCCAATATCCAAATGGTTACTGTTTGAGTAAACATCCTTATTTTTTGATCTCGCACATGCTTCACGATTTCTTGGTATATTTATTTTGATTTTGCACCCGTTTGGCGTTTACTTTTCACCATTTACAAGCGGTTCATACGCGAATTCAATTTCACATGAGATGTTTTCCTACTTTTATTTAGGTCAAGAAAAAAATAACATAACACTTGAAATGTTTTTGAGGATAATAAGTATGCAATAGAGAAGACCTCTGTTGTAATGTCTTGCTCCATTTAATGAATTATTATTCATTTTGCAATAACCAATTAATAATAATAATAATAATAATAATAATACATGATGCTTTATATTCCGCAGTTTTTGCCAATTCACGGTGGACTAACCCTACCCACCTTTACGAATTTATCCCTCTCCTTCTTATCCCGGTCCCACTTCCATTGGCCCAACCGCCCAACCCCACATCCTCTTTCTCCCACTAGACACACCGTTTTTCAGCCTATCACATTAAAAGAAAATGTGCTTCTATCATTAGAAATTGCTCGCACCTTTTGTGTTCGTAAAGTAAAAAAAAAAAACAAAAGAATGAAACATGCATGTGCCTTCATTTCAGTCTCATTTTCCTCTATATTTTAATTTGGGTTACAAAAATCTTTCGAAGCAAAGACTACCATTCGTGTTTTCGGGTTCAATGATTGCATATGGTTTTTATCTAGTAATCATCAGTTGTTATGAAACGACGAGATGCATGAACCCGAGATGAATATTTACTGTGCCAGTTTGGCGATCATGCTACTATCTAAACAAATAATAACATGTTACCTCTTATTTATCATCACTTATATATACTATAGAAACTCAGCATGCAAATAATGATAATAATCTTATAGAACTTAACTCCAAAATCTTATGAGGTAACATTTGAATTTTAGTAAAATAAAACAATATTAAAAAAAAAAAAAAGAAAACCACAATATTAAATGACTGCTTCAATATTTTTAATACTCTAAATGTAGCAACAAAAAAAAATCCCATGTAATAGTATAATAATAATACTACTAGTAGAAGCGGTAATATAATTTTTATGCAATATCATGTATTACGCAATTTCATACAGACCATACGATAGACGTATTGTCGATTAGAAATAAAATATATAGTATATCGCATCTATATGCATAGATATTGTATGTTTATATTATTATTGGCATCCTATATTTTCATATTGTATCATTTGATTGTGCCTTCCCATCTGTAAAGTCGCTTGAAATTGCTATTCATAGATCAATGCGTAAATCTTAGGCTTATTAAATTCATGGTATAGGATATAGATTTATGAAAACACAAATTTAGGTTTAAATCGTCTTGATGTGGATATATATTATTATAAAACATGTATGCAATGACATAGACTTAGAATTATATGTGTGAAAATGTTTAAGACATGCATGAAAAGGTAATAGGAATGCTTCCTCATATGATTGTAGATGCCATATAAGAGATATATAATAGTAAAAATCCTTTTGCTAGTTGTATTTATATAATATCGCATCGTTTATTTTACTGAAAATAAATAAATGGGGTTTTCTAAAATTAAAAGTCTTTTTAAAGTGTTTTCAAATTATAAATAAACAGCTAGGCTCTTTTAAGATTTTTCCTGAAAAACCATCAAAGTGGATTAATAAAATAAACTTGAAGGCTTTTCGAAATTAAAATCAATTAAAAGATTAAAATTTTTACAAAATTAAAGCATACTACTAACTAAATAAAGTTTATAATTTGTGTGCATTGCTGTCGTGTGTAAAAGCTAATAAATAACATACATATATAGTTAGAAAGGTAAAATAAAAGCGTTAATTATATATATATATATATATATAAATCCCTATAAATCAATTAAATAATTTTATTATGAGTCACGCAGAAGGTATGCATCTCTATCAATATTGCATTATTTATGAAAAATAAAATAAAAATACTAAGAAATTTTTTTTCTGCAATTATTAACAGATTCCTCGAATTTAAAATCTATACTTGAATATCAAATCTTTACCATCAAAGTTCATTCAAACTAAATTAGGCAACATTGAACTTTTACAATGTAGTAGAATGAATTTTGTCTATATAGCAGTGACTAAATGCATGTAGTTAATGCAGTTGATAGATCTATAAACACCGCCATGCCTTCAGTTTGAAAATCTCTGCAAATACTTTGCCGTACTCTATCGATATGATTTTTTTTTTTTTCCCCCTTCTAGCCCAAGTTCTCGTTGTTCTTGTGTTTTATCTTTTTAATATGACCTACAGCTTTATTTATTTATTTTTTTCATCTGACCAAGTATCACCAATTTAATATCAAAATTGGAATATATCTAAGAATCTTAATATATTTCGTCTTGCTATTCTACAATTTGACTGTAGGGTTAGGTGTGTAGCTAAGAGAAATCTGTAGAAACAAAGGATAAGCTATATATATTAGGCGGTCTTGAATAAGAATTACAATTTTTTTTACAATTTTTTTATTAGCAACGATGAAATTCCAGTAATATAGTTATACCTGTAATGAAGTTTAATAAGGAAAGATTGGCTACATTATTACCTCCGTATATAGTATTTGTTGCTTATGGAAGGTTTATAAAATAAGTTCAGGCAGTTGTAAAGGATGTGAATTTGCAACTATTTTCTTTTCTGAATAAATACGTGTAACGTGTCATATAAACTAAAATAGTTAAAAAAAAAAAATTAATTAGTTCATGGCATGTCACAAGTATTTATTTATTGGAATATAAAGGAGAAAGCATTTCCAATTCTTATGGTTGGATTGGGAATATCATTCAGGTTGACCATTGGGTTAGGTTTCATAGTTTGAGAATGAAATTATGTAGGGATTAAGGATCGATATCGTAAGAAAAGAATGGTCATAGCCACACCATACCCCGTAACGTGTGTGTTATATTTTACGGGGAACATGTGGCGGATGGAATATACACATACGGATAGAGAAGATTCGTGCACGATGGTGGATGTGATCGTGTGCTTACCCCGTTTTGGGTCAAAATTCCGGTACATGTATCGGATTAGTCGGAAACATCTACTAACTTGTACCGGAAGACAAAGTTTTATTTATTATAGTTGGATGAGGATGAGGATGAGGATGAGGTTCCCTCAACCTCAACGGAGAATTAGGAGCCGTCAATATCCCATGCTTTGCTTATTCTTCATGTCCAAATTTGCTCATGCTCATGCTCATGCAACGCAAGTAAAGGACAGACGAAACGACCTTTATTTTCGGTTCCTTAGGGATGTCTGATGTAGACCCGTTAAAACCATTTTTATTTATTTATTTATTTATGTATTTTCTTTTTCTATCAGATCTGATCACACATATATATGAACACATACTTTTGGCTACATCTTTTCAAACGATTAATTGCATTAAAAAGGCACTAATATCAGCCATTAATGAAGGCACAAAAGGAGCTTATTGGACTTCCTTCCCTATCTGTAAAGAAAATAAAAGAGAAGAGTTTCGCTTTCGAATAAAAAAATTTTCAATTCAATTCTAAAAGGAAGACTTTAATATCCGCCTCCCATGTGTACCAAGTCTTATTGGATATGACATTAAAACCACTTATGTATTTTCCGTTTCCACGGTTGTTTTTTAATTGGCCGAGGAATTAATGTTCCATACTCAACTACCAATAACTTTAAAATTACCGATAATCAAGGGTATCCCCTTTTGCATTATTTGGACACGGTTGATTTCGTTTAATAATTAGTTGAAGGGTTAGGTTAATTATCATCTTCATTTGACCTAATAATTAACCTAACCCTTCAACTAATTAATTAACAAAATTAAGCAAATAAGCTTTTTAAAATAATAATAATAATAATAATTCTCAAAATGTTCAATGAATTTGTGCGGACGATGGATAAAGATTAGTAAGTTGTGGCTTAATGCATTGAAGAATAGGGTTGGGTTTACGTTTACCCCGGTGCTTTTTTTATTGCGGCCGGACCGGGGAATTTGCGCAATAATTTCAGGAGTCGTCCCTGTTTCAAGCTTTCACTTCCATTGCATTGGTGGGCATAATTCTATCATTTCGGCTTACATACATACGTACATATATATATATATATATATATAGCACGTGATCCATCACCACAGGTTGACTACGAGCCTCATCCACTTATTAGACCATCCCCACACTTTTAATTATCTTCCTTTAATTTATAAAGTTTTGCAAAATATGTTATTAATAACAATTGTTTTTATAATAATACATAATAATAAATATTAAAATTAAATACAAGTGCTTAATCAAAACTTAAAAATCCAACTTTTTTTTTAATAAAGAACTTCCATAAGAAAAAAAAAGTGCTTAACATAAGAACTTAGGTTAAGAACCTTAATTTAAAAGTGTCTAGCAATCCTGTTTGAAATCCCTCAACGACACATCAATAACAATCAACAGTCCAATCAAGCTAAGTTGTGCTTTTGAGTGTTTGAACACAGATTTGATTTGTTTAATCTAGGTCTAAGTTTAGCTTGTTTACAAATTGATTTCTAGCCTAATCAAGTTTCTTGTATCTTGATTTTTATTGAACCTAAAAATAATATATAAGAGTCTTAAAATATATATACACATATATTAAAAAGAAGATTTATTTTTAAATTTTCATTATTTATTTTATGTCAATTATATACATAACCTATAAGCTTAAACAAGCCCACTCGTAGACCTAAATTAAGACTCAAGTTCAGCTCATTTAAATAAATAAATTTTATTTTGATTTCAATTTTGAGATAAGCTTGGCTTATTATGAATTGAATTTGAATAATTTATAACATCAACTTGTTTGCACTCATATACTAGTAAGATGTATTTGAATATATTAGTCATAGGCTCATCGTACCAAAATAATACAATAGCCAATACTAATTTTAAACATAAAAAGATACTTCCAGGACATTTGTGAAAAATAAAAAAAATGAAATAAAAAAACGAGTTAAAACGCCTTATCTTCATGGCGAAGGACTCTTATTAGGTCGTTCTCTTTGGAAACCGGAGAGAAGATCTTCCTTTCGACTTAGGCGTAGGTTAGCCCTAACCCTAGCTAGCTAGGCACGTTGCCCATTCTGGAATCCGCTTTTGATGGTACCTATTAACTTTCTTCAGCCGCAATTGCCATGCATGGACCAAAGTGCTTTTTATTTATTGCAATTAATACGAACACAGTTATTGCAAAAATAGGAGAGCTATTAATTAGAAATTTATAAATTAACTACAACTTGATAATATACCAACCCACTTATAAGATTTTATCAGTGCAAACAAAGTTTTTCCATTCTCCTAAAATTCTAGGATTATGTAGTATATTTTAACGGAGTCAGTCATGTTAATAATTTAATGGTTCTAGTTCATATCTAATCATGATTATTGCATCAAAATATTTAATATACTAATTAATTATTATATTTATTTAAATGGTTAGACGATTAATTAAACGATCTTATTGTTAGAACCATAAAAGTTTATCAAGACCAAATATCCTGAAGGATACCTCTAATAACCGACTAACAACTTGATGTGAATTATGATTTTATGATGCTTCCGTGTCCTGGTCAAAGTAGAGCCCATCTCGGCAACATGGCCTCAACATACTTAAGACTAATTCTACCTATGATAGCTCAAAATTTATTTGCACTAAGATTTATTTTTCTAATTTAAAGAAAAAGTTGCACCACATGAAAAGAGGATGTTACTTCTAGATGTCCAGATTAATCATATTGCAGAACATAATAGAACTTGCCTTGACAGAAGAATTAAGCTATGCCATGTCTTTCTTAATTTGTTTAGCAAAGTGCCTAATGCATTCCTTGAATTTTATATGTGAGTCCTTGGTTTTGATATTTAGTAAGTACCATATTGCTCTCACTTTCCTGTTGTTTCTTAAGAGCATGCAAAATATTTTCAATTTATTTTCTGAAAATGCATCTAAAGTATACATCGTCGAACTGATAGATTTTAAATAGTTTGTCTTCTATTGTTAGGATATTTTTAACACTGTCCATGTAGATAACCCAAGGTTTGGGCTTAAAGTTGCATCCTATAACCATAGCAATGTGGTATTGTTCCCGAGAGGGTTAAAAATGTATTTATGGTTCTAGAGGAAATCATCAAAATCCCTTAACCTTGATTGACTCTAGCATTTTAGGAGCAAATTTGTTGGTCCACTAAATCCATACTTTAAGTTGATTGGTCTAAATTTTTCTACAATAATGTTTGACAGCTTAAATTCTATCTTATAATCATCCTAATGACATTATTCAATGTAACAATTATTTTACCCCTCAAATAAAGTGATGAAATTCTAATCACTAAGACATCTTTTACCATAATGGCTTGGAGTTCAAAACTCTAAAGTGAAACATGTTTAGTAGAGAGTGTTCTCAAGATAGGTTACCTCTTGAGAAGCAATTGGCACCAAAGATAAAACCCTGCATCATTTTGTCAAAGTAACAATACATTGTAACAATGTAATCTTCCAACCTCCTAGGTTGTCTTCTACATCTATCTTGTCTCATTATAACAATATGGTTTAGAGCTTAGATATTTTAGGTTAGCAATTTTACTCTAGTAAAGCTAGTGCATACTTTGAGAATCTTGATTTCTTGACCAAAACAAGTTCCTTATAACTTGGTCTATTCTAGACATTGTTTTATTTAGAAGATACTTGATCACATGTAATATAGAGGAAGGATATTTAGCATTGAGTGAAGAAGTATTGTTTTTCTAGCCATACTTAAAAGCTTACCCTTCCATATATTTAGTTTTTTTTTCCTCCTCCTCCTTCTTCTTTCTTTCTTTCTTTCTTTCTTTATCTTATCAAGAAAGAAATTAAAGCTACAATGCCATAGGTGTAAGCCCCTTTGTCTATTGAAAACCCTAAATGTTGACCAAAAACATCCACTTCCTTAATTCTAAGTAATTAAGTTATCGTGTTTACATTTTCTTTCTTCACATTTCACGAAAACAACATTATTATCTTGCTCACATTTATGTAAAGAGAAGACCATCAAGAAAATAGGTCTAGATTTTCTTTGGTAGATGTTGTCAAAATCAATGATGCTTTTGAAAGTAGAATAAGGTCATTAACCAAGAGTATTTAAGATAAACTCAACGCAATTCCTCTAAATTTGATTAGTTTCCTATGATGAGTCACTACCCATAATTAATGAGCCTACATAAGAGTTCCATTACTAAGGTAAAAAAAAAAAAATGGCAAATGCCTCTCAATAGGAAACAAACAAAAAATCTCAAGAGTTACTCTAATATTCATTACAACTTTAAAAGAAGTGTTGGAGATACAACTCATGATAAGATTTATCTAGCGAGAAAGCAAGTTTAACTTTTATGTATAGTCATCATCACTATTAAAATTATTCACTAAAGAGGTGTTACAAGAATGTGAGAGTCACCTCTTTCTTCCCTTATATATACCAATCATGCTTCTCTCTTTTCCTCCTACACCTCATTTCACAGTTCAAGTCTCTCACAACCCTTCTCTCAAAATCCTTCTCCTTCCACCAAAAACTCCCCTTAAATAACCTTTTTTCTTTTTTTGCAAGTATTAGTAGCAATATTTATCATATATGCCAATTTTCGGTGTGCTTCCTTCTATTTAAGGTTAGTAAAATATTTTATTTATTTTTAAAATTTATAATTTATTTATATATAAGTTAGTTTATAGTATATTATTATTGTTCTCACTGAATTGCTTAGTGTATAAATAAATGTGTATTCAATTTATTTAATGTAATATTTATATTATCGTGGCTTGCTATGGTTGTGGTAAATTTTATAATATGTGTTTTATATGTTTATATATGAATATCTTCTATTGTTTGTATGGTCTTGCATGTGCTAAGTTCACTTAATATATATATATATTTAATACTTTCTATTATATGGCATAGCACATGTGTGTGTGTGTGTGTTTGTGCATATAGCATATAATAGTGATGTTATTACTTTTTTTTTTTTTGGACAATTTTTATTGAATAAGGTAATCTGTTGTTAAATTTATAACTATTTAATTAATGCCAATGGTTTCTTTTAGGAATCTAATAAATATGGTTAAAATTTTATTATTTATGTTTGCGAAACATCAAAATTGTTTTAAAGAATTATAATAGGTTGTTTTTCTTGACAATGTAATTATGTTACAATAGGGTTGAATTGTAGACTAGTACTTAAATTAATATGAAAATAAGTAGAAAGAAAGTATAAGAAACAAAGTACTATGATAGGGTAATGCCCTTCGTAAAGTAGAGTATAGGATGTTGGGACCAAGTTAGCACATGACATGCGAGCCACATCTAGGCAAGTGAACTTATTACTAATAGTAGTAATACGATAATGCTAACAAACACACTAGATAAGCAAATTAGTAAGAAGAAAATATAGGTGACAAATTACTACATTAGGGTGATGCCCTTCGATAAATTAGAGTGTAGGATGCCAGGATCAGGTTAGCATATGACACAAGAACCATAAGTGGGTAAATGAACTTATTACTAATATTAGTGATAAACTAATGCTAACAATCACACTAGATAGGAAAATTAGTAGGAAGAAAAGATAGGAGACAAATTACTATAGTAGGGTGATATGGAATTTGTAATATCATAGATATACTTTAGCTATATCAATTACAATTTACAAGATGGATTAGGATTTCTTTTGCCAGATCATGGAGGACCAGGTGACTCACCTTAAGTAGTACATACTACGTAGGATGACAATTTGTATTGCTTTTGAGCAATCCCACATGAGCAGGGTTGGAGTGTCTCTCAATCTCACCCAAGGTGATGCACTTTTATATGATCGAAGAAGGTACCAAAAGTGGAGTAAGAGGAGACTACACGTGCTCCGTTGTAGGAGGCTGATTTATTGAACCTGGACAAACATTAGGGTCTATAAGATATTGGCTTAAGTAGTTCAAGGAACAATGTCAATTCTTACTTGCTTAGTACGGTCTAAAAATGCTACAAATATGCTTAAGAACAAAGTAAGATTAAAGGAATCGTTATAGAGTAAGCGAAAATGGAGATCTATAGGAGTTGGAACGCATCTAAGTTCAACACTACCTCCCTACACGTCGTGTAGACAAGCCGTGCAGAACTCAGACGTCCCTAGCGATCCTGCCCTACCCTGTGCATGCCAGTGATAACTGCCCGTGCTGATCTAGAACGTGATTTTCGAAAGTTTCCTTCACTTTGGTTCTTGCCTACCTCCAGCACAGCCATGCATAAGGTAGTATATATGTAAAATTAAACTATTAACCACGTTTTTTCATTCTTCACCTTAATATTTTGCTCAAATCATCTTCAAATCCTCCAAATGTTTTCTTGTAGTCCCAAAATTTGTATTTGAACAATTAAGTATCCTTTTTTTAACAAAAAACATATCATGTGATCACATGAGCACTAGCAACAAGGTTTTATCAACACTTATCACTAAAATAAACAAATAAGATAAAATGTGATCTTAAAGTCCTAACTAGCTAAATCATGATTACATTAGCTTAAATGAATAATTATAGGAATCAAATATCACAAAGAAAAGTATAAACAAATAAACCCATTATATAAATTACTTAGCCCAATAAGAGGAAATATGATTATCATTTCCACTATGAACCACAGATTAGACAGACCTATACAAGTCATAAGTTATATAAGTCCCATGACCAATTATAGTAAATAGGTGATTATAGTAGAAGTTAAAGTTTATAGGGAATAACGAAAAATGTCGGAAACTCCAATTAGATCACATGGACACTTATAGGATCTTATAATTAAATTTTGTATTTTAATATATGGTCATTGCCTCCTATAGACGAATGAGACTCCAGTTCAGATTTCCCAAACGAACAACAACCATCTCTAACCTTATGGACAGGTGATTAATTATGACTGTACACATTGTTTGTGTCTTTAATATGGTGCATTTGTTTAATTATACTAATATAATGAATCATGTATGGAGATTGGGTATTGCTTGTTTAATGATTGAGTGACTCCCAATATACCAAATTAAAAGTGGAATACTTGCTTGATTGAATTATGCTTGTGAATATGATGATTGTTCGAAAAATTGAGTGGTCATGCCAAAACCAAACTTAGTAATAATGGACGATTAATTAACCTACCATGCATTGCATAATTGCATGATTACTGCATCATTATACCACCAATGATACGTAATACATTTCAAGTCTATAGAAACGCCGGGATTAACTAATAAAGAGAAGTGATTAGGCCTAGGGTTTCTACTAGATTATTTGGTTCCATAGAAACTAATTGGTAATGCAAGGAGCATCATTTATGGTATCAATCTTGTGCAAGTGGAATACTATAAGAAGAATTTGAACTATCAAGTTAATGGAAGTGATTACAATATTAATTATTAAAGTGTTAATAAATATAAACAAATAAAGCTCTATAATTGGTATTTTTAGGCTCTCCTATGTCATGGTGGTTATGTGCTCCAAACCCCAACAAGAGAGCATAAATCTACATCATGTTTGGATTCCAATCATCTAAGCTTGTATCTATTCATTTGTATGATTTTTATATTGCATATGTCTGAATAATAAACTTATTTGTACATTTTTCTTTATGTGTATTGGTCCGGTTATCTCACTAAGTAGGGGTTGGCTTACCCCCCTAACAGTCCTCATTTATTTTAGGTTAGCCCATAGCTAGTGCTAGTCTATAGTCTCGTACGAGTACAATGTCAAAGTCCAGTAAAGGTCATTCATGGGAGTGGGAAGGAAATTAATCATAACTAATTTCAGTATTATCTTATGCTTAAAGATAATGTTTAAGTATTATGATATAGTTGTAATCTAGTATTGTAATGACCAGTGTATTATCATTATATATATGTGTATGCATTGTATTCTTATTCTATAAAACTCGATCCTATATGTGGGGATTACTCTTCTTTGGGAAGTTTATTCGTCCTATTCTCATGAATTATTACTTCAAAGGCCCGTATGTAGCCTAAATGGATACTTATGAGCCTCAGTTTGGATTCATATGGCATCTTGTGTTTGTAGTACCCTCTAGGGCATGGCACCGATACTTTATTGAGTCTAGTCCGCAGTGCTACTTCAGAGATGCTAGGCTTATTTGTGGTTAGGATCCATATTTAGTCTATGTTTATTGCTCTTTGTTGTTATTCATGTCGAGACTTCTATGCTTTATACTAATTTCATGTTAAAGGACTTCAATAGATGAACATGGGCATTAGACTACTTCTATAATTTAATAATAGTTTTTATTTATATTTGTTATAATTAATCAATTCAAATTAATTTATATTATAATATTTTTTATAGTATTACTATAAATTATTATTGCACGATATTATTAAATATTAGACTTAAATATATTACATATTTAATATATAATATAATACAATATAAAAACAATTAATTGTGTGAATTAAAAAATAAAGAGGCAAGACTAGCCTCTTTTGTGAGTAAAATAAAATTGAGAGAGAGAGAGAGAGAGGGAATAAGACGTGAGATTTGCCTCTAACTCGGAGAGAGGCAAGTCTTGCCTCGTATTCCTAGAAGATGGCAAATCAAGAGAGGCAAGTTCTTGAGGCAAAAAGACTTGCCTCTCTTGTACAACTGAGACGATTTTGAGCCCTAATGAAGTGAAAAAAAAATCGACTCAATTAGTAATGTATATACCAATGCAACCGGTCTTGTTATCTTGTTTTTTTCTTAGAGTAAAAAAGGTCTTCTCTTATATAAGATGGTGATTAATGCCTTTCCTCTTAAGATGAAACTTTCATGCATTGATAAATCAAATTATTGAGTTGGTGCCTTAGATGTTGCACTCAAATCTTGGATATTGTTTTATCTACTGTGTTGCATAACCTAATTTGTCTAAATTGTGAGATTTTTTAGCTCTACTATGTTTAGGCACGAGGATTAAGTGAGTTTCATTTAATGGTTAAGAAATATAACTTGTTCTTTAAAAAGCTAAGGGGTAAAAATTTTAATTTGGTATCCAAAATTTGCACAAAAATTCAATTTCATACCTAAATTTTGAAATGATCAATTTAATACATAATGAAACTTTCTATAACTATTTTTATACCTTTTTGACACTGTCTAGTTTATTTCCTGACTTGGAAGAGCTGTATATCATTAAATTTAAACTGCTTCTCCTAACACCATCCTGCAATGATAAACTACTTCTTCTATATTAGAAAATAGAGCAAATGTTGTTAGTGAGATAATAAAAATAGCTATGAAAATTTTGATAGAGTATTAAATTGTTTATTTCAGATTTCAGCAATCAAATTGAATTATGTGCAAAGTTCAAGTACCAAATTCAGCATTTTCCCAAAGAAAAAGCATGAAAATTGTCTCTTCCTTATAAAACAAGCATGTGGTTGAATTTCATATTATGGTTTCCATCTCATGTCCATTAGGCTCTAGACTTTGCTCTTTCATAGGTTTTCTTTATATCTAGAATAACTCTAGTTCACTTTTCAAATAACTATCAAGATTGATAAGAAAGGGATTTGAAACAATACCTATGGCCCTTCCAATAACTATTGATTGAGCTATTTAAAAAAAAAAAAAAGACAAAAAGTTCAAGTAATTTATCAAGGAGAATTGTAAAAGATCTAATTATAATTATCATTCTATTCTAATATATTTACTACTTTTAAAAGATGTCCCAGTATATCCAAGGTTTCTAAATGCATCTCAAAGCAAGTTTTTTTTTTTTTTTTATTGAGTGTTCAAAGCTTATTAAAGTTCTACTTTTGAACCATCCACCTTATACCAAATCATGATCAGTTATTGGCTTGCTAGAGATTCAAATTCCAAGATTAAATATGATTTTATTCTATTTATAGTGTAGTTTCTTAATTTTTGTAATTCTATTTAATTGTAATTCTTATCTTTATTTAGGTTTACATAAATGTAAAACCCTTGAAAACCCTAAGCTAAGACAAACTTGATAAACATTACTTTTTGAATCATTTTGTGAGTTAAGTCAAATGCTCTAATTACTTGAGTAATTTATTGAGTTAAGATCAAGTATTATCATGTCTCTTTCGATGAACTTGTAAATCTAATCAAACCTTACTTGATCTTAAAGGTGATGTGAGTTCCAATTAAGTTTGAATTTTAATATTATCATAAGTAGGAGAAAAATTATTTTCAAAAGTAGAGCTTAAAAAACCTCGATCATACAAGTTTCAAATCAAACCCATCAAGTGTCATTGAGATTCAACTTTGAAATTTTGATAGACCGAGTCAAACTCCATATTGTATTGTTTCAACTACACTTATTTATAGGTTTTAGTTAACATATTCATGGCAGAAGAGGTGTGAATTACTATAAGAGTTCTTTTTAGATATGAGTTTTGGATCACTGTGATTGTAGGTCCATTATAAACAAAAGCACATTTCAAAATTTTAAGTGCGCAGCATCTTGGTAATATAGTGGTATTGATGCTAATTTCCAACTATTAAATAAATAAATAAAGTAAACCATTAAATAAAAGGACTGTCTTGAGACTTTAAATGTTGGTATCTGAGGTAGTGGAACAGTCATGCAACGACCAATAATAAGCATAACTGCCACTAATCATCGCCTTAAGTTATCAAGTTATCAAGGTCAAACCCCATGTGGACTTCCATTATTCTCTCCTAAGTTATTTTATGTCATATTCATGGAAGGAAAAGAAGTACCTACCACCTGTGACTATAATTCCATGGTACGTACGTTGTTCCATAACCGGCGCGCGGGAATAACGTGAGTCAGGCCGTTAGCTTCATTGAATTTACCTACTTCTTCCTTATTTCTTAATCTTCCACCAAAAGAGAAAAATAATAGTCTGATGATTATTGTCTCAGAGCACCTTTCAAATACGCTATTCTACATATCTATTGTTACAATCCTTCACCAGCTCGCAACTTTCAATAATATAATGATGCAAAATGAAATTAAATCACATGCCAAGTGTCACACCTTTATATATTGTATGAACATAAAGTCATAATAACTATAGCTCTCTTGATTTATACGATCTGATTTTCTACTTTCGGACCGAAACCGAATAGAGTAACAAAATGGTTTAAACAAACTCGAGTTGGGTTAGTTTCTAACTTAATTTAGCTAAGACTTAGGGTTTGTTTGGATTGTTTGTATTTTATCTGTATTTGATTTGTATCTATATATAATCCGTATCTAGTTTATTTGATCTTTTTATAAATAAAATTGGAGAAAATTGTATAATTATCAACCCCTTAAATACTAATCACATAAATTAATTACTAAAATACTGATATAAAATCGCATCTTTAACGAACTATTTATGAATCTACACACGAATCTCATCTTAAAGATGCGATTCATTAACAAATATGAAACATCCGTTAAAAATGTGATTCACGTATAAAATAAGTAAATTGCACTTTTAAAATGTGATTCATCTTTAAAAAAAAAACATAAAATACCCTTTGAAAATGCGATTCAGCACTGTATGACTTTTGGCTGAATCGTATCTTCAAAGGGCGATTCGTGTGTAAATTTGTAAAATACCTGTTCAATATATGAGGATTTTGCATCAGTATTTTTGTAATTATTTACTTTATATAATTTGTATTTTTATATTTTTTTCTACAAAGTTGGTAGATGCGTGTTTCATAAAGTAAAATTACTTGCTTTCCATGTATATTTATTTCTTGACAAATCGTCTATTTAAAAACATTTGTGCGTCACTTCATGGAAACTAAACAAACAAACCCTTAAGTTGTAAACAAAATGAATTTGAGCTTTGAAATTTTATAATTAAAATTATGATGGTCTACTTTTAGTGATGTAATTACATCTAGATAAATAGCAAGATAATATGCCATGCTTTGGTTATATTATACATATATAGATGGTACGATATTGTAAGTTTACTTTTTTATGATAGTTGTAAATAAGATTACAAATAATTAGAACTACTCTCAAGTTTCCTCACATTCACTACAAGAAAATTGTGCTCTAGACACTAAATTTCTATCACTAAAAGTAAATTTTTTTTGCAAAAATCATTATTCTCAATTCTATCTATAAATAAAAGTTATCTTATTAATTTTTTGTTATAGAATTTATATTATTAAAAGTCATTTTTTTTACACTAATTAAGTGTTAGCATTATGCTTAATTTAAATTAATATTTTTTATTTAAATAATTTTATATCGAGCTTATAATTCTTAGATTTGATAAAGCCTAACTCAGATCGAAAATAAGTCAAGCTCAAAGATTTAAAATTTTGATCAAGCTCCAATAAATTGTAGGTTGCAACCATATATATATATATATAGAGATATATATATATAGGCTAAAGAACAAGAAATTTCATCCATTAATAGGATAAGACAAGATTAAATCACCTAAACAAGAACAATAATAGATAGGGGTAATAAATCCTAACCAACAAAGTCAGATCTCTTATACTTAAAGAGGGTATCAAAAACCCTTTAACATAGAAAGTTCTATCATGAGAACAAAGATCCGATATTCTGACCAAAGAAAATACTCATATAGGGTTAAAGTACTAGAAAGAACAAATAACAAACACAAAGACCCAAATTAAAAAAAAAAAAAAATCTTTGATGGAAAAGATGACCTTGAAGTGCCAATACCAAAATGTTTAATCCTTTGATACCTTACTAGTTCTAGGTTGTAAATATTATAAAAATAAGTTTATAATGGTAAAGTGGCTGAGAGATAAAAATGAAAAAACAAATGATAAGATGATCCATGAGTTTTTATTGGGTTTTGCAAGTGAAAAGAAGAAAAGAAAAGAGGTGAGAAGATGATGGAATACTAGGGCATGGGGATGGCTAATAATGGCAGTCATCCCCTAGGATTTTCTCTATTTAAGGTTTTCTTGGAGAGGAGAGAAGAGAGAGGAGAGAGAGGGCAAATTGTTTATAGGTGCATTATTCAGCTATTTATTTGAACCATGATGATTTGGATGTTTGATACATAAACATGAAATCAATATTTTTATGTTCATTTTGCTATTTCAATATTGTCTCAACCAATCATAATTAAATATGTAGCAATTTTAATCAATAATATTTGTGTTAGGTTCTCTAATTTGCTTATGCATTATATACGTTTCGATTCATAAGAATACAATTGATACACTAATTTTTGGATAACAAATATTCATCCATCGAGCGTAATGTTGTATAAATTAAACGAGTTTCTATCACGTCCACGCCGTACATATCACTAGCTACCGCCGGCGCCACCGGTGTTCGATAACGTGTAGAGGAGCATTCACCAACTCGCAAGTTATAATTATAATTATAATACTAATTGACCGTATTCTCAACAAGGCTCGAATACGTATAAGTACCACACCCACTGCCCCCTTTTGTTTCATCCAACTACCTAATAAACGCTTCCCTTCGATCATTTCTCTCAGTATTTCTATTTTATTCCTCACCATCTTCATCAACATTCATAACATAAACAAAATTAAACCACAAAACGGCTACTACTTGCATTCCTTATTACAACATGCACCCCGTCAACGTTAGAATGCAAATATCATTATTCCAAGTAATAATGACGACATGCTCGTTCTTGATGAGCTCCTTGAAAGTTGATGCAGCAACTTACAATGTGATAAACTTTGGAGCAAAGGCAGACGGAGTGACCGACTCCACATCGGGATTCCAAAAGGCATGGACCTCAGCATGTCAATCCACTCAAGACTCGACCATACTCGTGGAAAAAGGGAGGTATTTGTTGAAGGCGATCACGTTCAGAGGACCATGCAAGAGCAGGATCACTGTGAGAATTGATGGGACAATCGTTGCCCCAACAAATTACAATGACCTGGGCAATTCAGGGTTTTGGATACTCTTCATTCAGGTGGATAATATTACCGTGCTCGGTGGAACCCTAGATGCAAGGGCCCAAGGTTTCTGGGCTTGCAGAACCTCCGGACAGTCTTGTCCCGTTGGAGCTAGGGTACCCCTACCTGCCCTTTTCCTTTGTTGTATTTTATGCATTATATCTGTTGTTGGGAAAAATATTGAATGGGTGTTATATGATTTGCGTAGTAGTTAAATACCAATCATATTTAATTTATGGAAGAGATAATTAGTAGTTTCTTAATTAATCCTTATACATGTTAAAAACTGATTGATTGTTATTTACTCATCATATTATATTACATATATTGTGTATTATCTAATTATTATACATTATAGATTGATTTCACATATTTTTTGAAGTAATATATGACAGCATATAACGCACCCGCACTGCTTATATAAAAATAAAATAAAATAAAAAAAAGATGGGAATAATTTTTATTACAAAAAATTTAAAGGCCGAAGAAAAGTGAGAAAAGGAAGAGTGGATGATGTAAAAAATAAGTACCGATAAAATTAGAAAGAAGAAGAGAGATAATGAAAAAGATAGGAAAGATAATAGAGTAACCGTCATATCATATTTTAGGTATTTTTTGACATGAATTAATTATTTCTCTTAATAATAATAATAGAATAGATATAATTGATTTTTCATGCTAATGATAGTAAAATTAATAATGCAGTCGATTACTTTCAATTGGGTGAACAATGTGGTGATAAGCGGGCTGACGTCAATAAACAGTCAAGTGACGCATTTAGTCATCAACAGCTGCAACAATGCGGTGGTGAGAAACGTGAAGCTGTATGCTCCAGACCAGAGCCCTAACACCGATGGTATCCACGTGCAGTCTTCCACCGGGGTTACTATCACCGGCAGCTCCATGCAGACCGGAGACGATTGCATATCTATAGGTCCTGGTACTAGGAACCTCTCGATGACCAACATCAAATGTGGTCCTGGCCATGGTGTAAGGTACAAACAATAATATTTAATATTTACAATATATATTCTCTAATTGATGGGATTTTTTTCAATTTGTCCTCGGTCGGACTATATCTATATTTCAAACCTCAACAAAACAAAAGTGTAGCTCCGAGCCATCCTGACAATAAAATAAAGAATCTAAATTTTGTTGGTTTTTTTGGGTTGGGGTGTGACAACAGCATAGGAAGCTTGGGAAGAAGTGCGAATGAGGATGGAGTGGAATACGTAACACTAACCAATTCTGTATTTGCGGGATCGGATAACGGGGTCCGAATAAAATCATGGGCCAGGCCCACCAACTCCTTCGTGAGGAACGTTGTCCTTCAGAATTTAGTGATGAGCGAAGCCAAGAATCCCATCATCATTGATCAAAACTACTGCCCAGATAATCAAGGATGTCCTGGCCAGGTATATAATAATAATAATTTAATTTAGTTAATTTAACCAAACATTATAATTTTTAAAATTAATAGTAGCTTCTTCTTTTTTTTTTTTTAATTTAAATTATTATATGTTGCTGAGCAATGATTGATATGTACTTGTATGAATGCAATTAAATAAAACAAGAGCTCAGGAGTAGAGATCAGCCAAGTGACCTACAGAAATATAAAGGGAACATCTGGGACTCAACAGGCAGTGATATTTGATTGCAGTAAAACCAATCCATGCAAAGAGATATGGTTGCAAGATATTAACCTTACTTACATGAACAAGCCAGCCACTGCTTCCTGTAATAATATTAATATTGGAGGAGCGACCACTGGTGTTCTTGTGCCTAAGAGTTGCCTCTAACTATACATACATATATATATATATATATGTAGCAAGTGTTGGTGCCAGTGACAGTGAAAAGTGGGGGGATCTGCACACCGCATGGGTACATTTATTTTGTGGCCGGTGGATAGAAATTATTAATTATCTATTCAAAATATTTAATATATTTAATGTGTTACTCACAAATATAGATTTATGCACCCAAATATAGAAATTGATTTATCATTCCCTTACTCATTACATATTACTCTATTCTTTCGATCTTAGTCAATTCCATTACAAACAATTCCAAAGTATCAAATGTAACATAAATGTTTATAATGTTTAGGGTCTTACAATGACTAGATAGTATACTATGTTTGTATTTTCCATTTAAATTTGTAGAATCATAACTAAAAAAAAATTAATGAATATTTAATATGTCAATATTATAAAATTCAAAATCAATTACAATAGAATGGAGGTCTTCAAGCACAATACTATATGGTAAGACTAATTTTTTTTTTTTTTTTTTTTTTTTTTGGGGGGGGGGAGGGGGGTTGGGTTTTTCATGTTTCTTTTTTCTTAATTTTTATCAAATGTTGGGCTAACTAGTATAAAAACAAACCAGTAATATTTAAAATATTAAATAGTACAGAGGGGCACTAAAATGGAAGTTTTTAGATATACTAAAGAGGTCCTTAGTTTTTTTTTTTTTTTTTTGACCAAAGATCCTTAGTTAGAAGAATTTTTTTAAAAGCTTGCATGCCACTAGCTTGTTCCACAGGCATAACACACCGTGTGAAATTATTTATAGTATATAAATATTGGATTTTTTTTTTTTAAATATGGATGGTTTTATAAAAATTAGATCCGTTTATTTGAAACATATTGATACTTATCTATTACTCTTTTCGAGAGATGCCATATCACACTTATTAAATCTTATTTTAAGCATGCTCTAACAATGGATCTACAACTGAAGGATAGTACCTATCCCCAACATTGAGAAGGGGTTTTCTTTATAATAAATTAAAATAAAATGGATATATAAACAACAGTTCACCTTACTACCATTCTGACGGTCAATTACGAATATTTGAAAACAAGCATGGAACATGCTATGCAAACGCAGATGCACTCATCTAACTGAAGCAGCCTCCGTAAAGTCATGTTACTCTTTTTCTGATTAATCGGAATAATCTAAACGTGAGACCTTCAAGGGTCAACCATGTGTACAAGCAGTACAGTACGTACGGTCGTCACGGCAATATGCCGTGAGTCTTTTGAATATGTATATATACTTCCTATGGAGACGAAATTTGTGTTGCATGGAATTTTCCAATGGAAACGCGCCACCTTCAACTTCAAGCTATTGTTGAATGGATCATCAGTTTGCCTTGTTAACTTTTTATTTGTTCAGTATTTGTTTGAATATAAATGTTTAGAAGATGAAAAGAAAAAAACTGTAATAAAAAAATTAAAATTTAATTACTTATATACCAATCATAAAGATTGGGTTTGTTTGTTTCAATTATTTCTAGTCGAGTTGTTATGTTATTTTTGTCATTTATAAATAATTATTTGTTAAAAAAACGGATACAAATGAAAAATAAATAATTTTACTTCTAAATAGATCAAACAAATAAAATATAGATATACATTAAATACATATAAGATATAAATGAAAATGAGAAAGTCCAAATAAACCATAGAGAGGGAAATTAGATTATTTATCAATTTAGCCGATATCAAACTTTTTTTTTCTTACTTTTGTCAAATTAAATGAAATTAAGAGAATAAAAATTTGGAGCATCCAAATCTAAGGGAGATGCTAAAAAATTACCCATTTATTATTATACCTAACAAAATTTATTAATATTGATTGGGAATGTGAATATGCACATGGAATTTTAAAAAATTTTCCCAATTCTGGATGCACAAATAAAAAAATTAAAAAAAAAAAAACGCTTGTCTTGTCGATGGACCAATGAAAATGCTGAAGATTTGGCTGAGAATGCGGCTGCATATCCTCCGATTTATCGTAAATCTCCACGTGTCACGTGATATGGTTTGGAGAATCGAATTATGGAGTGGATCGGAGTTGTTAGTTAAGAAGAACAGAACGCAATACATACATATATATATATTCGAATGAGAATTTCGTATGGCCTATGAACTACGAATGTAATCAGGACGAGTTTAAGACGAGTATACTAAAACCCAAACCTGAACCCAATACCCAATAAGATTCCCAAAACTCATCCCAAACCCTATACCCAAAACCCGCTAGACATACCCTATACGGTATCCGAACTCAAACTCAAAACCCAATATAAAATTAGAATCATCACATAATAAAATATTTAAAAACATTATTATAAATGTTCTTTCATCTTTTTCTATTTCCGATCCGTTCTCACTTTATAGGCTAAGAAAAAAATTCTTATCATTACTCATGCTATCCTTTTTATAAAATCCCAATCATTTTCATGAGAAGAAAATCATTGAATGAAACAATGCAGCAACGGGAGTGAGAGGCTTGAATTTGACTAGAGTGAGCCAAGACCAAGACTAAAAGTGGAGACCATAGAGTATTAGTCTACTGTTCTAGGGTTTTTTACTTTTTCTAAATGATTTAACAAAAAAGAAAAAAATAGCTTTACAATTAATGGAGCACAGCAGGTTAATTTCAAAGACTAAGGCTAAACATAATATATATATATTTATATATTTAAACGGATTCGGGTTTCCCAACAGGTTTTATGCTTGTCCCAAAACCCATCTCAAAACCCAATAGAGTTTTATTATTGATCCCAAAACCCATCCTAAACCCTATTAGGTAATACCCCATAAGGTATTTATCGGGTTAGACGGGTCGGGTACCGTATAAAAACCCGCCTACTTACATCCCTACTACGAACAAGTATAACCAAATGTACATATCTCATTCTCTTCGTCTAGATATCTCTCCTGATCAAGTCTAAGTAGTATCTAGTCCAGCCACGATGAGTCTAACTATGAATCCGTTTTGGTAGGATGCATCTGACCAATCAACAAGGAGATCTATTGTGGTTTACAAATCCAAAGTTAGTCTATTAGTCAAACCCATGTACCTAATGAGTTTTTATGTCACGTTTTGTACCTAGGAATTGAAATGGAATGAATGAGAATATCTTCATGTTTAGTATACATGAATAATGTGGAATAGAATGGAATGAAATGAGTTTAGGAATGACAAATTTATTCCTATATTTTGAAGATTACATGGAATGAAATAGCTAAAAAATATAATTGTCGGAAATGTTCATAGTAATAAATGCAAACTATGAATACATGATAAGATTAAAAAGTAATTACACTAAATATAATTAATAAAGGTAGAATGGAATCGTGATTCCATCTTCTCAAAGACGGAATCAAATTTCCTTTCAAAGCCAGAATCGTCATTTCCAAGGAATCGTGATTCTTGCTTCTAAAAACACTTCCAAATGTTGGGAAAGGGAATGGAAGCGGAATCGCGATTCTATTCCAGCCCATTCCTGCATACCAAACGTGCCGTGAGAGGAATGAAATGGGAGGTGAAATGATAATTCTATTCCTTTGTTTGGATAAACCTTGGAATGGAATGGAATTGACATGTTATTTGTCAAAAATATCTTTAATAATTAATATGAACAATAAATAAGTAAGAGAATAAAAAGTAATTTAATCTTAATTATTTATGAGGAAGGAATAGAATTGCGATTTCACATTCTCAAGAGTGGAATTGAATTCCCCCTTAAAGCTGGAATTGTCAACTCCCAAGAATCACGCAACCAAATATAAGAATGAAAATAGAACTCGGAATCGCGATTCCATTCGAAACTCATTCTCGCATACCAAACATAACATTAAGGTTTCATTAAAAAAAGAATAAATATAGAAAAGTAATATGGTATTATTATTATCAAAATAAAAATAAAATATGTATAGAATAAAAAGTAATTAAAAAACAAAAATAAAGTAACTAATAATTAATTTGTAAACTATTTTCTATATGAATAGAAATTATTAACTATCTATTCACAATATGTAATGTGTTGCTCACAATAGCACATGTGATAAATATAATTCAAAACTATGTCTCATACTTTATTAGAGTTTCACCAAGAGAAGGTTTACATATTTAAACAATGGAGCTTCTATGATCCTATCGACCGGACCATTCCGCCATTAATTTAACCATTAAAATGAATATAGTAAATGGAATATTAACTATTTTGTGGCTCATTCACTTAATAAAGTTATAATAGAATTCCTATTATGGCGGAATATAATAAAGGTATAATAAGATTTTTTTAATAATTTTTTATTTAAATGATGATATTTTGGGAAAAAAAAGTTTCAGTATTAAATTAATATTTATAGGTTTGAATAAGGAATAGCTATTCCAAATTCTGTATAATAAGGATTTATTGTAGAATCACTATTCGATGAACTAAACACCATAGTAATTATTCGTAAAGAATAAATTTATGATAGAATTGCAATTATAGCGAAATGAACGAGTAGTTAGTAATTCTATCATAGTTAGATATGGTATAAGCCGTTAGATGGTGATGAGATCGTATAATTTTTCTTAACCAATGTGGAATTCTTTTAAAGATTAAAAATTTATTATTTTAATTTTTAAAAAAAAAAAAATTCTTTCTTTATAGATATGGACCGACCCGCCCTTAGAGATGTGAATATTTGTCCCCACGTAAGCGGCTTTCAATTTAATTTGATTAAGCCCGTTTTCACCTGATCGTGGACAAGTAGCAACAATATGAAACATTAACGGCAGAGATACAAAAGAGAGTACTAACCACCATATATGATATAACCCGACCAAAATTATTGCTCCCGGTACCGGTATGACACGGCCAGAAATATCATTGAATATCCTAGAACTTGTCCTGAATATGTATATGGACGGTGTTGATACTTGTTATTAGAGAGAACATGAAATTTTGGCCAAAAAGAGAACGAGAGTAGGTGATAATTATGCTTCCATCCCGTGTGTTTTAGAGGTATGCAAGTGGGTTAAATGAGCAATCCGATTTATTCAAATTGGTTCGTGAGTTAAATAAGTTAAAAAAATTTAACTTATTTTTAAAAGTTAAAGGAACTCTCCACATCCTTATGAACCTCAAAAAATGAGATTTTTCGCTTAGATACTCATATGCTCTTAAATACATAATAAAGTAAAATTCAGTATATGGGCGTATGAGTATACTACTACCGTATACCGCGGAAAGTCACTTTATTCTCATCAGCCCAAAGTATAGAAAAATAAGGCGCATTATACCATGATTCGTGAGCTTGATAAAGCAATGAATCGGAATCTCGTGCTTTCATGAAGAAAAATTTGAAAGAGCTTACTATCCCACGTTCAACCGTGCGGATCACCCCGCTACAACAATTGCTTTGATAACGTGCAGATAGCCATTCCATTCATCAACGTAACCTTGTAAATTATTAATTAAATTGTATAAACGACCAAGCTCAAATCCCTATATAACGACTACACTCGACTGCCCTTTGAGCTTCATCCAACTGTCTACCTTGCTTCCTGTCTAAAAACTAAACTAAATTAAACTGATTCTCTCTCTCTCTCTCTCTCTCGCTCGCTCTCTCTGTGTGTTTTTTTTCCCCGATAACACACACAAAGGAAGCTCAAAATGAATAGTACTTTCACCCGTTACAACATGCACCCCATCAATGTAATAATGCACCTATTATTATTATTATTATTCCAAGTTATAATAACAAGCTCCTCTTCATTGATGGGGTCCTCAAAAGTTGATGCAGCAACTTACAATGTGCTACGCTTCGGAGCAAAGGCAGACGGAGTGACCGACTCCACATCAGCATTCCAAAAGGCATGGAGCTCAGCATGCCCGTCCACCCAAGCCTCCATCGTATACGTGCCCAAGGGGAGGTATTTGCTAAAGGCGATTACATTCAGAGGGCCATGCAAGAACCGGATCGTTTTCAGGATTGAGGGGACGATCGTGGTCCCGACCAATTACTGGGACCTCGGTAATACTGGGTATTGGATACTGTTCGTTAAGGTTAATAGGATTATGGTTGTTGGCGTTGGGGGAGTCCTTGATGCTCGTGCCCGACCTTATTGGGCTTGCAGAAGATCCGGACAGGCTTGTCCCCTTGGAGCAAGGGTAACTTTTCTCTCTTTTCTTTTTTTTTCTCAATTCGTAGATAGATTAATAATCATATATTTAAATTTTAAGTAATAATAAACATAAACTGAAATCGATATATATTAACCAATATATAAATATTGAATTGATAACATCTTATATAATTATATAATAATAATAATAATGGGATGCAATGCAGTCGATAACTTTCAACTGGTCGAACAATGTATTGATTAGCGGGCTGACATCAATAGACAGTCAAAAGATGCACCTTGTTATCAACCATTGCAACGAAGTCGTAGTAAGAAACGTGAAGCTGTATGCTCCAGATCATAGTCCCAACACCGACGGTATTCACGTGCAGTCTTCCATCGGTGTTACCATCACTGCTTGCTCTCTCCATACTGGAGACGATTGCATATCCATTGGCCCTGGAACCAGGAATTTGTTGATGAACAGAATCAAATGTGGTCCTGGCCATGGTATAAGGTATATTATTATCTCTCTCTCTCTCTCTCTATATATATATATATTAATAATTAAGTAGTAATCCATACCATTTTACGTTTATGATGATCCATTATTAAAACTTCTGATTAACAAAACACATAGTAGCTCAAGCCCAATAATACAGTTATGGAATGTTTGGACTCCTCTTATTAAAAATCCCCTTGTCGGATTTGGATTGATTTAATGTTTTACGCCTTACCATAGCATATTACATATTCTACCACTAAGTTAAAAGAACCAATTTTCGAAACAGTAAAATCTATATATTCCATATATAAGGAGTCTAATTTAAGTATCGTTATTGTTTTGGATTATTACTAATACTAATACTTCACCACCAGCATAGGAAGCTTGGCCAGAACTGCAAATGAGGATGGAGTGGAGAACATAACTTTGACCAATTCCGTTTTCGCGGGATCAGATAATGGGGTTCGAATAAAATCATGGGCTAGGCCCACTAATTCCTTTGTCAGGAACGTAGTCTTTCAGAATTTAGTGATGAGCAACGTCAAGAGGCCCATCATCATTGATCAAAACTATTGCCCACATAACCGAGGATGTCCTGGCCAGGTAATTCATTCATTTATTTATTTATTCATATGTTATGCCCTGAAGGGAAAAAAAAAAAAAAAATACACAAACATGATTGATAATACTACTAACGGTTTATTACTTGTATTGTAACATATGTTTGCAATTATTGCGAATAGAGTTCTGGAGTGAAGATCAGTCAAGTGACTTATAGAAATATAAAGGGTACTTCTGCAACCGAAGAAGCGGTGACATTTGATTGTAGCAGGACCAGTCCATGCACAGGGATAAGGTTGCATGACATCAACCTCACTTACATGAACAGACCAGCCATTGCCTCCTGTAACAATATTGGAGGAACAACCTCTGGTGTCCTTGTACCTCGGAGTTGTCTCTAACTTATTTATATATTCCAAAGAATTAAGGAATAAAACAAAAGGACACGTAATACCAAAGCGTATAATTATAGGAAGTTCCTAGAGTTCATTATTGGTCTTCTTCTTCTATTAATATTGTGATGGATATGTATAAGAAAGAGTGTACCATCATTATTATATTGTTGTAAAAATGAAAGTGTGGGTGCAATGCACCTATGCAACTATATGTATTAAATGTTTATAGCATGATATGAATGGGAGGGTGTCTCGTAGTAGATCCTGCCATTCGAATCTAAATATGTCTTTTATTATTGAATAAGGATTGAACTCATTACCTTCAATGTATTCCTAATGAACTAAATATTGTTTCGTATCTATTTATAATTAAACAAAATCGTGATGATATGTGGACATTCTATTCCGAACTAACTTCAACTTACTACTTCTGGATAGTGAGAGGATGACTCAAGAAGCTAATGAATCCATAGTGCCAAGTGATTATAGATTGGGGTTTTACATATTTATATAACTATTTCATAAACTTTCTCTCGCTTTATTTATATAACCATACGTACGGTGGCAATGCTTGTGATCTATGAGTATCGTGATACTAGTGGCCTGTGAAAAGTGACATATAATCCATATAAGGAAGTGAGTAGGAAAAGACTAATAAGAAGAAGAAGCAACCAATCTATGTATGTGTGATAAGCAAGAACGTTATAAAGTATTAAACCTCATTGTACTTAAGAAAGTAGTGTTGCAACAAAAATTCTCCAACTTGACGATGCTCATAATTTTTAGAATTTCCCACTAAAGAGGTATTAGGGGGTATTTATCTACGACTAAGATAAGTTTTCCTTACAAGTGGGTCTCTGGGGGCTCTTATGAGTTCAGATTCATTAAAAACTATATTATAACCCATAAGTCTTGTTAAGAACAGTTAGAGTTAGGCAAGCCAATTCAACAATTCCTACTTCAAGCATACCATATCAATTTTCCCTTTATAATTCCAAATAATATAATATCGGCTTAACTCTTTAGATTTTGTCACCTTAGCTTAAAGCCTTAAATCTAAGTAAAGCTTGAACCTAAAATCATACATAACTCTATATACTAATTATATGTATTTACAATAATAAGAGTAAATAAATACGATTGAATTTGCATTCACACTCGAACACTTTCAATTTGCAAGAGCATACCAATCTTAATAATAGTTTATTTTCTTCCATATGATAGATTGGGATTGCAAATTGTAGAATTTTATATTCTTTTAATTTTATGCACCAATAGCAAAAAATAGAAAGCAAGTTTTTTATAAAGTGGAGGTAATGACAAGGTAGATGTACAATAGTACAATTTCAAACTAGCAAACTCAGTCATTAGACAATCGCAATAATTTACAATCTCTTAAACAATTGTCGTTTGCTTGAAGAATCTCTTGGCACCACTTAACTCTACTTTATTCGATAAAAACAAATTAGCTAAGGACTCATTTATTTTTAGGATTTGAAAATTAAAGAATAGAAAGACTATGCATTGTTAATGAATACTACATAGAATAGCTACGTGTAGATGTATAGATTCCAGTGAGGTGGTCATGTACAAGCTATGTGAATATCGCACTACATGTGGTTTGCAGGGAGTGGCACACAATGATACGTCGAGAATGATTATCAGAAAATAAGTGGGATAGTGAAGAGGAGTAGGCAATCTCAATATCTTAAATGCACTTGTGACAAGTGGAGGAGTTATCAAGCATCAAACCTCACTAGTAGTGATAACAAGAGCATCTTAGTGTTTCTATCTACTTTCGTATTCTTTAAATGAGGAGGGACTTGATGTGTATATAAAGATTGATCATCAACATCATCCGTTAGATCACATTGACAGTCAATGGCCAAGAGGAGTCTCTTTTAGTGCATAAGTCATATTGAAAAAGGTTGGATGACAAATAAGCCAATATCTAATGAGCCATACTCCAAGCCTACTATACCAAATCTTCCTTGATGATCACAATAATTAAACCGGACTCATTAGACCTTATCTCTCAGCCTACTAATTAAGCCCAAATATAAATAAAAATATTTTCTTTTTTAAGCCCATTTACACTAAGTACTACACATTTTTCAGTATTTACTTATCATAATTTTCTTATTACCAGTTTGATTGCTTGGCAGTAAAGGAGTGGAATAGAATGAAATTTCCAAGGCAATAGAATAGGGTTATTCCTAAATATAAATGGCTTCTTTTTTTTTTGATAAAATAGAATTGTTGTCATTTGTCTAGTGATGCAATTGAAGAAATTGAGAATATTTTTAAAAAATGAGAAAAGAATTAATAGTGGCAGTTTCATAATTTTAGGGATTTTCTAGAAGCAAGACTTTTGCAATTTGAGGCCTAGTCCAAAGGAAAACAAGCCAAAGATCAAAACGCACTAGCTTTGCTTGTGACATACAAAGGTTTTCTACAAAATTCCATTGTATAGCATTTAAAATAGTGTTTTTTACTATTTTTGGAAGTTTTTTTGAAATGCAATATCTTTTAGTAAGATTTTTATATTTCATTGTGCTTTGTGGCTTGTGCCGTTTTCATATTATTTCATTTAGTTTATGATAGGGGCATTTAAATCTTTTTTGTATATATTTAGGGTTTGATATAAACAGTACGATTTAAAGTTAGATTTTAGTTTTACCATTTTTAATAATAATAATTAGAGAGAGACTCTATGATAGGGATCATAGATCACATTAACCAATAACTTGCCTAAATCTAAAGGCTTGTTAAACTTGGCTTAAAGGATCCTTGCAGATGATCCGAACGATAATTAATTAGGCTATCTCAAAGGATACATGATACACTTTGGAATATGTTTTGATTTGATATGCTTGAGCATTGAATTTATCATCAGAGGGGATCATGCCTACCATCACGCCTGTGATCAAGCCCGTGTTGGAGTTGATCTAAGACGATCAACATCAATAGAGATCAAGCCTGCAATAACAGTCGTGATGCCGGCCATAATGGCCATCGTTCCCATAACAAAGGACGTTATCTCATCATCATCAAAACGTTTGGAGGCCCGAAGAGATAACAAGTGTCATCGCACCCATGACGTTAGTTGTAATTGGCTTTATCACGCCCGTGATCATGCCTACCATCACACCTATGATCAAGCCCATGATCAGTGGAGATCAAGTCCGCAATAGCAACCATGATGCCTGTAATAACAACCATCGTGCCCATAACTAGGGGTGTTATCTCGTCATCATCAGAACGTTTGAAGGCTTGAGGAGATAACAAGTGTCATCGCACTCGTGACACCAGCCATAATTGGCCTTATCATGCCCATGATTGCTTAAGGAAGGAAGAAGAAATATGATTCAAGTGGGTTACGGCCCATGTCATGGCGTGATCGATAGGGTGATACCTACCCCTTTTTTTGCACTATTTAAGGCATATGTTTCCTATTTTATTTGTTTGCCTTGTAATTTTTCATATTTGACCTTACTCGACTTATGGGAGTATAAAAGGGTTATTAGTAATATGTTTAGCAACTTTATGCTTGTTTTTGTCCTCATGAACATTATATTGTCCTTTGTAACAAATTGACTTCTTGAATAAGATTGAGATTTCTTTTCAAGATTGTTCTTTATTGTTTCTTGTAAATGTCTGTGACATCGATTGATTAAAACAAATAGTTCGATTCTATATTTAGTGCATCATATCCCAAGATTGATCCATATCCTTTTTAATTTCAATTTTCACAAATCATAAAAACCCAAATATATAAACCCTAGATCACAATAAAAGCACCAGATGCACAAATTACTCATATTCTCCAATTTGTATCACTTTGTTCCTTTCTTTATAATATTTGTATTCTTGATTAAATTTCAAATTTTTATGCATATTTATCTAACATTCTTTAAATTAACATGCAAGTAGAAGATTGTGTATGATTCAGTGGATTTTAATTTTTACTCTTTTCTAATTAAGCTTCCACTACATCATTTTGTATCATAGCAAAATTCATTTCGTATGGATTATGGCACCAAGAAGGGAAAATAATATATCTAATGCTGAGATGGTGAAGCAATTTTATTGTTGATGGACCAACCTATGATGCTGAGGCTATAGATGAGGAGATTATTACAAGAGACACAAGCATAACATTAGTTGTTAGGGCATATTCTATGACTCCTAGAGCTGCTAGAGATGATTGACTGAGGAATAATATTTTCCCATCTACTTGCTAGGAATCAAGTTCTAGAAGAGGTCACCCTCGTTGTCATGACCGTGATGGAGATAACACCCCCATGCCGCCCGTGATGAAAGTCGTGAGAATGTCATCATCGAAGAAGTTGCAAGTCAGTACAGATCACGGTCCACATCGCGCCCGTGATTTGCTTGAAGAAAGAAGAGAAATTTAAGGTCGAGGAGAACACGACCCGTGTCACAGCCATGATCTACAGCATGATTTCATGTTCTATTTTCGAAGTTTATTTTTACTTTTCTATTTTGTTTGTTTGACTTTTTATGTTCCATATCTGTCCTTACCCAACTTGTGGGAGTATATATGGGCCTTTAGGATTATTTTATTAGCAGTTTGAACCTTTCTTTTATCATTGATTAAGATCAATTACCTTGTTGGCTTTCTTTGAATTGTTTCACAACCTATTGAGTAATATTGAGTTTTTCATCAAGATTATTTTTTGTTGTTTATTTTGATTGTGCATCATATCGATTGTGTGAAATAAGTAGTTCGATTCTTTTCTTAATGTTTCGTATCCAAGGATAGATTGTTCATATCCTTTACCTTCCTATTTTATATAAATAAAAGCCCAAAAACAAATATTAAATCTTAATAATTTTGCTGTGTAATTTTGGCATGGATCCTATCTGTATCATCTTGGTATCAGAGCTTTGGCTCGCCATACAGAGAGTTATGAATTGGTAAGATTTGATTCTCACATCCTGTTGAATTTAACGTAGGCGTATTGTGAGTTTTAGAGATTGGTAACGTTTTCAAAATTTAGGTGTTGTTTGAGATTATAACGATTGTGGAGATTTACAATATTATCATTGAATTTATACCCTTGTAAGATGAAAGATCCATGGAATAATATCGCAAGACCTAAGATAATACGGTTTCCTATTAATGTTAATCCATCTATTGGAGATGAGGATGTAGAGGACTTGTTTAAATTGAAATTCTATGTTAATGGTATGATTAGCGTTGTTATTATTGATCATGATTTTCAAGTTAATATCGTAGCAAAGGGTATAGTGGATAGATTAAAGTAACTAACTATAACTCATCCATAACCTTACTATATAAAGTGGAAGGATAGCAAAGAATTGAATTATCTCAACGAACAAGTTCGAGTGCCTATATCTCTTTTAAATCAATATTTTGATGAAATTTTGTGTGACGTACTGCCTACTACTATCTCTCACGTTTTACTTGACAATCCTTGGGTAAGTAAAAAGGCGTAATATATAATGAGCACCATAATTGCTATTCTTTTAAGATAGCTATGAAGAAAAGATAAGTACTATCACCTATGAGTTTGGATCAAGTTAGGATTACACTATCACCTATGATTTTGGATCAAGTTAGGATTGCTAAGCTAGAGATGAATCCTCATAAGTATGAGTTAAAAGAAGACAATGTTACAGAGGATGTTAGTAAAGAGTAGACAGGTATTATAAAGAATGGGCACTATTACAATAAAGAAGAGTCCTCTACTTTTGTACCTGATTTGGAGCTATTTCTACTTATACCGGAAATTAATGAGCATTATAGGCAGTTCTATGTTCATCTTCTTATGGTCTATCCAATATATTTCGATGCATTAATGAGATTATGAGGTGAAGGGAATTGTTGCTTTATCATGCCTATGAAACCTTACATGATGTTTGTTAGTAATTTTTGGGGCTATATTAAAGGTTATCTGTGTTGGTATGGTGTTTTGCTTACAATTGGTGTTGGTGTAAGCAAGGTGAAGATATTTGGAAGATCAAGATTGTACAAAAATTTTAAGAGGTTAGATTTTTATGAGCCATTGCAACTATATATTATGTCAGCATGTGGTGATGTTGGTTTCTTTCAGGATTGCAAATATTTGAGGCGAATGTTATTTATACAGCAGGAGTTGCGTTTGTTAAATACTTATCATCATGTTCATAAGATTGGATTGATCAAATTCATGATGAGTGGTATGACTTGTCTAGAAGGCTTTTAATTATAGGCATTAATTATGGAATAGCAGGGGTAGGAATGCTTGGAGTCGAATTTGAGATGCTATGAGAATTGTTACTCAAGAGAGGATTTGCATATCAAGTCTTAGAGAAAGTTCATGAGATGATAATCATTAGGACGTTTTACTTAACCATGTTTAAGTTTTATAGGCTTATTTTTCGTCCAAGCATATGCAGTTTCAAAGATTTAAGGACAAATCTTCTTGAGCCTAGGGGTTATGATATGGATCAAGATGAGTTTGATCAAGATTTGAAGACAAATTTTCAAGAGCCCCGGAGAAATGATAAGAATCAAGTTCAAGAGCAGATTACTTCCGCTGCTACGGCCATGATGCTGGCCAAAGGGATAATACCCCTCATGCTACCTATGATGAAAGCCATGAGAGCATCATTGTCAAAGAAGTTATAAGTCAGTGGAGATCACGATCCAATCACGCCTATGATTTGCTTGAAGAAAGAAAAGGAATTTAAGGCCAAGGAGATTATGGTTCGTGTCATGGCTGTGATCCACAGTGTGGTTGTACGCTATGCTTTTAAAGTTCATTTTTACTTTCCTATTTTATTTGTTTAACTTCTATATTCCATATTTGCCCTTACCCGACATGCGGGAGTATATAAGGGTCATTAGGGTTATGTTAGCAGCAACTTGAACCTTTTTCTTGTTGTTGATTGAGATCAATTACCTTGTTGGCTTTTTTGGAATTGTTTCCAAAACCTATTGAGTAATATTGAGTTGTTGCTTAAGATTATTCTTTATTTTTTTTTATCGTGTATTGATAAAGTCATATTTTACTCAATTTTGCAATAATTAAATCATGTTTATCTATTATAGATTTTATAGAAATCGAATGGAAATGGTACTTAAGTGTGCTTAAATTGTTATTTCAAGTCATTAAGGACTTAAACAACAAATACAAGCAATTGGGAGAAGTTTCATGCAAATTTGGGAAAGAAATCAAGCAAGGCCGACCATGCAAATATCTCTCTCATCCAAGCTCCTATTGAGATCATTTCAAATGCTACTGAAACCTAAGAGAGAGATCTTCAATTTTCATGTTTTGGGCATGAATGAGTTCGGAATGCATCAGATTCAAAAGATGCCATGAAGTTGCTGCTATCACAGTGATGGTGTTCACGTTTTGAAAAATGACAGAGTTTGGTAAATTACAGATATCTCTCTCATATGATCTTCGTTTGATGTGATTCAAACTCCTATGGAAAGACAAGAGATAAATATACAATTTTCATGTTTTGAGTTTTTGCTAATTATGAAAGAATGAAGGTTGAAAATCGTCTTAAAGTCACTACAAGTGCAGAACATCAGTAAGATTTGTAGATTGATACTGTTTTAGTAAATTTGATATATTTCTCTCATCCAAGGTCCATTTGATATGATTCATGATCCTATAGAAAGAGGAGAGAAAGATATAAAACTTTCATTTTATAAGTTTTTCCAAATTCCAATTGGATTAGGGTCAATAATCGCCATAAAGTTTCTGCACATCAACACTGCTTAAAGATTGCCATCTATCTTACTTCGGAATTTATTTTACAATGTACACTGGCTACTGGAGATTCAAGGCCGCCAGCGTTGAGCCAGTGTACATTCAAAAATGCTCTCGAAAATCAAATTTTAAAAAGAAGGCCGGCTAGATCCAAAAGTACACCGCCGGTGTAGAGTGCCAGCATATCTTCCCTGCAACTTTTCATATATAAACTTCTTTTGTTGTATCTTTTGAAAAAAAAGAAACCCTAGGCACGGTTTTCCTCTTTTTCCTCCATAGCTCCTTGATACATTAGGGTTTAGAACACTAAAGTAGTTAACTTTTTAATTTGATATTGGATTCCACACCAGATTCAAGTGGAAAACAACATTTGTGTTTGGATTTCAAGAATAGGATTCCATTGACAAGGTTATTTTGTTCTTTTTCTTATATCCTCTTATTGGATGTTGTTTGATGCTTGATTTCTTGTGTTCTTAAATCAGTTTTGAGTCTTTTATCTGGATTATATGTTAATGATTCCTGTTGTTGATTGATTACTTGTTCATATTCGGATTATCAATGTTATTTCACAAATCATGCAATTTTGGCTTTAATCTAGAATTCATGAATGATTAGGATTGTAATTGGGAAATTCTCTTCTAATCAATTTTGTGATTATTAAATTAGGATTGCATTTCACATAGGGATATGGGTTGTAATAGGGTTTGGTGAATTAGAAAATAATTGTCAATTAATCACTTTCCTAGGGATAGGGAATATTGATTGGTAATTTTAGGGTAATGTTTCACTTTAGGAAAAGGAATTGTTATCTTATTCTTCATTGTTGAAAAACTGAACCCATTGATGATTTGGATTGACAAGTGCATTTTTGGTCAATAGCAAACATTCAATTTATTTCTAGATTTGATTGGCTCTAAACCTAATTCTATTTGAGGTATGGAAATCCAAGATTTTTAGTAGTTTATTTTATTAAAAGAAAATACAAAAATAGAAACATCTTTTGATTTGCCTAGCTATGAATTGGACTAATATAGTTGAGAGCTAGTCCTCACTCCCAGTGGATTCAACTCGGTATTCACCGATATATTATTACTGCATACGTAAACGATATACTGTCGGTTAAAGATCTGCTCATGTAAAGGAAATTGAATATAGCTAAAAAGAGTTTTAAAAAGCATATATAGAAAAAGCTTGATCATGTATCATATCAATTGAAGGAAAACAAGCAGTTCAATTCTTTTCTTGGTGAGTTATATCCAATGATACATCGTTCATATCATTTAGTTTCCTGTTTTATATAAATCAAAAACCTAAAAACATATATTAAGTCTTGATAGTTTCACTAACATGGATCCTATCTGTATCACTATTTGTACCATTTCTAGTAAGATGTGTTAATTTATGATTGATACTGGCAGTTGTGAAGATATTGTATCTAGAGAATTAGTTCAAAAGTTGAGCATTGAAATTGAACAGTACCTAAGCCTTACAAGTTAGCATGGCTAAAAAGGGGAGGTGAGGTAACTATTTCAAAATGAGCACTAGTTTCCTTTTTAATTTGGTCTAATTATAAAGATTTCGTATGATGTGATGTGGTTGTTATAGATGCCCATCATTTACTATTAAGGAGACTTAGTAATTTTGATAGGGGGTAGTGCATGATGGCAAGACCAATACCTACAGTTTTGTATTTAAAGGTGTGAAAATTATGTAGGTGCATAATAAGAACCTTGCTAAGTCCAAGCCTAGGAAAGAAGCTTCTAGAAAGAACACTAAATGTGTTAGACGTACGTAACCATTTGGAGCTTGCCTCTTATACATATCTCTTCTATACATTGCAAAGGATAAGTATGTTACTTTGATAACTCTAATACTCATTCACCTTTACACATTTTAGATACAGTTTGACTTGCATTGGACAACTCTCTGATAAACCGCTAGCCATGTTTTGTTTTACAAGTTCAATGTATTAGTCCAAATGTCCAATCTCAATGCATACTTCACCCTCCACCAAATTTGAAATAAAGACAAGTTTCTATTAGGAGTTTTTATTTTTTTCTATTAGTGTGCATTATAACGATCAATCTTTTTTATTTATATATATTGCTACATGTTGTTCCATTAAATAGTTGTAAAAAATTTCTTCATATTTTATTGGGGAAAAAAAAGTTAGTGGATGGATTTAAAAAAGTGGACAAGTAAATGAATGGATTATAAAATCTATGGATAAAAGGAGTTAAATAACTATTACTTTATAATGTTAACCGATAGGGACGTTTTATTTTGCTATGTGTGAAATTCCTTTATCAATATAATTTTTATTAGATTACGTAGATATGAGTTTTTTTAATGAAACAACTTAGCTTTGGCAAAATAAATAAAGCAAATTAATTATGATTAACTGTATTGACTTATTCTTCCTTTTTTATATCTAATTTACATAAATTTTTACAAATTATTTTCATACCATTTTTTTAAATTATCGGTCTTAATTTGGTATATTATAATTTTATTTTATTTTTTACGAAGCACGTTTACTAGTATTTTATTATATGACATGTTTGTCAAATATCACTTCAGATTCCATCCTAAGAAATGAAAAACATATGTTATTAATCATGTGATTTATAAATTATTATGTGACATAATGGTTAATATAACATCAAATTCGATAAGCATTAAAATAAAAATAAAAATAAATAACATAATTTGTTAATCATGTGATTTATAAATTTGGATTTTTTTTAGTAATTTTTTTTATGTTTTAAAAATATATTTTATGCATAAAAATAATCAATTTTTTTAATAAAAGTAGAGTTACTCATAATTGGAGAGAGATAAATTACTAAATTTACATTTTAATTGATATTTCTTTTTGCGCATCCAACTATCAGGGAAAAGGAAAAAAATATTATTAAAATTAAAAAAAATTACGAAAATGCCACTGGGACGAATTTAATGCCAGAAATAGGCAACACGGCCTCGTCTCTTCAAGAGACGAGGTCGTTAGTGCCTGACCTCGTCTCTTCAAGAGACGAGGCCAATGAAAGAGCGGACTCGTCTCTTCAAGAGACGAGGCTTTGTAACCTCGTCTCTTCAAGAGACGAGGTTAGGCCAAGGCCAGGCCTCGTCTCTTCAAGAGACGAGGCCAGGCCAAAATCCCCACCATCCTATTTTCTTTCATGAAAAAGAAAAAATTTTACATAAAAAACCTGTCAAATACAAATATAAACAGCGATAAAAGCCATTAACCGTCCTCCAACATGGCCAAAAAAACTAACAAACTACAGTGTTTCAAAGCCCAATCGAAACTCACATTCCCAATCCCAATCATAGACAGTGCAATGAAAATATGAGTATTCGTAGAGTCATAATACATAGTAGGAAATGAAATAGAATGAAATGTACAGTGATTGTTCTAATAGAATGAATAGGAGAAAATGAGTACGATCTATACATACAAGAATAATACAATGAAATAAGAAAAAGCTACATACAAAATGAAAATAAAAAGAAAAATCTATCTGTCGTCCACTACTCCTCCTGCTGATGTGTGGCCCTGCTCCCTCTTCCTCGGCCTCTACCCCGCCTCACGTATGTCCTCGGGAATGGGGTACGCTGATGATGAGGATGCGGGGAATATGGGTGAGTCTCTGTAACTGGAGCGGGCTCCTCTCCCGTAGCAGCACTGAACTGGTGGAATGGGACAGGGTTTGGCTCGACCTGTGTAAGGCCCTCCCCCATATCATGAGATGGCGATGGTCGCCTCTTCTGTGGAGCCAGGGGAGTGTGGAAGTCACTGGATGACGGGTCTGGCATGGGGGTGTCCCCCATATCGTAAGAAGTGGAAGATGGGCCAGCCCCGTCATGAATAACCTGGGAAGGACCAGAGTCATCGAATGGAGGTAGGTCGGACGGCTCAGGCTCATCTCTGATCTGTATACCTGGAGCCCGAGCTCGGCCCCGACCCTGTCCCCGTCCCCGCCCACGCCTCTCTCTAGATGGATGTCGTCTCTGTAAGGTATGAGGCTGTGGGTCACCCTGTCCTGCTGCTGCTGGTGGAGCTGGTGGCACTGGATCATTGAAGTTCAGCCCCATAAACTCATCTACTACACGACAGACATCTCGTGCAGTGGATGCAGTGAGATCTGGGGGCATGTCAGGGACGCTAGAAATGAAATCAGCCTGCGAGTAATAGCAAATATTTATATCAGTGAATAGCTTATAAGTCAGTACAAGTATATATAAAGCTTACAGAGACAGCGACCGTACCATGTATCGCATGATAGCTCCCGTGCGACC
Organism: Combretum micranthum; assembly: GCA_024138025.1. NCBI lineage: Eukaryota > Viridiplantae > Streptophyta > Magnoliopsida > Myrtales > Combretaceae > Combretum > Combretum micranthum. Next base: position 56,228 of record JAMXBD010001243.1, read on the forward strand.
GATCCAGCGTCGGGTGATGGCATAATACCACTGGAAGTAATCGTCAGATGTCCCAGCCGGCAAATCTGGCATCTGTACAATGCAATCACGCCGAGCATCCCACTCAGCAATCCATCTAGCGTGCTCGGACTGCCAGTTCCACTCGGAACGTCCCCTCATGTCAATCTCATGGAGGGGTCTCATATCAGCAGGGGGGGCTGGTATCTCCTGGAAACCACCAAACTGTCTGAGCACTCTGTCCGGATAGTAGTGCTCGACAAGGTAGAAGCATACCAATGGCACCCGGGCACGCCATACGTCATTGCCTACCAGGCAGTACGGTGGCAGGGCGGGCAGGATGGAGCTGTATGGGTCCCACACTACCTGATGAAGTAGCAAAAGTGATGTACTGCATAAGAAAATGATCGTACAATAGCAATTTAAGAGTAGAAGGCAATGAAAATCAAATTGATCTATCGCATACCTGATGTGGCATCTGTCGATCAAAGGAGGCGCGGTACTCAATCAATAGGTGGGTGACACACGGGTGACGTCGAAAGTCGCACCCCAATGACTGATGAGTGGGCGGCCTGCGGTAACAGAGGTGAGCAGTCGCCGTACCGGGGCAATGTGGGGGAAGTGCTCCCATGCCCATATCTGCAGGACAACTAGTGGTCCTGCCATGTCCCCCGTGTCCACGTCGGACGCCAGGCATAGCTGCCTGTACAGCCAAGCCAAACAGGCAGCTCCCCATGCGTGCTGCCCTGCTCGCTCGAAATCTCGGAGCAGCTGGAGGTACATAAGATGAACGTAGTTGGAGGATTTGTCTGCGACAATAAATCCCCCAAGCAGCAACAGAATGTATGCCCTAGCATGACGTCGGATCATCACGTCATCAGCAAACTCAGGTAGGTCGGTGAAGTGGCTATCTAACCACGACATCTTCAGCCGACCTCCATCCATGTCGACGCCGGGGACTGGCCGAACTCCTAATAGATCCTCGCACAAATCTGGCCAATCCATGCGAGCCGTGCCAGTAACGGCCAATCCATCCACAGGGAGGCCCGTCAGGATAGCAACGTCCTGTAGTGTCACAGTCCACTCTCCCGTGGTCATGTGGAACGTGTGCGTCTCTGGGCGCCATCGCTCGACCAATGCAGTAATCAGATGCCAATCCAGCTGAATGAAGGGCATCTGAGCCGCCCCTATGAACCCTGCCTGCGACAGGAATGGCACCATGCGCTCGTCCACGTCTGTAGGTATACCAGCAGGTCGCCTGAGCCTGGCCTCTCTGCGCCTACAATGTAGTACCTCATGCTCCTACAACAAAGTGAACATATTTATCAAAAATCGTAAACACCGCATCAAACAAAACTGGATTCAATAAAATAGATAAATGAACTGACCTGCCCATCCCACGCTAGAGTGGACCTATGTACAGGCTGCTGCGTCAGTAATGAACTATCGAGCGGTCCGGGATCCATCTGCGAAGAAACGATGAGGAGATATTGTTATTGACAACAAATATGGATTATATACAAGCACAACAAACATAACGTCATTCATGACTCAATAATACAGTGTATAGAACATATGGAAATAAAGAATTACCACTACGACTCGACCGCCCCGTTGGTACACTACCCATCGATCCCCCGTTTGGACAACTCCTTCTGTTGTGGCCTTGCTGCCCACAACAATCGCATGCGTAACCACGAGGGCCCTCTCGAATATCCATCTCATTCTGGAATCGTTTCTCCCGAGGCCGTCCCCTTTTCCTAATAAGTCCCGGTATAGGGTGCCACTTCGGTAAGACCAAACGAATCCAATTTGCCTTATCAGCTGCAGGAATGAAGGAGCGACCATACACTTTTAGCTGGTGGTCCCACCTGTACCACTGTCCGACGTAGGCAAGACAATCCATGTGCATTGTACCCATTACCGCCATTGCATGTGAGCATGGAATTCTGTATGTCTGCCACTTGTTACACGTACATCTACATGCTCTTAACTCTACCTTTTGAATATGATCCCCCTTCTGACCATACATTGTAGGACGTGGTGCAGTTATGACCTCATATATGCGTTCTTGATAGTCGAAACATGTCACTCTATGCGAGCTGGAAATGCTATTCCATCGCTCAAACTTATGTGCAGCATAGTCTGTGAGCAACTTACCTATACTCATGGCATCGCTGGCTTCACGCCTGTGCTTATTAAATATAGAGTTACAATTGTAGAAGGTTTTCTTTACCAATGCCGATACTGGTAAGCACCGGGCATCTTTTATAACCGAATTGTAACTCTCAGCCATGTTTGTTGTACCTAGGCCATATCTGACACCTTCATCGTAAGATAAGGTCCACATGCATGGAGGTAGCTCACGAAAATATCGTCCCGTCCAAGGATTGCTTTGAAGTGCTGCATTGAAGTATCCATGAAATTTTCGACTCTGCGCTTGATAGGCCGCTCTTTTTATTATTTCCTTACATTCCTTACTTTTGGCCTTCGAATTGAAATTGCTTGCAACATGCCGGATACACCAGCGCCAAGGCCACCCTGTAGGCCACACCGCATTGTCACCTTCCACCGCACTCTTGATACCCGCATGGCGGTCCGATATCAAGCAAATGTTGGATCGGTCTTTGATGACGTGTTCCAACACTTTTGCAAGGAACCAACCCCAGGTTTCCGCCTTCTCCTCATCCACTAGCCCGTAGGCCAATGGGACTATATGATTTGCACCATCTACTGCCACTGCAATAAGCAATTTGTGCTTGTACTTGCCATACAGGAAGGTACCATCAACTGTGATCACAGGTCTGCAATGATTAAAAGTATATAACATATTCAGTGAATATCAATCAGGTGTAACAAAACTAAAGCATTATTACAATACATACCTGCAATACTGGAACGCCTCGATACAAGGACCGAATGCCCAAAAAAGCTTATCCAAGAACACGTGGCCGGCTGCATTTGAATCTTGAGTTTGCCAATCGACCTTCGTTCCTGGATTTGCCTCAGTAATTGCATTTAGTAGATGCGGGAGCTCTACGTAAGACGACTCCCAACTACCGTACACCTGCTCAATTGCCTTTCTCTTTGCCTCACGAATTCTCTTTATGTGAACGTTATATCCGAACTCCTTTAATATATTCGTTTGGAGATCCTTCGCCCTCACATCTGGAGAATTGCGGATCTCCAATATTATGGCCCTAGACAAGCTGGTGGAGTCCAACTGAGAGTGATCCTGTCCAGTCATTTCATCCAAGCAGGTATGAGGCCCATCAAATTTAGTGATATGAAACCAGCCACCGTGTTTCTTATAACTGCCTCTCAGTCTCCACTTACAACCTCTGTTGTGGATATCGGTACATTTCACAGCCCATGACCTTGGATCCGAATCCACCACCTTGAAGTTATAGTGGTTCTTTACGTGCCACATTTTAACAGCCCGGATGAGATGATCTTTGGTTTCAAACCGCATCCCAACCTTAAATTCATCACTGAAGCTCCAATTCCCAGCACTCATTTCCTGCTCATCATCGTATGCTGCATAAGTACTACCAACTTCAGCATTGAAAAACGGAACTGCCACTGAGCTCCCTATTGCATCAACATCAGTAGGAGCAATGAAACGGTCCCAGCTATTTTCCCTTCTTTGCACATCAGGCAAAGCATATTGTTGTGGAAAAACTTCCACATTATCGTTTTCATCATCATCATAGTCGTCACTGGATTCACTTACTGATGAGTCTTGCACAGCCTCCATATCATCACCACCTATCGAAGTACCGCCACAAAATTCAAAGTTACCTATTTCCAGTTGTGCACTGCCTATTGTCTGAGCTGGGGTTGAGTTTGAGTCTACCAGCCCCTGGCTCCAATATTTCTATCAATGCCCCTATCCCCTGCGGGTACCTGTGACAATTCATTTTCAAATATCTGCACATAAACAGCCACTGATCCCTCTGTGTACACCAACATCTCATGCGCCGCATCATCATCGGTCACTGGAATTATATCATAACGTAGCGTCCTATCTCCAATAGCTACCCTATGATATAGCTCCACCCGATGTGTACACCTATTTACCTTTAATCTATTGCAAATAATCTCCACTATCTGCTCATATGTTGAATTCCTACTGATACTGACCATAGCAACCGGCCGCTTATCATAACAAAAACCATCATCCTCTTGTACAATATTACCATGAGCATACAGTATGAACTTTGCCTTATCCATTTCCTCAACAATCCTGCCATCTCATCAAAATTAGCTTCAATGCATCAAATTCGCAAAATCACACTTATGAGTTTCATTCCTCATAATATTCAATCAAATTCCAAATGCAACATTTCCAAAGTTCTATTTTTTTTTTCCTAAGACACTCTGATTTCCTACAAACATTATCTTTTTTCACCGCACATTTCCATGATAAACCAACACTACAGTACCGAATACACCCCCTTCACGACATTACAAGTTATTTTTTTATTTCTTTCCCAACTACATTTCCTAAAATAATTTTCCAACAACCAATAACTACATTAATTTTTTTCCCCCCAATGTACAAATATATATATATATATGTATCCAATAATTAGAAAATTTTCTACCGTATTGGAATCGCTCAACAATACCCGTTGCCGACATTACAAGTTATTTTAAATTATTTTCCCAACTGCACTTCCTAAAAAAATTATCCAACAACTAATCACAATATTATTTTTTTCCCAATAATTTCATATATGTATACGTATGTATCTATCTATATAACATACAACAACCGGATTAAATCCTTTCACTTACTAATTGCACAATTAAATGATTCTAACAGCACATACTATCACCATTGAACAATGTAGCAACATTCATTACAAAAAAAACGAAAATCACGAAAATCATACCTCAAATTTCGCCGGCGGATTTCGGTGATTTATCGCGCGTATCGCTCCTCCAACCACAAATTGCAATGTAGACACCGTCTGGGGGCTCTGAGATTGCCCAATCACAAAAAAAACCTAAGAAAGCGTGGAGAATCTACCAATGCCGATTGAGAGAATTGGGATTTAGGGTTCTTCTTTTTTCAAATTTGGGGGAAATGGGGAAAGAGGCGCGGCTGCAGTTTAAGCGCGCAGACCTCGTCTCTTGAAGAGACGAGGTCACTAACTAATGACCTCGTCTCTTCAAGAGACGAGGTCACACACGGAGCAACCTCGTCTCTTGAAGAGACGAGGTCAGGCACTAACGACCTCGTCTCTTGAAGAGACGAGGCCGTGTTGCCTATTTCTGGGATTAAATTCGTCCCAGTGGCATTTTCGTAATTTTTTTTAATTTTAATAATATTTTTTTCCTTTTCCCCAACTATCACAACCAGGGCTGCCGTAGAAAGAATAGCAGTGGGAGAACGGGAGGAAGCAACAGAGAGAGAGAGAGAGAGAGAGAGAGAAAGATGCCTTGCCTGAACCTTTCTACCAACGTCAGCCTTGAAGGTGTCGACACCTCCTCCATTCTCTCCGAAGCCACATCCACCGTCGCCAAGATTATTGGCAAACCCGAGGCTGTTGTCATCTCTCATCTCTCATCTCTTTTCTCTCTCTCTGTATATGTGTGTGTGTGTGTGTTTGTTTGTGTGCTTGTGTGTGTATTTTCATACTTGCCGTTTACTTGTGCTTTCTGTAGTGTTTTTTTATTTTTTATCATACATGCGATGAAGGAAACTAGGCCGGGAAACCCTAATTTAGGGTGCTTTCAATTGCATGCTTACCGTTTAATTATCGGGAGTTATAATCTTTTAATCCGAGACCACTGTCTTTTATTGATGGGTGTTACTTGTCTTTACGATTTTATATATGTTATCCCACACAAATTGCCCAAAATACCGGTTAAAACCCTTATGACCCCCCGCAGCCGAAGCTAAACTAAATCTGCAGTTGGGTCTTGGTCTGGCGGCATGTTTCATGTAAACTGGAATATGAAATTTCTACTGGGATTCAAAGTGAACCCAAATAAAAGCTTGGTCAAGTGATGAAGGGCGCTGACGGTGAGCTGTGGCCGTTAAGGAGTATTCTGGGTCTTACTTGGCTCCCTCCTTATTATGTATACTGGAGTTCCTCTAATATCTTCAACTTCAAGGCTATCTGGCAGCACATGCAAATTTTTAGCTTCAAAGATAACGAATTGTGTTAACCTTTTTAGACTAGCAAATTTATTCCTTTTGCTGATAGAGTCCAAATAAGAGTCCATTGTTCACAATCTCTCTAAAACCGTCCTTAAGGAAATCAATATGGCGATGAACAGATTCTTGTGGAATTAGAGTGCAGAACCATGAGCTAAATCCATAGTGGGGGTGCTGTTTGTTGTCTTCAAGAGGAAGTTGGATTATAAGGGTTGCTAGATGCTACTTTGTGGAACAAAGTGACTCAATTCAATCATATTTGAACATATGCTCTGGCATTTAGAGCTCTCTTTGGTCAAATTGCATCCTTTTAGAGCATTTGGAAGGAAGGGGGTTTTGGAAAATTCAAATACTATTTGATTGTTACATGGTGTTGGAAGAAGATTTTATTTACTAGGGATTTGGCCAAGTCCCCTATGCCTTGGAAAATGGGTAACAGACCTAAAGGTTCTCTAATAGAAAGGCTGGGAGAAGAGTCATCTATAACAGTGGGTGGACTGAAGAGATGCACTTATGCTCCTTTATTTGAGACATTAGGGTGGGAATGGCCTTTGGAATCCCTGGAGGACTTTTTGATTTGGAAGTTGAGGCCCTAGATGTCTTAGAGGATTCACTGCTAAAGTTTGCTGCTGATGAGAGAAAGAAACCTTAGAAGAATCAATGGTCAAGAACAAAGAATAGACGCTATTCTTAGATTTCGCTTGCATATTCTCATTGTAATTTTGTTATAGTGCCTGCTATTTGTTTTGTAAAGGAATACTTGTACTTGGACTATTATTTATACATATAGTGTCCCGCAAATATTCTTCTTAAGCACTTTCACTACTTCAATTGGTAGTTTTCATTGTACATTCTCCTGTTTAACGAAATACTGAGTTAATCTCTCTTTAGTTTTCATTGTAGAAATAGATTAATCTTAGTGTATGAATTAATCTCTTTAGTTAAATAATTCTATAAACTCTAGTAGACATTTTTTTGGTAATTTATGCATCAATAAAATTTTTTAAACTCCATGAGTCAATCTGCAACAAATAGTGCCATCTGTCAGGAGACTTGCAAAAGGTCCGTATTATACATGTATGCATGTATGTGTGAGTATGTCCATGAAGTAAACTGAAAATTTTAAATGAGCATATTCAAAATTTATTAGGCTATTTAGTGTAATGGGCTGGTAGTTCTTATAAAAACCTAATTTCGCAAATCTCTAAAGGACTATGTAAAACATCCATCTCATTCCTTTCTTGATGGAAATTTGCTTAAAGTTGCTGGATAAGGAAATCAAGTTAAAGTTGAGTTAGTTTGAAGCTCAATTACAGCTAGAGAAAAATTTTAAGTCAGATTAAAAGGATCTGTTACTCATATTTATGATTTGGGTAATGCAGTATGTTATGATTGTGCTGAAAGGGTCAGTTCCCATAGCTTTTGGTGGAACAGAGGAGCCAGCAGCCTTTGGAGAGCTGGTGTCAATTGGTGGTCTTAGCCCTGATGTAAATAAGAAACTCAGTGGTGCTGTTGCAGCGATTCTTGAGACCAAGTTATCTGTTCCAAAATCACGTTTCTTCCTGAAATTCTATGACACCAAGGCAAGCCAGCTTTACTTCAATTTGTAGCAGGAGAGGCATTCCATGCACTTTTCTTTTATTCTTATTGCATTCTTCCTGTTTGTTTAGGCACATCAAAGCCAAGAATATGCACAGTGTTTGCATGCTTTACATCAGAACTAGATCATGTAATTAACCATACTTTACAATCAAGATCTTGTATTTGGGTCATTGTTTTCCATTTTTATTTTTTTAATAGTCCTTGACTGAATCCACCTCCAGGTGTTAACTGGTGATTCTCTTCTTTTGCAGGGTTCCTTCTTTGGATGGAATGGGTCCACTTTTTAGGTTCCGGGCAGTGTAGCCTATGTATTCCAAATGATGTTTACTTAGACAGCATCCAATCTTCTTGTTGTGGACTGGTTATTATAATTGTTTCTGTGGTGCCATGAACTAGTGCCATTCCCTTTGTGCATGTTACATTATGTACACTTGGGAATACTAGTGCTATGGATGCTTTCTATTAAGATAACTGTAGTGCCGGCATTGTAGCCAATGATAATGCAGAATATGTGGTGGACTTTTTTTTTCCTCTTTTTCTTGTCTGCATCATCTATGCATCTGATAACGATTATTTCCATATGGCTCATCTCCATTGTCTACTTGAAGGGTTGTTTGAAGAGTAGAATTAGCTATTAACTGTCATTAACATCTGTCGTCTGCCACCTATCTTGGCTCCCTTGATAGTAGCATAAAGCAACTGCAGATATTTGGAGCTATTCATTCTCATCATAGTACAATGAATGCAATGTTTGTGAATGGTTTAGTAGTTGAACCCTCTCATTGCGAGGTGCCCCATTCCTATGGTTTCGTTTTGTTATTCCAACGACTCCTGCAGAATATGGTCATAGTTGGAATTGGATGGAGAATTATCAAGCCGAATGCTGTCATATGGCTTCAGGGTGTTCATCTGATTGTCTGTCTGATCTGGTGGATGCTATCATTGATTATGTGGTATTTTCATTAAAGCCTGTTTTTTTATATCCTGTACAAAGTTGTGGAGGGGTCGCAAAATACCAGCCCAATGCTCTAATTGAAGCGCAAAGGGAAAACTAGCACATTTAAAAGTTTACGGCCAAAATATGAACGCCTATTACTTGATTACTCAATGTGAGAACTTGTGGCGAATGAACATAAATAGAGGAAATTATTAATTACTATCGTTATCTTTAGGGTTTGTTTAGATTGTTAATTTTTATCCGTATTTTTATTTAATTTATATTATATTTTATGTTTATTTATATTTGTTTCTTAACAAATATTAGTTTGAAAATGAAAAAATAAGATGTGAAAAAAAAAATGAAACAATTAGAGCAAGGGGTGGCATTACAAAGGACGAAGGAAATTTGCAATTTTAGTTTAAGAAAAATGATTTTTTTTTTAACTTTATTGGTGGGAAAAGCTAGGGTCGTATAAAAAAATTTGATCTAATCATGAACCATATTATATTGAAATTTCGATTCATTTTGGAAGAGGAACGATTTATCACATTGAATTTGGTGGAGTAAATGGATTGTGTTCTAGTGCAAAAATCAAATATATTATGTTTTTCTTTTATTTTTTTATTATAGAAGTTTAATTATTTTATTATCATTCATGATAATGAAATTAAATCAGTTATATTATATATCAATTGTTGTGGTGTGCAAGTGTCTATAATAAAATAATTTTTAGTATTTACCTTTAATATTTTCATATTTTTTTCTTGTCTTATTAGTTAATTCATTTTTATTATTTAATTACTTATTGGTTTATTTAATTGATAGAGTGCTATTAAAAATATATAAAAAATTAAATTTTGCACTTTATATTAGGATAATATATTCTTATTTTATCGAGTATATCATTATAATTTAGGATAATTTTAGAGAATGAAACTAGACTAGTATATATTATAATTTATGATGGTGAAATCTCTTCTCCACTATAAATTTCACACATTTATTTTGGTAAATAATTAATTCCAAATATTGTTGTTTACATTTACATTGGTGAGAAAAATTATGTAATTGAAGTATTTTTATTTTAAGAATAAAAAATAGTTTTTAAACTGTTTTTTTTTTTTTTTAGATTAGGAAAAAATTATGAACTAAACCATAGTTTGGTTTGAATTTATATTGGGATAATATATTCTTATTCTATCAAGTATAATATATCATTATAATTCAAGATAATTCAAGAAAATGAAAGTACACTAATATATGATTATAATTTATGATGGTGAAATCTCTTCCCTACTATAAGTTTCACACATTTATTTTGGTAAATAATTAATTTCAAATATCATTGTTTACATTTACATTGGTGAGAAAAATTATGTAATTGAAGTTTGCATTATTGTCAAACTCAAGATTTTCCCTCGAATCACCTGGTGGTCCGTGGAATTAAAACGTAAATTTGCTTGTCAAAATTGTAGATTTACTTAATATACTAATAAAACTTTAAATGAATGATGAAAATAAAGAAATTCAATATAAGTTTTAGTTACATACAGCCAAAATGAAGACACAATACCAATCATTTTATACATTCAAATCTCTCTCGTGCTACGGTTCAAATCTTGTTTTTAAGTTTTGCTCATCACAATTTACACGCTTTCATTAATATGTTTAATGCAATCTTGATAATTACAATAATTGTTTACATTTACTAATGATTCACAATCAACAATTATTAAAATGTATTGCAAATTTTGTTTAAGTTATGATGTGCGAGCAACTAATTTTGTGCAATAATGAGCATTTTCATGTCTATTGAATATTTGAGCAAAAAATCATTAAATTTATGACAAATAAATTACATATAGAAAATTGAAAGAATAAAAATGAAGCACTCTATATATTTGATCAATTTTCATTCCAATCATTTAAAATACATCGGAGTAGACAACTCAAAAGAATATAACCCTCCAAAAAAAAAGAAACAAAAGGAAAAAAAAAAAAAAGAAACACTTAAAAAATTATATTAGCTTAAGATAAACATCAAGAACAACCAAAAAGTTCCTAGATTTAAACATATAAAAGTACTTGCTTTTTCAAAGTTCAAATAGAACAAAAAAGGGTAAAATTACTGCTCTTCGTATTCTACTACGATTCTATTATTTTTCTATTATGTGGAATCATGAGTCTACCACGATTTTGTTCCAATAACGATTTTTATGCGAGTTGAATCAAAATCATGTTAGTAACTTGTAAACTCATAGAAACATACAAGCGGGTTTGGCAACCGTGGAAGTTTGTATTTTTATTTTAAGAATAAAAGCTGTTTGAACCGCAAACTAAATCATATCAAATTATTATTTTTTTATATTTGAAAAAAATTATGAACTGAACCCTACAATTAGTTTTGAATTTTAAAAAAAAAAAAAACTAAACTAAACTATAATGTGCAATTTGGTTCAAGGGGTGATTAGACCGAACCGAACTGTGTCCATCCCTATTAAAAGCCTAATCTAATAAGTTTGGAGGTGTTTTACACTAACATTAAAATATAGGGTATTAATTATCTTTTTTCTTGGATTATATGCGATTTATTAAATTTAAGTGGCCAATTATAACATTTAAAATTTTCTAAGATCTATATGCATTTAGGTTAAACAGGTGGACGTGGATTAATACCTCATCCCCATGTTCATAATAACAGCCTTCAATTTTCCTACTACTCGATGATCACACTACCCTTGCCCTATAAAAATCTCCTCCATGTATTACAAATTCATGTATGTTATTTACTATTCGTGTTTTGTTTTGCATACTCAGTCTACAAGCTTGAAAATCCAAACACATGGCTTACTTCACACTTTATTAGATTTTTATAGTATTTTATTCTTTTTGTTTGTGACATGATAATTTGTATTTTCTTTTTTTTTTTTTTGGCTGGATTTATATCTTTTAACTAATAGTATCTTTTGACCACATACATCTTTTTATTAATTAAAGTTAATCATTTTTAATCTATGTATTATATGTGGGCTGGTAACTAAAAAATAATAAAATAATGCTTATGCTGGTCAAACTGAAAAAACGCGTTTAAAAACTTCCTTCTTAAGCCTTAAGGAAAATAAATAAATACAAAGTTGGAATCTCGCAACGTCAACACGCTATTCTACAATTTACATCCCCACCTTTTTATTTGAGAATTCAGAGAATCAGATTACTGTTGTACAATCCTCAATCGTCATCCTCCCATCTTTTTTTTAATTTGCCAAAAATGTCGTCTACCGTACCGCCCGTTCTCCCTATCTCCAACAACATCTCTAGATCGGAGGCCCAGGCGCCGATTGCCACCCCGGCTTTTCGTTCTTTCATCAACTCCATCACGGAAACTGTTCGTAATGGCCTCTCCCAGCGCCGTTCCTGGTCCGAACTCGCTGATCGCTCCGCCTTCTCCAAGCCCGAATCCTTCTCCGAAGCCACCCTCCGCATCCGCAAGAACTACTCCTACTTCCGCGTCAACTACCTCTCCATCATTGCTGTCGTCGTCGCTTTCTCTCTCATTACCAATCCTTTATCTCTCCTCCTCCTCGTCGGACTCCTCGCGGCCTGGCTCTTCCTCTACCTCTTCCGTCCGTCAGACTCGCCCCTTGTCGTCTTTGGACGGACCTTCTCCGATCTTGAGACCCTAGGGCTTCTGGTTCTCTTTAGTATAGTCGTAGTTTTCCTTACCAGCGTCGGATCCATTCTGATCTCTGCTCTTTTGTTTGGAACCGCTGTGGTTTGCACGCACGCCGCTTTTAGGACTCCGGAGGATCTTTTCTTGGACGAGCAAGAGCCTGTAGCGACTGGATTCTTGTCATTCCTCGGTAACGCCACATCAAGCGCCGCTGCAGCTCCACCGGTGGTCGCCGCTCGCGTCTGATCGTGAGGTTTATATATATATATAAAAGATCTCGATGTTAATACGTTAAAGAGACCTGGATCTCTATCGGCTAGTCAATTGGTATATTCTTTGTGCTAGACAAAAAGATTATAAAAGAAAAAAGAAAAGAATGAAATTTCAGTTTTTTTTTTTTTAATTGCAGTTCTTTGATCATAGATTTCTGATTTTTTTTTAAATATGTGTATTTTCCTTTTTATTTTTTGTAATAGATCTACTGTTAGTTGGATTATGGACAAAAAAAAAAAAAAAAAAGCAAATAAATTGAGATCACTCTTTAAATACTTTTTGTATCTTGATCTTTTGTCGCCAATTTTTTGATATGGATCTTTGCTTTGACTATGTGGATAATTATTAGGGTGTTTGTGCTATAATGACAATGCCTTTTGTATTTCTTGCATCTTGTGTCTGTGGAATATTGGTCATGTTGATATATAGTTTGAATTAGCGATTGGGCAATTATGGTTTAAAAGTGTTGTTGGATGTTAAATTCCAAGTGGTAACATCGCGTTGGTTGCTTTTGTGTTTGTGGTCTTAGGATTATGTATTTGGGTCTAGCTGGTCCAGTCATCCAATGTCATATTGTGAGTTTAAAGCCTTTGGATGAACTGCTGATAGCTTCTATAGATGGGGGGAACGGTATCTTAGTGTATGATTAATTTTGTTGTTGCAATGTCTTTGCCGCATATGACCCCGGATTTGTAATGATTAAGACTTAAGTTTATTTGCTGGAGTTAGCTTCAAGGATCGGCATGACTTTAGTTGGCTATGAGATTGAAATTCCATCTACTTGCCTTGAATACAACGATTAAAATGGAAGTTTTTAAATTGGGTGGGGGGTGGTACGGTACTTGGTAGCTAAGTTTTTTCCTTTTATATGGGCCTTCCCTTCTAGAGAAGGTGAAGAAATTAAGGATGTTCTCTGCATAAAAAAACATTGTGCTGATTGCCTAGAGATAATTTGTTCACAATTCACACAAATGGATAGAGACAGTTGACGGTGGCAAGGACTGCTGAGTTAGAGGCAGGTGTAGGTACTGGAATATGGGGAACCATTGCTGGTGGTATACTTTAATGGTAACTTCAGACTACCGTTTGCAGCTGTGAGGGTAGCTCTCTGATCATGTGAACGCAAGTGATTGAATTGAGAATGTTGAAAAGGTCCACTTGGAACGTTGACCCGAGGAAGAATGAATCCAACGAGATCACTAAAGATATGTCAAGAGAGGCAAACGTGATCATCCTTCTGCATTTTTTTTTTTTTTTTTAAAAGGAAGGGTATTCAACTGTATCGTATCGGGGGGTTTTGACTGTGTTTAAGAATTTAATCAATAAGCATTGGAAGAGGAAACTACTGAAAACAAAAAAAATTTTTCTTTTTTTATTTGATCTTCAGTTGGCGCACCATAGAATAGAATTTGTCCTAATAAAAATATAATTTTATAAATTTTATAAGATTTGCGGATGTATGATTCGTGGTTGATGATGGCTCTGCAACCCTAGTTTTTGTTGCTGCTGTTGTTATTGTTGTTGTCGCTGCAGGTGTTGAGCTATCATGGGACATGTCTCAAAAAAGGAATTTGAGCACGTCGAACCCTAAAACTCGACAAGATTGTGTTTAAGAGAGGAATATGGGGCAAGCTGTTACCGATTCAATTTTGGGCTGTTACTATTTTATCATCATCATCATCATTAATTTACGTTATTTGTATACATTCAATAATATTATCAAGATAATGCCATAGGGTGCTAGAAGGCTAATTTTATATTTTACTAAATTTAGGTTCTATTTGTGATTTTAGTCCTTTCTTTCTTTCTTTCTTTCTTTTTTTTTTTTCCCTTAACAAGTGCTTATAACGCTCATCCACAAGATTCTATTATTAGTACAGTCAACGAGTACCGAAAGGGCATGAGTTAGGTGCTTAAAATAGAATCTGGTCACCCTTTTCTAACATTGATTACAAACTTTATAAAGAAGCAATTGGCAAGTATATGGAGAAAAAAAAAAAAGAAAAGGAAGAAGATATTTTAGGATAGCAATTAACATGTGCGTATTAATGTTTATGAAAGGTTAAAAGGATAACCTTAAAATTTGTAAAAAAAAAAATAATAATAATAATTTGAAATAAAAAGTAAGATAGTTATTTTAAATAAAAAAGAATATCTATATTTCCAGAGGTAAATGGTAAATGAGATACATTCCTCCTACAGATGGAATTAATTTTCTTCAAAAAAAAATGTAGGTTACTATTAGCTTATTTGGATTGGAGGATTTTTATCTGTATCGAATTTGTATTAGTAACTTATCAGTATTGAATTATTTAATATCGGTTCGGTATTTGTTTTGCTTTGATCAATTTATGAGTAAAATTATCAATTTTTTATCAATACCATATTTGTATCGGTTCAATATTAGTTTAGTTTGGAAACGTAATAAAAATCAAATCAAATTCACTAACTAGACAGCTAGCCAACTAGGTAACAGTTAATTGGCTGACGGAAAAAAAGAAAAAGACTAATGCATATTCCCTCCCCTCCCACTAAATACGACGTTATAAAATATATATTAAAAAAAATTCAACAGTGTAAATGAGACAACGAAAGACTAGCTTTTCAGTTTTCAACACCACAATCGGTTAAAAGTCTATGATATTAGGCTTCAGTTTTCAACATACGCGATACGCCCAGGTTCTTATCTTTGAATGATGATGAATGTTGCCATTAAATTAGTGTGTTTTAGAATTGACCACATTTTGAAAATTTTTCATTTTAATAAATTATAAAATGATCTTTTTTTCCAAGTCATAACAAAGTGTTGTTTGTACGCATTGATCAACGCAAATTTTCAATTTGATGTCAGATGGACTTAAACAGAGTAGTGATGATGTATTTATTATTCAATTGCATGGACGAAGTAAAAAATTCTGGAAGAAAAAGGAAATTCAAATAGTATTTGGCTGTAAGGAATGGTTTAAAATTTAAATGGAACGCATATATTCGCCGTTTATAATAAAATTCATGAAGTACGCACCGCTAAATTGAAGACCTAGGCAAGAGCTCATGATAGATAATTAGACATAAGCATGGTTTGGTTTTAGATCGGGAATCAAATCAAAATTGTCAATGATGGTTTTAGAACCGGCTATGAAACCGCCGATTTCACAGTTTTTATGCAGTTTTTTGGCTTAAAACCAATAGAACCTGTGGTTCCATCCGGTTCTACTAAAAAAAAAGAAAAAAAATAATATTAAATATATAATTATTAATATTTAAATTATTTCATATAAATAGTAAAGTTTATTACTTATTCACAATATTTAATATTTTATTATCAACAACACAAATAAACATAACTTAAAATCATATATAATTAGTTTAAATAAACTTTTCCTAAAAGTAAAATTCATTTTCTTAATAATGTGAGACTATTTTTTTTGCATTGTAATTTTTTTTTATCTTCTAGAATATTTTATAATCTCATAATAGTAACTATAATTAATATTAAATATGTTTGTATACATATAAGTATGCATTCTAAACAAATTTTTAAAAATTTTGATTAAATAATTTAATACTTTTAGATCCAATAAATATTTTGAGTTTAAAATTTATTTTACTAAAAATTAATTTTTTATTTAAAAAAATATGGTTCCGCAGTTCCAAAACAGGAACAGGAAACCAACGGTTCCATGGAACCGGACTGAAACCGAGGGAGATGGTTCCGATTTTTGCACTTTGATTTCAAGACCCAAAATCGACTGTTTCGGTTCTGGTTCGATTTTGAAACCATGATGATGTCTAGTTCATAAGTCATTAAAAACACTACAAAGTTCTACCAGGAACTTTGACCAAAAAAATGAAAAATATAAAATTAAAGGTAAATGATTTAGGGGGAAGGAAATCTAATGCATTTACACCTTCTTAGCGTAATTCATCTTGATTTAATATTCTAACTAATTTGAGTGAGGAGAATTCTAAAAATGATATTACTCATATGGCAGCTATAGTAAATGATAAGGAAAATGATCAAATCCTTAGAAATCCTAAAAGGATGAAGTTCAAAATACAGGGGAGTCATCTAAGGATGTTGTAATCACCTTACTAAACTAGAGAAACCTACTGAGGGAATTCTTAATAAATCCCAACAGGAGATTATGTCTAAGCAAACCTAAGTTTGGTCTATAGGTGACAAAGAGAACTTTAATAACCAGCAGAATAATGGCCCATCTCTTCATGGAAATGCTATTATCTCTTAAATGGCAAGTAATTCTAGTTTGACTTGCATTTTGCTTAATCCCAAGGAACATTCGGTGGTGGTTTTAAGAGATGAATCTTCTACAGGAATCTTGGGTGAGCAATCTTCTCTAGACATAATGCCTATTTCTTCCATGGTAAGGCGTACAAACAATGAGGGTCGGCTTTTTGATAAATCAAAGATGATGAATTTAAAAGGAAAATTAAAGTTTAAAATTGCTACCTCAAAAAATACTAGCATAATTAAAAATAAATCTCCTGTAGATTTGTTGGGGGTCGAGTCTTGAATTGGAGAAGGTAGACGAAGGTCTTTGTGCAACAAATGAACCTTAGGGAATGGAGGTTTGATGTTTCTATGAAGTATAACTCTATTCTTTTATCCCTTTTATTATTAATGATTTGTCATATTTTTGTTTGGAATTGCCAAGGGGCTACCAATAAAAGATTTATTAGATGCTTGAAGTCTATAGTTATGATTCATAAAGTCAAAATTGTGGTTTTAGTTGAAACACGAATTAGTGTTCCTCAGTTGAGATGATTATTCAAAGTTAGGTTCTGTGCAATCTCATCGTGTGGAAACTATTGGTTTTTTTGGTGGAATATGGGTTTATAGAGGAATGAGGTACATGTTTCTATTTTGAAGAATTATTGGCAATTTATTCACATCCGTGTCTCTCTTTCACCTTTTGTCTCCTTCTTATCTACCGGTGTCTATGGTAGCCCCTGAGCATCTATTCATAGAAATTCATGGAAGGAATTAGGTGTTTTAGTGTTGAATTCTCAGGATTCATGGATGGTGGTGGGAGATTTTAATGCTCTACTTCATCTAAAGGGTAAAATTAATGGAAGAACTAGACTTATCAATGTGTTTAAGCAATTTAAATGATGGATGGATAATTGTAGTATGCAAGAGGTTATCTTCTCAAGACCTAAATTCACTTGGTCTCAGGGTCTCTGTCATGAACAATCAGATAGGGAAATTGTCAATGAGAAATGGATTGATTGCTTTCCTATGGTTAAAGTTGAGCACTTATCGAAGTTGTACTTGGATCATTTCCCTCTTCTCATCAATATTTCTAACTCTGGCAGTAGGGGTGAGAAGTACGAAAGATTTAGATTTATTGTAGCTTGGGAAGCTCAACTAGACTGGAAAAAGGTCGTTGGATCGAATTGGAATTTTATGCTTCTTCTTTACAATGTTATCGACCTGTTTCAAAGAAGGCAAATAGATGGAATGAGGAAGGTTTTGAGAACATCTTTCAAAAGAAAAGACAACTTATGGCTAGAATAGTGAGTATCTAAAAGGCACTTGAGAACCACTACATTAGGACCTTTACATCTTTAGAGGTCTATCTTAGGGAGGAGCTTGAGCGAGTCTTAACCCAAGAAGAGATGCTCTTGCACCAATGCACCAATATAGAATAGATCACTTTGGGGGATAGAAATTCTACCTTCTTTCATGTGAGAGTGAATGCTAAAGCTAAGAAGAATCACCTTGATGGCCTTTCTCTTCTTGATGGTGGTTGGTGTATCGATCAAGCTATCCTCAAAATCAAAGCAGTTAAATTCTTTCAACCAGTGTCTAATGGTGACTGCTCTAATGGTCTTTCATATCCTATATGAGTTTACTTCCCTACCTTATCTGAAGAGGCTATGAATATGCTATGTGATGACATTTCAAAGATAAAAATAAAAAAGGCTTTGTTTGATATGCCCTCCCTTAAAGCACCTGGTGTGGGTAGTGTTTTTGCTCTCTTCTATGAAAAACATTGGCATTATGTAAGAATTTCTATTTGTACCATGGTTTAGGAAGCTTTTCAAATAGGAAGGGTGGATAGTAAGATTAATAGATCTCTTATCAAATTAATCCCCAAAATGAAGAAACCAGAGTTCTCCAGTCATCTTTAGCTAATTAGCCTTTGTACAATAAACTACAAGATTATAACGAAAGTGATTTCTAATAGATTGAAAAAAGTTATGCCAATTTTGATTAGCCACACTAGAGGTGGGCAAAGAAACCTACCGAACCAAACCAATTCGTAACCGAACCAATCAAAACTGGAAATATGATTTTTTTCATGATTTGGTATTTTTTAAATTCGAACCAATCCGTAAATTTATAGTTTGGTTTGGAAGGTAAACCAAACAAATCTGTAAAACTGAACCAAACCATTTTAAAAATATATAATAATATTTTACTAAATGTTTATATGATTTCATTTGATATTTATTATTTGGTGAATATTAATTAAAATCAACTTGTCCTTTTTTTAATTTTTTTAAGCTCATGATATGTAATTTTTTGTTGATGATGAACTATTATTTTTTTCTAAAAGCTTTTAACTTTATAAAATATGAAATTTATTTATTCAGTTATAAACTTTCATTATGTATTAATTCTTTAATATATTTTGTCAACTAATCATTTTATTCATTGATGAGTTTTGTTTATAGATGATTTTTTATTTTAACTAAATTATTGGTAGATAATTGACAATGATGGTTATATTAAAAATCATAAATTATGACTTACTATGTATTAGTTAGTGAATGTATTTTATTCATGGATAATTGATTTTATAGATAACTATAGATTAAAAGTATGATGAATTTATAAAGTATTTTGTTATGGTTTATAATATCAACTTTGTAAAATGATATAAATATTTAAGAATCTACACAAATTTAAAAAAACTAGATTTTTAGTGAGAATTTTGATTTAAACCGTAATCCAAACCTAACCAAATCGTTATTTAATGGTTTAAAAATTTATAATCCGAACTAAATTGTTATTTAAAGGTTTGGTTTGGCATGGATAAAAAAACAAACCGTAAATTATGGTTTGGTTTGGTTTTAGGAAAAACAGAACCAAACCTATTCGTACCCACCCTTAAGCCACACCCAATCCATCTTTGTTGAAGGTCGACACATTACAAGCAATATAATTATAGCTCAGGAACTCATACACTCTATGAGATTTCTTCATGGAAGGAAAAGTTGGCTTGCTATTAAAGTTGACCTAGAAAAGACTTATGATAGACTCATTTGGAATTTTATAAAAGACTCCTTAGCGAATGCAAATATTTAGCAATTCTTTCAAACATCATCATGGGTGGTCTTAGCTCAAGCTCCTTTTAGCTTAATTGGAACGGTAAGATTTCTAATCCATTCACTCCTTATAGAGGTGTTTGACAAGGTGACCCTATATCATATGTCTTTGTAATTTGTATGAAGCATTTATTTTAGGCCATCAATAGAGCTGTCTAACAGGGAAAGTAGATTCTGCTTCGCTTTGGAGATGGTGATACTTATGTTTCCCACCTCTTCTTTGCGGATGATCTTATTTTGTTTGTTGAGGCTTCAAAGAGGCAAGTGGTAGTGATGAATCGAATCTTAAATGATTTCTGTGAATTTTCTATGCATAAGATAAGTAAAGAAAAGTATCAGATCTTCTTTTCTTCAAATGTTGACAATGAATTGGCTAATAAGCTAGCGAATTACTGAGTATTAGCATATCATTTGATTTAGGTAGATATATTGGTGTCCCTTTCATTTATAATAGCGCCACGAAGGTTACATATAAGAAGGTGCTGGACAAGATTCAAGGAAGAGCTTACAATTTGAGTCCACAAGGTATCTTTCTTGTTAGGTGTATTACTATGCATAAATTTATCCTTTTGTCTATCCCATACTACACTATGCAAACTGCAGCAATTCCTAAAGGAATTTGTGACGATATGGATTTTCTTTAGGTTCTAGTCAAAGAACTACCAGGCTAAATCTTATCTCTCGGATACCGTTTGTTAACTAAAGATTTGTGGTGGCCTGCAGATTTGTAAGATAAGAGGTATGAATGAGGATTTGCTCATGAAAGTTGCTAGGGTGTTATTCAAAATTCTAATAAACTTTGGATGAAAATTCTCAAAGCTAAGTATAATATTCCTAAGGGCATTGTTCCTTTTAGTATTAATGTTGTTTATGGTTCTCATCTATGGAAGAATCTGAGGAAAATTTAGCCTAAAATTTTGGAGGGGACTAGATGGGTGCTAGGTAATGGTCAGCATATAAGATTCTAGACGGTTGTTTGGGCAAACTTCAAAAGACCTCTTTGCAATATTGATGTTGTGGAGATTCCTAAAATTTTATTAACCACTATTATTTCAGATTTTGTGGACGTAGATGGCAATAAAATTTACCCCGCCCTCTCGAATAGTAGATTATGGTGATGATATGCTATTCTAGGGCGAGTCTACTTTAGGTGATTTCACTATTTCTTCTGCTTATAAATCTTTGAATTATTTGAACTAGAATATAAATGATAATTGATGGAAATTAGCTTAGGGTTGGAGTGGTCCTAAAAAAAAAAACAAGATCGTTTATTTGATTAGTGCTCCATGAAGCGTTACTAACGAATACTAAGAGAGTTAGATGTCGTATTCCGCTATAGAATTTATTGCCCATGTTCGTAGAGAATGTACTAGATCAATTCTAATGTTGTTGGTCCTAAAAGAATAACCAAGAGAGGGGTGAATTGGTTATTTAATAAAAATTTCTCCGTTTTAAAAATTCAAGTAAATTCACATAACTTGGTTAATCAACTTACAATGGCTTATAATCTTACTTGTAAAAAATCAAACTTGATCACAAATAATATTAATTATAATTCGGATAAAATTAGGTTCACTTAAATTCTCAAAGAATTAAGCAATTGTTTAAAAGTTGACCTACCAGTTACTCTCCGACTTAGTCTCTGAGTTTAATGTGTAGCGAAAACAAATAAATGAACATGCACGAAACTAAAAAGATAAAGGAAGAAAAGAGTGCAAAATCGATTTATAGAGGTTCCACCTTGAGCGTCAATCCTCTCTTCCAACTACAATCCGGGGACCTGGTATTCTATACCGGTATATTCCTGTAAGGACCCAACATGTACTATATTAAAATATGATATATCATGTCCCCCAACCACATATAATATACAGATATATTATATGTAAGGTTATCTGAAAGGAATTGTTTATATAGATTACCTATTTAACCTGTTTAAACTTACAATAACTTTAACAAAACTACTCATAAAAGAGTAGATACTTTAATACATTAACATATAAATACCAATATCATGGTATCTTAAAGTATATAAACATATATTACATACAATATAAGGAATTTAAATAGACTTTATATTACAACTTAGGCTTATAAATAAGCCAAGTCTATACTATTACAATTATAAAAGAAAAAAAAAAAGCTTAGTCTTGTCTTTTTGTAATATACAGAAACAAAGATGAAAATAAAATGAATATTGAATCATGAGATGATATAGGATGAGTTTAAGGTCAAAACAAATAAATTGTAAATGTTTAAGTTTGGTTGTAGAACAAATATTGAAGTTCGGATTTCTGCAATTTTTGATAGATTGTATACCCCCTCCTAAAGAATCTACGCCGCCGGCGTAGGGATAGCGTAGGAAGGGAATGCTCCGACTGCCAGTTCCACTCGGAACCCCCTCGAATGTCAATCTCGTATAGGGCTCTCATATCTGCAAGTGGCTGTGGGATCCCCTGGAATCCACCAAACTGTTGGGGCACTCTGTCTGGGTAGTAGTGCTCAACTATGTGGAAGCACACCAGCGGGATCCTAGATCTCCAAATGTCGCTGCCCGCCTAGCAGTATGGAGGAAGGGAGTCCAAAATGAGACTGTAAGGGTCCCACACAACCTGTTTATGGGGAAAAATTGGACAACCAGTTAACAAAATATTAAAACATAGAAATTTGAAGGGAAACAACACATTGGAAATCAAATTGAAGGAAAGTAGGCAAAGAAAACCATACCTGGTGCTCGGTCTATCGATCGAATGATGCCCGATACTCAATCAACAAGTGGGTGGATACACTGGTGACATCAAAAGTCGCACCCCAATGGCTGATCAGTGGGCGGCCTACTGTAACTGTTATAACCTGACGATGAATCGAGGCAATGTGGGAGAAGTGCTCCCAAGCCCATATCTGCAAGACAACCAAGGGTCCTGCAATATCTTCCATGTCAACGTGGGAAGCCAAGAATAGCTGCCTATACAGCCATGCCAAACAAGCTGCTCCCTACGCATATTGCCCCGTCCTCTTTAAGTCCTGGAGCAACTACAGATACATCAGGTGGACGTAATTCGATGACTTGTCCGCAAATATGAATCCACCCAATAGCAATAGGATATACGCCCTAGAGTAGCATCTAATCATGACATCATCTGCATGCTCTGGTAGTACTCTGAAGTGGTTGTCTAACCACGACATCTTCAGACGACTACCATCCATATCCATCTCGGGCAGGTCGGACTCCTAACAGCTCCTCACATAATATAGGCCAATCCATCCGGGCTGTGCCTATGACAGCATCTCCATCTACCAATGGGCCTGTAAGAACAGCAACATCCTTTAATGTAATTGACCACTCTCCTGTGGTCATATGGAAGGTATGTGTCTCTGGCCACAATCTCTCCACTAAGGCAGTGATGAGGTGCCAGTCAAGCTAAACGAATAACATATAGGTCGCCCTAATGAAACCCGCCTGTGACAGGAATGGCACTAAGCGATCGTTTAACTGTGCAGAGGAGCCATATTGTCGCCTCAACTTCGCCTCTCTACGGCGACAGTACAAAACCACATGCTCCTATAGAGAAGTTGGCAAAGTTGTAAGAAACAATAATTAGTTGTTATAAATTGTGGCTTGCAAACAAATAAACTTACCTGCCCCTCTCAGGCCAGTCTGGACCTATGAACAGGCTGCTCTATAAGCAATGAGCTATCTGTCGGTCCTGGATCCATTTGTATATGATAAATAAATGGCTATTGTCAATAGAGGCATAAGTAGATTAAAACAAGCAGATGAAACATAAGGTAAATGCATGTGTCATTACTACTGTATAATAAAGTATGTAATAACAAAACAATTACCACTATGACTGCACTGGCCCGTTACCGTTCTACCCGCCACCCCCCTACTTGGACAACTTCGAATATTATGCCCTGGCTTCCCACATGAATAGCATGAGTAACCTCGTGGGCCCTCCCGAATATCCATCTCGTTTTGGAATCGTTTTTCCCTAGCCCTACCTTTTTCCTAATAAGTGCTGGTATTGGGTGCCATTTCGCTATATCCAAACTAGTCTAATTGGCCTTATCGGCTGTAGGAATGAAGGAACGACTATACAACCAAAGCTGGTTGTCCATCGATACTACTATGCTACGTGGGCAAAACAATCCATGTGCAGTGTACCCATTACTGCCATTGCATACGAGCATGGAATTCTGTATGTCTGCAACTTGTTACAGGTACATCTGCTTGCTCTTAACTCCACTTTTTGAATGTGGTCCCCCTTCTGACCATACATGGTAGGGCGCGGAGCTATTATAACCTCGAATATTCTTTCCTGATAGTCGAAACATGTAACTCTATGGGAACTTGAGATGTTGTTTCATCTCTCAAACTTCGTTGCAGCATATTTGGTGAGCAACTTACCCATGCCCATTACTTCACTCGCTTCTCTCCTTTACTTATTAAATATAGAGTTACAATTGTAACAGGTTTTCTTAACCAACGCTGCCACAGGTAAGGATCGAGCATTCTTTATAACTGAATTGCAACTTTCGGCCATGTTCGATGTACCAATTCCAAATCTTACACCTTTGTCATAAGATAAAGTCCACATGCATGGAGGGAAGTCCCGAAAATATCATGACGTCCAAGGACTGCTTTGAAGTGTTGCGTTGAAGTATCCATTGAACTTTCTTATTTGGGTTTAGTAGGCTGCTCGTTTTACTATTTCCTTACATTCCTTACTTTTGGCCTTTGAATTGAAGTTGCTGGCAGCATGCCGGATACAGCCAACCTCTAGGCCATACTGCATTCTCACATTCTACATCACTCCTAATACAGGCGTACCGGTTTTATATCAAGCAGATGTTGCATCGGTCTTTGATAATGTGTTCCAACACCTTCGACAAGAACCAACACCATGTGTCCACTTTCTCCTCATCCACAAGCCCATACGCTAATGGGACTATATGATTTGCCCCATCTACTGCAACTGCAATAAGCAATTTGTGCTTGTACTTGTCATATAGGAAAGTGCCATCAACTGTAATGACGGACTTGGAATAAATTAACCGATACAAGTTAGTTAGTTGATATGAACCGTACATAAATGAATTCAATCACATTAAATAAACATACCTGTAGTACTGGAAAGATTCGATACAAGGATCGAATGCCCAAAAAAGCTTGTCTAGGAACACGTGTCCTGTGGTATCTGTATCAACTGTTCGCCACTCAAACTTTGTTCCTAGATATGCCTCTATTATTGCATTAAGTAATTGAGGAAGCTCCAC
This sequence comes from Combretum micranthum, assembly GCA_024138025.1. NCBI lineage: Eukaryota > Viridiplantae > Streptophyta > Magnoliopsida > Myrtales > Combretaceae > Combretum > Combretum micranthum. The sequence goes on from JAMXBD010001243.1 coordinate 81,512, forward strand.
ATATGAATCTTCCCAACTTCCATACACTTGCTCAATTACTTTTCTCTTCGCCTCATGAATTCTCTTCATATGAACATGATACCCGAACTGTTTTAAGATATTCTGTTGGAGGTCTTTAGCTCTCACATCTGAAGAATTACGGATCTCTAATATGATGCTTCTAGACAAGCTGGTGGAATCCAATTGAGAGTGATCCTATCCATTGATTTCATCCAAGTAAGTGTGGGGTCCTTCGTACTTAGTGATGTAAAACCACCTACCATGTTTCTTATAATTGCCTCTGAGTCTCTACTTACAATCTCTGTTATGCGTATCAGTACATTTAATTGCCCATGATTTTGGGTATGAGTCCACGACCTTAAAATTGTAATGGTTCGTTATGTGCCACATCTTAACTGCCTGTATCAAATGATCTTTTGTCTTAAATTGCATCCCAACCTTGAATTCATCGCTGAAGCTCTACTTCCCGATGCTCATTTGCTGCTCATCATCATATGCAGCATAACCACTACCAACTTCTGCATTGAAAAAGAAAACTGGCACTAAGCTCCCTACGATATCAACATCAGTAGGAGCGATGAAGCGGTGCCAATCATTCCTCATTGCTTGTACCGTGGGAGAAGCATACTATTGGGAAAAAGCTTTGATATTATGATTTCCATTATCATCATAGTCGTCACTCGATTCATTTGTCGACGAGTCTTGCATGGCAACTGTATTATGACCACCTATCGAGGTGGGTCCACACATTTCCACATGTGCACTGCCTGTTGTCTGAACTGGAGTGGAGTTTGAGTTTACCAATCCATCGCTCCCAATAACTCTATCATTGCTCATTTCCCCTGTAGGTGCCTATGACAATGCAGTTTCTGATATCTGCACATAAACAGCCATTGACCCTTCTGTGTACACCAACATGTCCTATGTAGCATCATCATCCGTCATTGAAATAATATCATAGCGTAGCGTTTTATCTCCAATAGCTACCCTATGATATAGATCCACCCGATATGTATACCTATTTACCTGTTCTATTGCAAATGATGTCCACAATTTGCTCATATATAGAGTTCCTACTAACACTGACCACAGCTACCGGCCGCTTATTATAACCAAATCTATCCTCCCCTTGCACAATGTTGCCATAAGCGTATAATACAAACTTCGTCTTATCCATTTCCTCACCAACCTTGCCATCTTATCAAAAATTACTTCATTGCATGAAATTTTCAACGCCATACTTATGAATTAAACTCCCCATTTTATTTAACATAACTCATAATAGAAAATTTCAAACTTGATTTGTATCACTAGTTAAATGTTGATTGAATTGTAATGTTTAATAAATTATAAAATCTAATAAATTGTAATTTTAAATGTTGACTTCAAGTTTTCAATTACTGATTTCTAATAAAATTATAAAAATTTCTAATAAAATATAGAAATTTTTCTAATAAATTATACAAAATTTGTATCGCTTTGATTGAATTGTAATGTTTAATAAATTATAATATTTGATAAATTGTAATTTTAAATGTTGACTTGAAGTCTTCAATTACAAATTTATATTAAATTATAAATTATAATAATATCTAATAAAATATAAAAATTTCTAATAAATTATACAAAATTTGTATCGCTTTGATTGAATTGTAATGTTTGATAAATTATAATTTCTAAATAAATTGTATAATTTCAAATGTTGACTTCTGTTATCAATTACTGGATTTTATTAAATTACAAATTATCAAAATTTCTAATAATAAAAATTTGTAATAAATTATACAAAATTTGTATCGCTTTGATTGAATTGTAATGTTTAATAAATTATAATATCTAAATAAATTGTATAATAATTTCTAATAAATTACTAATTTCTAATTAATTGAACTTTGTGTACAACAACGAATATGTGCACATTTCATACTACTATTATTCTACAATATAGCATCGATAATTCAAAAAAAAATTGTAAAAATTCGAAATTGTACAACATACAATATTCCTATGATACATACAACGAACACTCAACAAATTGCAGCATCAATAATGTAACAAAAATTCCGAAAATATATGGATTCATACCTTCCAATCCTCACCACCGTCACCGTTGCCGTTGTCGTCACGCTCCGCCACCCACAATACTCTTCTCCAACAAATTGCTTCTCCCGTAACATCGGCTGATCCAAATAGACAATTTCATGGATCTAATTGCGCTTAATCAAACGCAAATAGCGAATTGGGTTAGGATTTGAAATTTGGGAGTTAGGGTTTGCAGGAGAAGAAAGGGAAGAAATGGGAGGAAGAAGGTCTGGTGAGTTTTTACTCGCCCAGGCTTCGTCTCTTCAAGAGACAAGGTTAGTCACTAATGACATCGTCTCTTCAAGAAAACGACGTACCAGGCAGCCCAACATTGTCTCTTCAAGAGATGAGGTCAAATGACCTCGTCTCTTGAAGAGAAGAGGTCAAGTTGTCTAAATTCGGGATTATTTTGATCTCGATGGTATTTTTGTAATTTTTTTAAAAAATATAATTATTTTTTTTCTTTTCCCTATTCCCTCCCCTCCCACCAAATACGACGTTATAAAATATATATTAAAAAAAATTCAACAGTGTAAATGAGACAACGAAAGACTAGCTTTTCGGTTTTCAACACCACAATCGGTTAAAAGTCTATGATATTAGGCTTCAATTTTCAGCATACGCGATACGCCCAGGTCTTATCTTTGAATGATGAAGAATGTCGCCATTAAATTAGTGTGCTTTAGAATTGACCACATTTTGAAAATTTTTCATTCTAATAAATTATAAAATGATCTTTTTTTCGAAGTCATAACAAAGTGTTGTTTGTACGCATTGATCAACGCAAATTTTCAATTTGACGTCAGATGGACTTAAACAGAGTAGTGAAGATGTATTTATTATTCAATTGCATGGACGAAGTAAAAAATTCTGGAATAAAAAGGAAATTCAAATAGTATTTGGCTGTAAGGAATGGTTTAAAATTTAAATGGAACGCATATATTCGCCGTTTATAATAAAATTCATGAAGTACGCACCGCTAAATTAAAGACCTAGGCAAGAGCTTATAGTAGACATAGGCATGGTTTGGTTTTAGATTAAAAATCGAACCGAAACCGTCAATGACTGTTTTAGAACCGGCTATGAAACTGCCGATTTCACAGTTTGTATGCGGTTTTTTTGGCTTAAAACCAGTAGAACCAGTGGTTCCACCCGATTTTACTAAAAAAAAAAGAAAAAATAATATTAAATATATAATTATTAATATTTAAATTATTTCATATAAATAGTAAAATTTATTACTCATTCACAATATTTAATATGTTATTATCAACAATACAAATAAACATAGCTTAAAATCATATATAATTAGTTTAAATAAACTTTTCCTAAAAGTAAAATTCATTTTCTTAATAATGTGAGACTTTTTTATTTGCATTGTAATTTTTTTTTATCCTCTAGAATATTTTACAATCTCATAATAGTAACTATAATTAATATTGAATATGTTTGTATACATATAAGTATACATTCTAAACAAATTTTTTAAAATTTTGGTTAAATAATTTAATACTTTTAGATCCAATAATTATTTTGAGTTAAAAATTTATTTTACTAAAAATTAATTTTTTATTTAAAAAAAAATATGGTTCCGCAGTTCCAAAACAGGAACAGGAAACCAACAGTTCCATAGAACCGGACTGGAACCGTGGGAGATGGTTCTGGTTTTTATTCCTTAATTTCAAAACCCGAAATCGACTGTTCCGGTTCTGGTTCGATTTTGAAACCGTTACAATGTCTAGTTCATAAGTCATTAACAACACTAAAAAGTTCTACTAGATACTCTGACCGAAAAAAAAAAAATATAAAATTAAAGGTAAATGATTTAGGGGGAAGGAAATCTAATGCTTTTTCACCTTCTTAGCCTAATTCGTCTTGATTTAATATTCTAGCTAATTTGAGTGAGGAGAATTCTGAAAATGATATTACTCACATGGCAACTACAGTAAATGATAAGGAAAATGATCAAATCCTTAGAAATCCTAAAAAGGATGGAGTTCAAAATATAGCGGAGTCATCTAAGGATGTTGTAATCACCTTACTAAACTAGAGAAGCCTACTGAGGGAATTCTTAATAAATCCCAGCAGGTGATTATGTCTAAGCAAACCTAAGTTCAGTCTATAGGTGACAAAGAGAACTTTAATAACCAGCAGAATAATGGCCCATCTCTTCATGGAAATGCTATTATCTCTTAAATGGCAAGTAATTCTAGCTGGACTTGCATTTTTCTTAATCCCAAGGAACATTCGGTGGTGGTTTTAAGAGATGAATCTTCTACAGGAATCTTGGTTGAAAATCTTCTCTAGACATAATGACTATTCCTTCCATGGTAAGGCGTACAAACAATGAGGGTCGGCTTTTTGAGAAATCAAGGATGAAGAATTTGAAAGGCAAATTAAAGTTTAAAATTTCTACCTCAAAAAATACTAGCATAATTAAAAATCAATCTCCTGTAGATTTGTTGAGGGTTGAGTCTTGAATTGGAGAAGGTAGACGAAGGTCTTTGTGCAACAAATGAACCTTAGGGAATGGAGGTTTGATTTTTCTATGAAGTATAACTCTATTCTTTTATCCCTTTATTATTAATGATTTGTCCTATTTTTGTTTGGAATTGCCAAGGGGCTATCAATAAAAGATTTATTAGATGCTTGAAGTCTATAGTTATGATTCATAAAGTCAAAATTCTAGTTTTAGTTGAAACACAAATTAGTGTTCCTTAGTTGAGATGACTATTCAAAGTTAGGTTCTGTGCAATCTCATCGTGTAGAAACTATTGGTTTTTTTGGTGGAATATGGGTTTATGGAGGAATGAGGTACATGTTTCTATTTTGAAGAATTATTGGCAATTTATTCACATCCGTGTCTCTCTTTCACCTTTTGTCTCCTTCTTATCTATCGGTATCTATGGTAGCTCCCGAGCATCTATTCATAGAAATTTATGGAAGGAATTAGGTGTTTTAGTGTTGAATTCTCAGGATCCATGGATGGTGGTGGGAGATTTTAATGCTCTACTTTTTCTAAAGGGTAAAATTAATGGAGGAACTAGACTTATCCATGTGTTTAAGGAATTTAAATGATGGATGGATAATTGTAGTATGCAAGAGGTTATCTTCTCAAGACCTAAATTCACTTTGTCTCAAGGTCTCTATCATGAACAATTGGATAGGGCAATTGTCAATAGGAAATGGATTGATTGCTTTCCTATGGTTAAAGTTAAGCACTTATCGAAGTTGTACTTAGATCATTTCCCTCTTCTCATCAATGTTTCTAACTCTGGCAATAGGGTGAGAAGTACAAAAGATTTAGATTTATTGTAGCTTGGGAAGCTCAACTAGACTAGAAAAAGTTTGTTGCATCGAATTGGAATTTTGTGCTTCTTCTTTACAATGTTATCAACCTGTTTCAAAGAAGGCAAATGTATGGAATAAGGAAAGTTTTGAGAACATCTTTCAAAAGAAAAGATGACTTGTGGCTAGAATAGCGGTATCTAGAAGGCACTTGAGAACCACTGCATTAGGACCTTTACATCTTTAGAGGTCTATCTTAGGAGGAGCTTGAGCGAGTCTTAACCCAAGAAGAGATGCTCTTGCACCAATGCGCCAATATAGAGTGGATCACTTTAGGGGATAGAAATTCTACCTTCTTTCATGTGAGAGTGAATGCTAAAGCTAAGAAGAATCACCTTGATGGCCTTTCTCTTCTTGATGGTGGTGGTGTATCGATCAAGCTATCCTTAAAATCAAGCAGTTAAATTCTTTCAACCAGTGTCTAATGGTGACTACTCTAATGGTCTTTCATATCCTATTTGAGTTTACTTCCTTACCTTATTTGAAGAGGCTATGAATATGCTATGTGATGACATTTCAAAGATAGAAATAAAAAAGGCTTTGTTTGATATGCCCTCCCTTAAAGCACCTGGTGTGGGTGTTTTTGCTCTCTTCTATGAAAAACATTGGCATTATGTAAGAATTTCTATTTGTACCATGTTTAGGAAGCTTTTCAAATAGGAAGGGTGGATAGTAAGATTAATAGATCTCTTATCAAATTAATCCCCAAAATGAAGAAACCAGAATTCTCCAGTCACCTTTACCTAATTAGCCTTTGTACAATAAACTACAAGATTATAACGAAAGTGATTTCTAATAGATTGAGCAAGTTATGCCAATTTTGATTAGCTACACCAATCCATCTTTGTTGAAGGTTGACACATTACAAACAATATAATTATAGCTCAGGAACTCATGCACTCTATGAGATTTCTTCATGGAAGGAAAAGTTGGTTTGCTATTAAAGTTGACCTAAAAAAGACTTATGATAGACTCATTTGGAATTTTATAGAAAGACTCCTTAGCAAATGCAAATATTTAGCAATTCTTTCAAACATCATCATGGGTAGTCTTAGCTCAAGCTCCTTTTAGCTTAATTGGAATGGTAAGATTTCTAATCCATTCACTCCTTATAGAGGTGTTTGACAGGGTGACCCTATATCATCATATGTCTTTGTAATTTGTATGAAGCATTTATCTTAGGCCATCAATAGAGATGTCTAACAGGGAGAGTAGATTTTGCTTCGTTTTGGAGATGGTGATACTTATGTTTCCCACCTCTTCTTTGCGGATGATCTTATTTTGTTTGTTGAGGCTTCAAAGAGGCAAGTGGTAGTGATCGATCAAATATTAAATAATTTCTGTGAATTTTCTATGCATAAGATAAGTAAAGAAAAGTAGCAGATCTTCTTCTCTTCAAATGTTGATAATGTATTGGCTAATAAGCTAGCAAATTACTAAGTATTAGCATATCATTTGATTTGGGTAGATATATTGGTGTCCCTTTCATTCATAATAGCGCCACGAAGGTTACATATAAGAAGGTGCTGGACAAGATTCAAGGAAGAGGTTACAATTTGAGTCCACAGGGTATCTTTCTTGTTGGGTGTATTACTATGCGTAAATCTGTCCTTTTGTCTATCCTATACTACACTATGCAAACTACAGCAATTCCTAAAGGAATTTGTGACGATATGGATTTTCTTTGGGTTCTAGTCGAACAACTACCAAGCCGAATCTTATCTCTTGGGATACCATCTGTTAACTAAAGATTTGTGGTGGCCTGCAGATTTGTAAGATAAGAGGTATGAATGAGGATTTGCTCATGAAAGTTGCTAGGGTGTTATTCAAAATTCTAATAAACTTTGGATGCAAATTCTCAAAGCTAAGTATAATATTCATAAGGCATGTTCCTTTTAGTATTAATGTTGTTTATGGTTCTCATCCATGGAAGAATCTGAGGAAAATTTAACCTAAAATTTTGGAGGGGACTAGATGGGTACTGGGTAATGGTCAGTATATAAGATTCTAGACGGTTGTTTGGGCAAACTTCAAAAGACCTCTTTGCAATATTGATGTTGTGGAGATTCTTAAAATTTTATTAACCACTATTGTTTCAGATTTTGTGGATGTAGATGGCCAATAAAATTTAACCCCCCCCCTCTCTCATATAGCAGATTGTGGTGATGATATACTATTCTAGGGTGAGTCTACTTGAGGTGATTTCACTATTTCTTCTGCTTATAAATCTTCGAATTATTTGAACTAGAATATAAATGATAATCGATGGAAGTTAGCTTAGGGTTGGAGTGGTCCTAAAAAAAAAAAACAAGATCATTTATTTGATTAGTGCTCCATGAAGCATTAATAACGAATACTGAGAGAGTTAGATGCCGCGTGTGCTCTAACCCTAAATGTGGTATTTTTTAGTCTGCTATAGAATTTATTGCCCATGTTCGTAGAGAATGTACTAGATCCATTTTAATGTTATTGGTCTAAAAGAATAATAAAGAGAGGGGTGAATTGGTTATTTAATAAAAATTTCTCCGTTTAAAAATTCAACCAAATTCACACAACCTGGTTAATCAACTTACAATGGCTTATAATCTTACTTGTAAAAAATCAAACTTGATCACAAATAATATTAATTATAATTTGGATAAAATCAGGTTCGCTTAAATTCTCAATGAGTTAAGCAATTGTTTAAAAGTTGAGCTACCAGTTACTCTCTAACTTAGTCTCTGAATTTAATGTGTAGCAAAAACAAATAAATAAGCATGCACGAAACTAAAAAGATAAAGGAAGAAAAGAGTGCAAAATCGATTTATAGAAGTTCCGCCTTGAGTGTCAATTCTCTCTTCCAGCTACAAGCTGAGGACCCGGTATTCTATACCGGTATATTCCTGTAAGGACCCAACATGTACTATATTAAAATATGATATATCATGTCCCCTAACTACATATTATATACGGATATATTATATGTAAAGTTGTCTGGAATTGTTTATGTAGATTGCTTATTTAACCTGTTTAAACTTACAATAACTTTAACAAAACTACTCATAAAAGAGTAGATACTTTAATACATTAACATATAGATACCAATATCATGGTATCTTAAAGTTTATAAACATATATTACATACAATATAAGGAATTTAAATAAAAACTTTATATTACAACTTAGGCTTATAAATAAGCCAAGTCTATACTATTACAACTATAAAAAAAAAAAAAAAACAAAGCTTGGTCTTGTCTTTCTTTACAAGAAAAACAACAAGGTCGGTCCAAGGATCTTAATTGTCGCACTCATCCAAAGAGTCTTCAAAGTTTGTCCCATAACCCAAGGAATCATTTAACTCATCATCTTCAATACCTGAACTAGTAAAAGTGAGCCAGAGGCCCACTTGTAACAACTTATCCTTATCTTCCTCAACCATATCTCCAAGAGAAAATATTGAAAAGATCCAAAAAATTGTTGGAAAAATATTTCATGTATTGACAGCAAAAGGATTTGTAGAAACAATTTGATTTTAAATAAATCCTTAAGAAAAACTTGATGTGATGCAATCCCCATAATATTAAATGCATCTTTAGTGGAACACATCAAGTACATTACCTAAATATACTTGAAAAGTGGAGCTGAGTCTTAAAAATGATAAAAATCCAATTTTTAAAAACACTTTAGACAAAAATGGAAAATTTCATGTGACACTTAAATGTTCTAGAAAAGCTTCTGAAAACATATTGTATATTAATTCTTGAAGGTTTTGAAACAGCTTTTGCCAAACTTATGTTTCTCTCATTGAAGGTTATGAAATAACTTTCGATACTTATACTTCGACCTTTACTCGAAACTTTTGAAAAAGCTTATGACCTTTCAATCTCTATTATTCTTTCAAAAATTCTAAACTAAGTTCGTCATGTCATTACTTATAGAAAATTCTCTTTAACAAGGTTCTAAAGCACCTTCTAATTGATTATAAAATCCAATTTACAACTTTTTATTTTATTAAAAAAACTGTACTTCATGAACAAACACATTAGATACTTTAATTCCTTTTATTATTATCATCAAAACAATAATAGAGAACTTAACATGGTTTCATCATAACTTCGAGATAATGCGGTAGTTGAGGCGACTAGGCCTCCACGGATGAGTGGTTAGACTCGACAGATAGTCGATAGGGAAATTTTCGAGATCGGATGGTTGATTTGGAGCAGGTACGAAGTTTTAATGAGTTATACGACATTATGAGATCCTGTATAAAGAGTTACAATGGACCATGCTAGTTGTTGGCAACCTGTGAAGAGATGATCTAGATGAGACTATTTTCCGTATTTTCTTTCTGGTAAGTTCTGGGGACTTGTCGAAACCCCCTCTTCGGTGCGTGATTCGCTAAGGAAACCCTACCTCTTTTGTTTGGTGAGAGTCATGAGTACTCTTGTGCGTGTTTGTATTTCTGGGACGTTGGTAATATTTGATTGATGACTTAAATCTAATTAAACTTAAATCTTGTTTATTGCATTAGCCTAAGTGTGCATGGCATGCAAGTATGTTCTTGATTACTGTTGTACTAGCCTTCGCTGCTCACTTTATATTATTTCAAGTACCGATGAGGAATCGTATGTGGATCTCTACTACGATTCTATGAGTTTCGAGATCGACGAATATGGGGAGTGATTCCGACAAGTTAGGACTTAAATGGAACTTTAAAAAGACTAATCAAATGCTTGGTCTTTTTTGTTTAAGGATGATTGAAAACTCTTAACTTTATTTTCCTTTTAAGCCGTGTGCCAAACTTGTAATTGGGTTGAGCCTAGCTCCCTTTTGATGGTTATTTGAAAATACTTTGAACCTTAAAATTTCTATTCTATTCTTTCTGAAAGCACTTTTAAGCATGATACTAGAATGATTTCTAATTTTTTGATAAATAATCTTTTGACTTAATATAGTTGTAATAAAAGACGTAATTATGATTTCATAGCTAAAATGTGATTTAAAACTCATATAGACATCGGAAGCCTTGCACATGTTGCTTGGAGGTGATGTGTATGGCGAAACAACCTCACTCTTAAGCACTTACGAGTGGGTCATTTCAATAATGTAATTGTAATAAAAATAAAGAAAGAAATTACAAATTTATGGTGTGATGTATATGCTTCATGAGAAACAGGCCTTAACTGGTTTTTAAAAGTTAATGAAAAAATTCTAATTTTAGAATTTTGGATACACGATAGAGTTGCATGTATATGTGCATTATATGGTTTGGCTATAGATTAACTTAGATTAGGACACTCCATTACATTTGGATAAAGAATTTTATTGTTGAGAAAATGGGCTAGCTTTGGGAATTGAATTTTGGCATGTTATATCTATATCTATATTATTAAAGTTAAAGAGACGTTGGTGTCTTTTTTTCTCTTTTCCTTAAATACCATTTAAATTAAATCATTTTCTTTTTCATTTGAAAACTTAAAAAGTAAAATCCTATAGTATTAGTGGTCTTTTAATAATTTTGATGGGGCTTAAATCTCAAGATTTCAATATTGTCTTGCATTCCTAGTCATTTCTTTGCGAGCCCATTAATTGCCACTTTGCATGTCTTTAACCTATTAGTTGTGCCACTCTAGCTTCTATGAATGTTCTTGCACTTTTTTTGCATAAATTAATGTGAGCAAGACGGGTTTTCTTCTCCCTCTTCCTTTCATAAATTGATGTCGTTTTTACTTTTTTGTTCCCTTACTCTAAAACAACTTTAAGTTTTTGTTTTCTTCTCCTTCTTCCTCTTCTTTCATCATTTTTATGGACTAATTTATTTTACATCATGCAGGTGATCGTACTACAAAACAACATCACTGAAAAAAACAATTAAGGGATAATATAACATACAGTTTGAGACGAGCACATATTTGAATATATTTACCTTCTAATTTTTTCTTTTGGTTGTTTTAGCAATTTGATTATCATTCCATATTCTAGGAGTCGAGATTGTAATTGAATGGATTTTGACATATATTTGATTTTAAATCTTTTGCTTTTTTATTTTTTATTTTTTCATCTTTATTGTTAGCATCAAGTTTTATTATAAATATGTATTTGAAAAACTTGAATCATATGAATATGGTTATTGATTCTATATATTAGTGGAAGTTCTTAATTTGAGGTAGAAGTCAATTTTAAATGTTAATTTTATACGTTTATGTTTTTATTTGATGATTAACTTTTTTATTTGTTAAAAAATTAGTTGTGGGTCTAGCATTTGTTTATGGGAACCTATATTATATGACTTTTACCATTGCTCTCTTTATATATGTACTTGTTGGAAAAAAGTCATCAATAATGTCATATTCCAATGAGATGATATGTGATGTTTTATGTAAATTTTGATAATCTATCATTAATTCTTTATATCAAAATTGGCATGTTTGGTCTCTTTAAAAGTGTTTTTCTATTTTATGCATGCAAATTTCAAGTAGTTATTTTTTTTCCTTTTCTTTTTTGACATAGAAGTATTTTTCTTTAGTGATATTACTTTGAATGATGTTTGTTTCTCCTCATTGGTAAAATTTTATCAAATATTTAAATTCTGTCATGTTGGATTTATATTCTTCATAAATTAATTTATTTACATATATATTTATCTTTTACGGAACTCATAATTTTCCAAAAATATTATAACACTTATTCCTTTGCTTATAGGTTCTTATTATCACCACTAATCCAAGATTATTTTATTAACACTAACATTTCAAATCTTATTTTGTTTTTTCCGACGAGGTTTTCATTATTGGTTTTCTACCGTGCAATAAAGATTAATTTAAGTCAACTCACATGTTTGTTAATCCTTTTTCTATTTAATGTGTTAAATATCATCTTTGCAAACTCTTATACTGTGAGCTTTAATATTAATTCTCAAATGACAATTTTGGCCTCTTGCCTATATTTGTTAATGACTCTTACTTAATTAGAAAATTATACCATCCCACTGTTTACAATTAAGATAAGAAAAAATTGTCAATTTAGATGGTTTTCTATAGATCTTGATGAGAACATACCCATCCTTATTAGTTAGCTTTGAAAACATTAAAAAGTGATAAGATGTTTAGAAAACATTATAAAGTAGAGGTTAACCCTATCAACACCAACTAGAAAATCAATATTATTTTATTTTTTTTTTATAACTTTTGCATGGACGGCCGTTTGTAAGAATAAGTATATTTCGATGTTACATTAAGATATATTTATATAGTTTTATGGATTTACATGCGTGTGTTAGTATATATCTAAAAGAAGAGATTGAGACTATTGAGATGAGAAGATGGCACGGTTGACGGCTGTATCAAGTTAAAGGGATGGCTGTCCTGACGTCATTTGTGACATCTATTGGAACGAGACGGGCCTGTAGGAAATTCAAATTCCATCACAACTCCACTAGTCTCTCCAATCATAGAAAAAAGACAAAAGAAAGGAGAAGGGGAGCAGACGTAATAATATCAAGCATAACCCATAGTCATCGGTCAAATTAAACATGCAAAAAATTAAAAATTTATGATGTCCGGCGTCCGTTGAAGACAACTAATTTGTAGTTTGTAGTTTGTAGCGGCGGTCGGTGTTGTTGTCGTTGTCGTTGTCGTTGTCGTTGTGGTATTTCTAGTCGTAAGTCCTCGGCAATTTATTACGGGGTATTGTTTATCACGTGTTATGTAGTATTTTCATCATCCTCTATAGATATAGGTATATGATCTTTCCGTGACGCCTCGCCTTCCTATCCATCTTGAGTAAAGGGGCTACCAGCAAAAGAAGATTTCCATCGGTTCTTAGAACTTGTTTTTGTTGGAGTAGGACTATGGGCTGTCTGGATACTTTGACCCTTAAGCGATTAAAACTTCCACCACTTTCTTAAGAGCTCCACTGATGAGATGAGAAAGGCTGTAATGAGATACTGCTACATATAAACAAACAAATTCGATATCATTTGGGATTTATTTAGGGTAAATTATATTAGAATATTATAATATTTGAAACTAAATTCATTGGAGATCATAATTTCTCGAGTAGTTCATTTGAGGTTATAACATTTAGGAAGTTACTTAATTAGACCATCATTAACATGTGTCATAATGTGATAGATTTTCTGATTTTATTGCCTTACATGAACCACTCGGAACGTTGTAATATCAAATATCTTACTTAAAAATGTTACGATCTTTCGATGTAAATTATTCAATTTATTTAGTGTTAAATCCTAAACCAAATGACAAGAAATAACGAATGTGTAAGATTATATATCTTCAAAATACAATTTCAAAACAAGTGTAGAGAAGCTCGTGATAAGAAAAAAATAATATTCTAAAAAAATTATAAAAATAATCTTAAATAAAAAATAATCCAAAAAAAGGTTAAACTCATTTCTTTAAAGACAAGTTTAATATAATTGTAATGAACTCATCTTTTCAAAATATAAGTTTATTTATTAACTCATTTTTTTTATAAGACAACTTTAGTAAACTTATCCTTTTAAAAAACGAGTTTAATACAATATAATCCTATTTTTCAAAAGATAAGTTTAAGTTATCTATTTTAAAAAATTATTTTTCAATAGACCAACACTTTGTAATTTTTTTTTTTTTGGAAAATATATATGTATTTTTCCTTAACTCGTTAGAACTTGTTTTATTATTGAGTCCAGAAGCAGCGACGTCTTTCAATGAGGTCTATCGGAACCGAAGAACACACAGGGGTGCGATTGCCTAGCTTTCTCGGCTTAGCATCCTTCCTGCCCATCAATCGGAATGTTTTCTTTTCAAGATTTTTTCTAGATAGCATATCTTATTTACTATCTTTAACATGTAAAATAATATAACATAGCACACACATATATTAAATGATATGGTAATATTTATTATGTTGTCATATGTATACAATAATTATGACACTATCATGCATTACAATGTCGTACATATATATGTATAGTAATCGCATATATTATGCAAATATAAATTAGGACGAATTATAACATAGTTATCAAATTTTAGAAATAAGTTTAAATAGGAAATTAATGTTTAAATAATTAAAAAAAGGATCGATATTGTATAAAGGGATGCAAATGTGGTATTTAATATTTTAAGCGATTAAAAAAAGAGATTAATGCTATATAAAATTATAAAAATAAAGAATCTATTTTTTATTTTTATTTGTAACTCACTTAAAGTGTTGATTTCTTTTTATATATCTTTTATGAAAACATTGATTTCTTTTTATAACCAATAAAAACTTTGATCATCACTTTATATGATATTAATTTTTTAATTACTTAAAACATTGATCTGTTATTCAAACTTAATGTAACTTTACTCATATAAATAACACATAGTATATATAGTGTGTATACATATTTTAAAAATGACATATATAAAATTAAAGGGAAAATGCAAATAATCCCTCTAAACCTTAACTTCACCCCTTAAAATCTCAAGCATTGTAAATTATTCCATAGACTTTAATAAACTAGCAAATAACTCCAGACAATTCAAAATTACTCCTTTTAACTTTAACTTTAATGCGTAAACACCTTTTAAACTTATAAAAATATACTTTGATACCCCTAAACTTTAATTTTGTTTGTTAATATTAATGTAGACAATCAAATGTCAAAATTTTAAGGGTTTGCAATATTTTAGATATATCATGTATCAAGTGTATAACATAATATATGTATACATATATATGCATACCATTGCAATTTGCATAAAAGAGACAACCAAATGTATATTTGTGTAATTATAACTTCCAAATGAAGAAATGGAAATCTATTAAGACTTTTACTAGAGGTTTTTTTTTACTAACAATCTTTAATCAAGGAATAGGAATTTATTGAACAATTAATGACAAGATTTAAATGATATGCACAAATCTAGATTGGATGAGATATAAAGATTGGATAAACTTTTATAGCATCCTAAATATTATGAATAAGAGATAGGCTTATTTAGATTCATTCTAGTAAGAAACTAATTATTGTGATAGAAGGAGAAAGAAAAACATTACTATATTATAGTCTGAAATGCCAAGGTGATGGAAATTCTATGGTCTCATCATTAATTTTGATGGAACTAGTCTCATCAACTATCTAATGGCTCACATTATATCCAACTGTGTTTGCATCTCTAAAATAGTTAATACTCAAATTGCTCTATTTATTTTAACAATTAGATGATCGACTGGATGGTTTCGTCAACGGAGACCTTAAAAGCTCCCCTAAGATGAAACACGTGTCTAGCGATCTTTAAAAAAAATACTTAAATACAAGCAAGATAAAATTAATTATAGATTTACCAATGGTAAATTGCATGTCTTTATGCGATTCACAATTTTACAAATAAAACCCCTATTGAACATGTGATTCAGCTAAAACTTCTATAGTGCTGAATCATATGTACAACGATTGACTCATGTGCAATTTAAGTGAATTACCTTTAAGAGGTGTGATTCACGTATGGCATAGTTTTAAAGTTTTGGACATTGTGAATCACATTTATATATTGTGATTCATTTCTATGAATCGCTATTTGAAAATGCGACTTGTGTATATGATGTATGAATCATATTTTAAATATGTAAATCGTGTCTACGAGATACGATTTTACATCATATTTTAGTAATTAATTTTATATGATTTAATATGATTTGTATTTATGTAATTTTTTTGTAAAGTTAGTAATCAAACAATTTTCTTGTCAAAATCACTTATTGAAGTGAGACATCTCCATAATAATTTGGTAAAAGAAAACAGAAAAAGAGGTGATGATTTTTTTTTTTTTCAAGGAAAGGAAAAAACAAAGGTCAATAAGTTGTATATGATTGTAGGACATATAGAAAAATAGAACTCATAATAATAAATAAGGTAATGAAGGACATTCCTGTAAATGCGTAACATAAACACTGTGCCGCCTAACTTCAGGGGCCCACCCAAAAACATGGGAACAAAGTTGGTGGGGACAGTCATCGGATGATAGAAACGTTATTTTTGAAGAGTTTGTTACATTTTGCATTATTATTGTCCACCCGATCTCTCGAATAAAATTATACGAACCCGTGAATTATAATTTATATATTCGGTTTTTTTTTTTTTTTGTTCTTTTTTAAAAGGAAAACGCACTATGAACAGTCCACTCAGAAGTCTAGAAAAAAGTTGTAAAAATTATTAAAAAGAAGAAAGAAAAGAGAGAAATTCATGAATGATAGGACTTAGGATTCTGCAGCGTAGCGTGGTCACTCATCAGTGGTAGAGCATTATTATCCTTAAAATAAAAAGAAAAAGAAAAAGAAAAAGAAAAATTTATTGCAGTCTGCGTGCCTATGGCATGGAATCGACATACATGGCGAGTCTGTCTCATCTCATCTCAACTCTAAGTGGAATATTTGTTAAGTAGTAATGTATTAATGTGTTTATGTAGTTCTCTCAGTTCTTAGTCCAAAAAGTCTTACCCTTGATCTGGCTGTTGTTTGCATCAAAAACTCAAAATCACTTTTGAGTTGAGCTTCAGCTACTTTAAAAGAAAAAAAGGAAAGAGAGAGAGAGAGAGAGAGAATTTTGTTATAGTGTTCTTTTTTTTCCCGTTCTCCATCATCTGGGTCTGGGTCTGGCTCTTTGAGAAATTTGGATTATAAATTTAGATTTTTAATTTAATGGAGAAGCAGGAGAACTCTAAGAAGATGGAGAAACAACTCAGCTTTCATGGAGATATTGACAAGGAGAAGGATAAAGATAAGGAGAAACAACAAACCCCTACCTCTGCCTCTGCCTCCACTCCTAAGATGATGACGATGGAGAAACAGAAGAGCTTTCGCGGTTTTATGGAAAAACAAAAGAGTTTCAGGATAGCTATGGAGAGGCAGCTCAGCTTTATTGGTGGTGGTGGTGGTGGCGGTGGCGGCGGCAGCAAAACCAAAGACAAAGACAAAGACAAAGAGTCCCACTCACAGTCCCCAGGTAAACGTGGCGATTCTCCTCTCCATTTGGCTGCCCGTTCCGGTAATACTGGACGGGTCAGAGACATACTTCAGGGATGCTGTGATGTTACGGAAGCCAGGGCCCTACTATGCAAGCTCAATCTGGAAGGGGAGACTCCTCTTTATGTGGCCGCCGAGAGTGGCCACGTCGGTGTTGTTTCTGAGATTTTGAAGCATTCTGACCCTGACACCGCATCTATTCCTGCTCGTAATGGTTACGATGCTTTTCATGTTGCTGCCAAGCAGGGCCATCTCGGTCAGATAGATTTCTTTTTTTTTTTTTTTTTGCTTTACATAAATTCAATTCTTAATTTTATATCTATTATTGCCTTGCTATTTTTTTTTTCCACCCTGCTGATTAATTATGGATCTGTTAATATTTACCAAACCTATGCATTGCTTTTGCATTCATAGGGTCTTCTTCAATATGTACTTCTCTTCTGTTGATTACATTGCATTTAAATTGCCTAACCCTAAATTGAAATTCAGTATAGGTGCTCCATCTATTATTTAGATGGGACAAGGTGACGGTTTGTTTACACTTAGAAATCAATTTCCAGACTTTTCTCCATTTTTGATAAAAACAAATCTTAAAAGTCGTAGTCATCGATTGATTTTTTTTTTTTTCTTCTTATTTCCTTTTAAAAGATAAGGAAAAATCATTTCTTCTTTTCCATTAACAATTTTTAGTTGTTAACCATTACCACCAATAACCGGCCATTGCTATCATCTTTACTCCACGATATTTACCCTTTAAAAACCACAGTTATCTGCAGTGTTCTTATAATTACTATGCCAGTATTTCACAATAGCAAAGCTTTAATCATACAGATATTATGAAACATTCTTAAAATGCTTTCAAAATACAAAACATAGTTGCCAGTCTAGTATGGAGAGAACAACCACACCCCTCTTTTTTGCCCCCACCTTCTCTAATATGCAGAGGAAGTAACAAGTTGAAGATTATAGTCGCAGTGTTCTTGATAGTTTACTTAGTGCCTCTCCCTTGACCAACTAATCGCATAACTATCTTGACTCTAGATGACCTTTTTTGCAGAGATCTTGAAGGAGCTCTTGCAGAAATTCCCAAATTTGGGAATGACCACAGATTCCTCATGCTCAACTGCCTTGCACACTGCTGCTGCTAAAGGACATATTCATGTGGTCAACCTTCTTCTGGATACCTACTCAAACCTATCGAAGATAACCAGAAACAATGGTAAGACCGTACTCCACTCAGCAGCAAGGATGGGGCATTTAGAAGTAGTAAGAGCGCTGCTGAGGAAGGATCCCAGCAGCGGTTTCCGGACGGATAAAAAGGGTCAAACTGCATTGCACATGTCTGTAAAAGGGCAGAATGAAGATATTGTGCTTGAATTGCTAAAGCCTGATCCTTTAGTTCTGAGTGTCGAAGATAATAAAGGAAATACCGCATTGCACATCGCCACAAGGAAAGGCCGTAGTCAGGTTCTTCCTCATCCCTTCTCTTTAATGATGTAATTTCTAGCTTTTCATTTGTAGAATTTATAATCTTTTCTAAACTTACTATTGCATGATGACAAAGTCCTACTCATTTAGGGCCTCGATGACATATATGGTCTTCTCCATCGGACATTTCTTTTATTTTGTAAAACCTGCTAAGTGTGTAAAACTTTTAAACATGGATGAAGATATGACAATCTATACGATGTATCATAGTTGTCAAAATCACGATTTTGCTTATACGGTTCTACCGGTTTACGATTTTAGGGGGCCTTCTTAGTTGACTCATGCATAAAATCGATTTTTTTTGTGGAATCTTATGAATTCAACTGTGTCTATACATAAATTCATTAGAATTTTATGTGTTTTTACCGAGTTTACCGATTTTATTAATTTGAGTCAAATAGACTAAAATATAAAAAGACAACTGTGTTTTTACACGCTCATCAACTATCCAGATAATATTTTTTTTATCGTATTTCAATTTTGTTTTCGAACACTTTCTCTAACTCTTTTCCTTCATCTCCCGACTCTTTATTCTACATTTATAGAATTCATTCAAGTTGAATTACAACTATAATGTTTACAAGAAAACTTATTTATTCTTTTTATATAATTAAAAGTTTACGATAAGTTGAAAAGTTAGATCTCCTTCAATTCAAATTTTGTTTTAAAAAAATAAAAAAACAACTTAATTTTGACTTTGTTTGCCTTTTTTTTTCTTTTTTAATGTATGTAATATGTAGATTAATAGTTTTTATGAATAATGAAGAACTTAATATCGCTATTTTTCTTTTTACATCCACTACATATTTCAAGTTTTTTACGTTTTATAAGCATATTTATAATTTTACAAGGCTATGATGCGTAAGTTGTAGAAATTTATATTCCTACTTTTCGATTCTATATTTCGATTCTGCAGACATTGCTAGCGTTATACGTAGAATATGAAAATTTATATTCTTTTTGCTAGTGCATTTAATAACACAATGAATTCATTGAAGTTTTGGTAAACTTATGGTGAGTGTGATAATGATATGAAAATTAAGGTGCTTAATGGTGAGATTGCATGGGCAATAGGGTAAGGATTGATTTGTGTAAAACTATAGTTTAGTTCCAGATTATTTGAGCCAAATCTGTAATATAATTTGATTTCAATAAGCAAATTGACCTAGCAAATTGACCTATGATATGAATTTTACCGTGATCTTTTTTCCTTACTATTTACTAATGTGAATTTCAAGGCTGATCTTTGGGGAAAATGATGGGCAATGCTGAGGAACAAAATGTTGTACACTGCCTTTCAGACATAGCTAAAGTGTTTGGAGTCCAATATGAGTCCAAAGTAATTTTTACTGGTTACTTATTTCAATGCTATATTATTTTCTATGTGAATCATGTATTCACAAAACTTTCCAAGAATTCCCATCATACACAATTGTACAAGCAATCTAAATCATTCATAGCAATATATTGGTTCCAGCTACAATTTCTAGTTTAATTGGACATAAGCAATTTATAACATCCCTCGATGATCATACATGAAGTCCTGGATGTATCTGCTAAAAGAAAAAGGTGAAGGCTGTCTGATTTTTCAACAAGTCACTAAACTAGATAATAATGAGTATCTCCTGAGTATGTAAAAGATTTGGTTGGTAATGCAAATTTTCATCAAAGGGGTTGTATCTATCTCGTTGACAAAATAGTATGGAGCAAGGAAAAATGGTCATCTCTTAGAGATTGCTAGATTGATGATGCGTACCGTTATGTTCCACATTTCTTCTAGGTGAGGCTGTCATCACAGTTGTATTTTAATCAATTGCCTTCTTCTAAACATTTCAGTTTTGGTTACTCCCTTAGGCATGTTGCTTCAGTCTTATGGTCATATTCAACTTCTAAACTCTCTTTATCTTAAAATTCTTGGTTGTACAATGTTCAGTCAGATAATAAGCCGCTTCGTCATTACCTGGGTTCAAGAAATCTTAAATATCCTGTTATAGGCCTTTGTTTACATGTTTGTAGTTGAACAAAAAGCAGTTAATAAGCTAGTGATTAGTGTCAGTTAGTGTGTGTTGTTTGCTGTATTTACTGCAGTGTTATTGCTCTTTTGTGGTTACTCGTCTATTTGTTGTGTATCCGTTTGCTTGATGTCTTGTAATTTTTCTGAATCTTGTCTTAGGTTATGTAGAGGTCTAGACAAGTAGTATGATGGTAGTAGACTTGGTCAGGATCAGTTATTTATTTCAAATAGGGTGGGGTACAGTTAAGTCATGTGTCTAAAGGATAGGGAAACGTGAGATTATGTACCAATTATGACATCAGTGATACTCTCATTTGCTTGGGGTATCATCAAGACTGCACATCGTGGTTTGTTTGTAAAATTTGCCAGTGATGGTGAGAAGTCTATCTTGATTATGTATGTAGATGATATCATTATTACTGGGAATGGTGTGAGAGAAATTGAATAGTTAAAGAAGGATATTAAAACTAATTGAAAGAGTTAGGGGAGCTGAAGTACTTCTTAGGAATGGATATAGAGTAAATAGGGTCTTCATTTCACAAATGAAGTGCATGCTTGATTTGTTGAGCAGACCCTCTACAACAGATCCAGAGGCCTATTGTCAGTTCAGATGGTTCACTCATGAGCAATGATGAGTATCAAAGATTGTAGGACAACTCGTTTACCTCCCCCTTATGAGAACAGAGTTGGCATACTCTATCAGTCTTTCAGGCTTGTTTATTCTTTCACCAGCTATATCTCACCTAGATGCTGTTCATACTAAGAAAGCTGAAAGAAATTTAAGACGTTAGACAACAGTGATGTCAAAGGCTATGTTAATGCTATTGTTGTGGAAGTAATGATAGTAAATCCATTTCTGGTTAATATGCTAAGTAATGCGGTCGTCTTGTGTTTTGGAAAAGCAAGAAACATTTCTTACCAGCTAGAAGCGGAGACTGAATTTCGTTTTGTAGCTCAGGAAGAGATTGTTTGGCCATATAGATCGTTCAATGATCTAAAATTTACTGCTGGTCCATAAGCCATGTCTATATTCACAGTATATTAGTAATCAGATTCAATACAATAGAATGAAGCATGTTCTGATGGATGGAAACTTCATCAAATCTGAAATAGGAGGAGGAATAAGTCTGATGTATATTCCTACTCCAAGCCAAGAAGCTAACACATTCACCAAGTCACTATCCCAGCCTTTATTTGAGTCAAAATTTAAGCAAGCTAGGTATTAGCTTGAGGGGAAGAGTTAACAAAGGTGCCATTCATAGTGTTTATAATAGTTCTATATCTAGCTAATTTAGGATTGATTTTTTTTTTTTTTTTTAACTCTCTATGGAGATAAGTATCTACTAGAGTTTTCTTTTCTTATTGTATTCCTCTTGGATCTATACATATACACAGTTTGGTTATTAGTGAAGCAAGCGAGTAACTCCCAACTCTTCGAAGCACAACAGACATCCATTATTATATTACATAACTGAAGGACAATCCTCCATGACAATTGGCACTAGTGAATTACTGAATCGTCTAATGTACAGGTTGAAATTTTCTTTGATGATCTCCAACGCGACAAATCTTAAAAAAGGTCACAGATGCCTTGTCATCAATTTTTCAATTGATGAGATGTATTTTGAAAAACAAAAATTGCTATGGATATTACATTGAAATTCAGTTTTACCAAAAAATAAATAAATTTACACAAAAACTGTTTAGATCCATTGATGGCCCAAATAGTGATCTGTTGATGAATAGAATTGTTGAAGTTGCAATCTCTTTATCCCTGATTCTTGTCAATAATTTTGCACTGGCAGATGGTTCATTGTTTGCTGTCTGTTGAAGGCATCAACTTAAATCCAATCAACAAGGCTGGTGAGACACCTCTGGATATTGCCGAGAAATTTGGATTATCAGAATTAGTCTCAATTCTAAGAGAAGCAGGTGCCACTAATTCTAAGGACCATGGAAAACCCCCAAATCCTGCTAAGCAACTCAAACAAACAGTCAGTGACATTAAGCATGATGTTCAATCTCAACTTCAACAGACCCGTCAAACAGGTGTTAAGGTTCAGAAAATTGCAAAGAAGCTGAAGAAGCTTCATATTAGTGGTCTAAACAATGCCATAAACTCGGCTACAGTGGTGGCCGTTCTCATTGCCACTGTTGCTTTTGCTGCCATTTTCACTGTTCCTGGTCAATATGTTGAAAAAGCTAAGGAGGGATTTTCACTTGGCCAAGCCAACATAGCAAAAAAGGCTGCTTTTATTGTCTTCTTCATCTTTGACAGTTTAGCGTTATTTATCTCCCTTGCTGTTGTTGTGGTGCAGACTTCGGTGGTTGTGATAGAAGAGAAGGCAAAGAGGCAGTTGGTGTTTGTAATTAACAAACTGATGTGGCTTGCTTGCCTCTTTATCTCAATTGCCTTTATATCTCTGACATATGTGGTGGTGGGTCGGCATTATAGGTGGCTTGCTGTGTGTGCTACATTGATTGGTGGAATCATAATGCTCACTACTATTGGCTCGATGTGCTATTGTGTTATTATGCATAGATTAGAAGAAAAGAAGTTGAGGAACATAAGGAGAGCAGAGAGTCGATCGCGCTCATACTCCATGTCTGTTGCTTCAGAACCTGATATACTAAATAGTGGTAATAAGAGGATGTATGCACTGTAATGCCCCAAGAGTTGGGATCAAAGCTATGAGAAATGGTACAATATATTATATCTAAGGATATGTATATCTTTCGGGAAGATGATCAAGGGATGAGAGTTGAGACATGCATAGCTGCCCTCAGCCACCTGAGGGGCCGATGGAAGTAACTACTTGAAATTCCTCCGGGGATACGTTCCACCATCAGCAAGGAACAGTTGGACCATGTCAGGCTCTTATCATTATTGAAGCCATGTATAATAGTTGAATGAGCTGATTATTAGGTAATGCATTGTGCCTATTAATAGTCTTAGTAATGCAATATGTCCTACATTATTGTACTCCCCCAGAATTTCTACCTTCTGTTGGATGGATCATTATATATATTTTGCTGGCAATGGGAAAAGAAAAAAAATATTTGTGTTTTAAAAAAAAATTACAAAATTGCCATCGGGATCAATATAATTCTGATTTTAGACAACTTGATCTCGTCTCTTGAAGAGAGGAGATCAAGCACGAGGTCACCTTCGTAAACACCTTGTCTCTTGAAGAGACGAGGTCAAGTCGCTTGTTACCTCGTCTCTTAATTAGTGACTAATCTCGTCTCTTGAAGAGACGAGGTCTGCGACACTAAAAACTTATCAAACCTCCTTCCCCATTCCCTCTTTTTCTTCACGCTGATTCCTCCTTAAACTCGAAGCCCTAAATTGAAAACCCTAACCCTAATTCCCAATTTGTCATTGATTGAGCGTAATTAGCTCCGTATACTTGTGTTTTTGGATCAGCCGGTGTTGAGGAAGAAGCAATTTGTTGGATAGGAGTGGCGTAGGCGCGAAAACGGAGGACAACGACGAAGATTTGTGGTATGAATCCACAATTTTCAAAATTTTTGTTAAATTATTGATGCTACATTGTTGAGTATTCGTTGTATGTGTTGTGGGAATATTATATGTTGTAAGATTTCGAATTTGTGCAATTTTTTTTAATTGTCGATGTTAAATTGTCAAATATTGGTAGTGTGAAATGTGTGCATATTTGTTGTTGTACGCAAAGTTCAATTAATTAGAAATTAGTAATTTATTAGAAATTTTTATAATTTATAATTTATAATTTATTAGAAATCGGTTGCAAAGACCTGACATGCTCAATTCTCAAATTAAGCACACCAAGTCCCCAATCACGTATAACTTTTACGAATTATACGTAAGGTTATCTTAAAAGAAGGTGTTTATGTTGAACACTGCTATCCGATTTTAGGTTATGAAATCGTTTAGTTAGAGTTTCAGATAACTGGATTTAGCAGCGGAAATAAATTTCATAAAACAATTTAGAAATAAAAATATTTCAAAACTTCCACTCTCTCAAGTGGAGAATTATTAGATTAAACAAAGCTTTGCAAAAGTTAAATTAAAAACATGGGCTCTACTATGCCTTTTAAAGAATATAACAAGTTTAAATCATAAATCCAGCTTTCACTAATAGTAAACAAAAAGAAATAAAATAACTAATTGCATCCACGCTCCTACTCACTTCACTCATCCACAAATTCTCTCTGAATCATCACAAATGCCTAAAACCCGAGTCAAGCATCATCAATAGCAACAACATCATCATATCATCATCTCATCATCCATCATTACAACATCAACAAGAACTCATCATCATCAACTTCATCAACATCGTCTTTATCAACAACAAAACCTGTAAAAAGAATAACAACAAGAAGAATGAGCCGAAGCCCAGTACATAGCAACACAATCACACACGGAGTGACACACGAGCTTAACTAAATGCAAATGCGACAATCACAAGTTATTATCTTTCTTTAAAGTAAACAAATCAACACAGGAGTATTCAAACTCCGGGCATCAAGATCTAGTATCACGTTCGCCTCCCTGAGTGGTCCCTACTGTTTATACAGACTAGGCAGCCCCACCTTCCGGCGTAGCCCGTAATACTAGGGGATCCTGAGTAACGTATCACGACGCTCAGGGGGTTGATATAAGTAGCTCGGATACTTATATCTCCTAGATAAATCTATCCAATAACGAAACAGTACCATGCCCCCAATCTGAGCAAGGTGCCGCTCTCCGAACCAGATTCAACGGCGTAAAAGACAATCAACACTCATCAATTATTAAGTCAAGTTTAAGTTCTTAATTTATTTTAGATGCCTATCCTAACATCCAACACGCAAGTTACTGCGTACCTTGAATACGAAATCCAAACAGAGTCTCAGAAGGAATTCCAGAAGATAATCCAGAAGATAAATCAGATATCCACTTCTGTTAAGGAAAGAGTTCGTATAAGAAACTAAACTAAACTAATCATCCACTTCATCAAAATCATATAAGAACTTAAGCTATTTATCCATTCATTTCAAACTCATTTTATTAAATCCTATTTGATCAGACACTAATGTACCCCACTATGGCTGCGAATATCGCCCTGCCAAAATATGGACAGTTCTCCTTTGTCTGTCAAAGTAATTCTTTTCACTTTAGTTATGGTTTATTATCATAAAACATAGCATATATAAAGCATTCATACATAAAAGCATTCATATTCAAAGCAAATAAACATTTAAAACAACATATTTCCATATTATTCAAAGATCATCCTAATTCATTCATCTAAGCTAATTATTAGCTATTAACCTGTTTCAGCTTAACCTTAGCCAAATTGTTTAGAATTAGTCATTTAATCTAAAACTAGTTCAAGTTGATTAACTTAAGTAATCTAATTCCTTTTAGCTAATTCAAGCTCATTTAGTCAAGTTGAACTTAGATTCATTACTAATTCATTATACATGTAGGATCTATGTCAACTTGAACTCACCTTAACTTAAACTTAGCTAAATTAATTAACCTTAATCATTTAGTTCAAAAACTAAGTCAAAGATGGTTAAACTAACTCAATCTAATTCATTTTAACTCATTCAAGTCTATTTAATCAAGTTGAACTTAAGTTTGTTAACTAAGTTCATTTAAGTTCAATAACTAATCATAAGAACAAATAATAAACAAATCTTAAACTTAGCATGAAGGAAATTCAAATAAAATTCATATAAATACATAACTCATCATTTATATACTTACCAAGATCATTTAGTTTCACTAAGTCATCACAACATCATAAATCAAGCAATGGAAATCATATATACAATATAACTACTTTTAGTTTAATACTCTTGGAAATTCAATTATTTGTTGAATTTATAAATCTATCTAAATCATGCTTAATTAAATCAATCTATCAACATAACACATCAAAAATCATTTATCTATCTCATTTTAACTCAAAAAGATCCATTTACACTTAACAATAAATATTTAGAAATAAAAAACAAGTTTTAATTTTGTTTAAGAAAAACACAATAGCCGGAAAGAATCAAAATTTAAGTATCGATACTTTTTGAATTTGTAAAAACTTAAAACATGAAAGTTGTAGATCTCTTTTCAATCTTTTTATAGTAATTGAATCATCTAAATCGGAGGTCGTATGAAAAAGTTATGGCCAAAATACGAAGAGGCTACGAAACAGGGCACTGAGTAAAATGAACACCGGCATTTCAAAGCCGGCGGAGTAAATTTCAAAGCCGGTAGCGTAAAGGCTCAACACCGACAGCGTTGGAGGTAGCTTTAAGAAAATGCATTCTGTTCCCTTCAACACCGCCTCAAAGTCGGCCACGTAGAAGCCTAGGAGCCGGCGTTGAAGACAGAACAGGTTTGCGAAAAGAGGTTTTTTTACACTTCCTTTTATCAAAACTTCTTCAAATCATTTCTAAGCTTCCTATATCAATTCTAACATTAAATAAACTATAACAACTTCTAACACTTCAATCTTCCTCCAACAACTTCAAACAACAATCAAACTTCAATTCACTTCAACAAACTCCAACTCACTATTCATCTCTTCTTCACCATTTCCAACTTCCATCAAACATTAAACTAACAAATACAAATGTAAAACACTTCCAACTCAATTCAACATCAATCTTCAATTAGAAATGTAAATAACAAGTAAAAACAAAGAGAAATAGAAATAGAAAACTTAGCTTTTTGGCTAAATCATGCAACTTCTTGTACTTCTAGCTTTGATTTCTTTCTTCTATTCTCATATTCTACTTGATTCCTCCTTTCTCTTATTGAAATTGAGATTTATGCGTTGAATTTGGAAAGAAAGGAAAGAGAAAAAAAACGAAAAATGAAAGAAAGAAAGGCAGCAAAGGACATAATAAAAGAAAAGAAAAAGACAAAGCTAAATTTATATAAAATAGAAAAAGGGTATAGGTTTAGAACTATTAGATCAATATCTATAGTTCCAAAAGCATTTAAAAGATAATTTCTGAACCAATAGACTATAAATTAAGATCTTAAAATAATAACTTAATTTAGGAATTTAATTTGGATACAAAGATATTTAATTTGAGTTCGGTGTTAAGAACTGATATTTTTATTCAAGCAAATGAACTCAAATTTTACTGAGATTTAGGAATTAGTGTTTAGGCTAAGCATCAAGAGCTTAGGAATTCTCTAAACATTTTTAGAATATGTTTAGAGATTTTAGGAATTTCAAATCTCAAAACCAACTTAATTATTAGCTAATTAAATTAAGTCAACTTGTCTAATTAAATCCTATAATTCATTCGGTTTATTTGATCTATCTAAACGTAATTTCTAATCTAGGTGAAGATTAGGGGTATTTCATCGGTAATTGATAACAAAAATCAATATTTAAAATATAATTTATTAGAAATTTAGTAATTTCAATTTTATATGAATTAGATTATAAATTAGTGATAAAAATCAACATTTAAAATTTTACGTGAAAGGAGAAATGAACTTTAAATAAAGTCATACAAATAATGTAGACTAGAAATTAGTAATATTAATTTTAAGTTAAAACAAAGCCATATCATTCACTCCTTTTGCTGATTTTGTTAATACACCATATCAATATACTATTAGAAAATTGAGTTATATAGTAGCATTAGGAGTTATGTTAAATAAAAAGGGGAGTTCAACTCATAAGTGTGAAGTTGCAAATTTCATCCAATGAAGTTATTTTTTGAGATGGAATGATTGGTGAGGAAATGGATAAGGCAAAGTTTGTACTGTAAGCTCATGGCAACATTGTGCAAGGGGAGGATGGTTTTGGTTATGATAAGCAGCCTGTAGCTGTGGTCAGTGTTAGTAGGAACTCTACGTATGAGCAAATTGTGGATATCATTTGCAATAGACTAAAGGTAAATAGGTGTACACATCGGATGGATTTATATCATAGGGTAGCTATTGATGATAGGACGCTACGTTACAATATTATTCCATTGACGGATGATGATGCTGCACAGGAAATGTTGGTATACATAAAAGGATCGGTGGCTGTTTATGTGTAGGTATCAGAAAATGCATTATCACAGGCACTTGCAGGGGAAATGGGCAATGATAGAGGTATTGAGAGCAATAGATTGGTATACTCAAACTCCACTTCAGTTCAAACAATAGGGAGTGCACAGGTGGAAATGTGTGCACTCACCTCAATAGATAGTCATGATAAAGATGCCATGCAAGACTCATCAGTAAGTGAATCAAGTGACGACTATAATGATGATGGAAATCATAATATCGAAACTTTTTCCCAACAGTATGCTTCTTCTATGGTAGAACCAAGGAGGAATGATTGGCACCACTTCATTGCTCCTATTAACGTTGATGCAGTAGGGAGCTCAGTGACAGTTCCCTTTTTCAATGCTAAAGTTGGTAGTGGTTATGCTGCATATGATGATGAGCAGGAAATGAGTGCCAGGAAATGGAACTTCAGCGACGAATTCAAGGTTGGGATGCGATTTGAGACAAAAGATCATCTCACATGAACAGTTAAAATGTGGCACATAATGAATCATTACAATTTCAAGATGGTGGACTCAGACCTAAAATCATGGGTAGTTAGATGTATTGATACGCATAACAAAGGTTGTAAGTGGAGACTCAGAGACAATTATAAGAAACATGGTGGGTGGTTTAACATCACTAAGTATAAAGGACCACATACATGATTGGATGAAATCACAGGACAGGATCACTCTCAGTTGGATTCCACTAGCATGTCTAGAAGCATCATATTAGAGATCCGTAATTCTCCAAATGTGAGGGCTAAGGACCTCCAACTAAATATCTTAAAACAGTTTGGGTATCATGTTCATATAAAGAGAGTTCATAAGGCGAAGAGAAAAGCAATTGAGCAAGTGTATGGAAGTTAGGAAGATTCATATGTGGAGCTCCCTCACTTACTTAATACAATAACAGAGGAAAATCTAGGAACAAAGCTTGAGTGGCGAACCATTGATTCAGATACCACAAGACACGTGTTCTTAGACATACTTTTTTGGGCATTCAGTCCTTGCATCGAAGCTTTCCAGTACTGCTGGTATGTGTATTAAATGTGATTGAATTCATTTATGTACGGTTGATATCAACTAACTAACTTATATCGATTAATTTATTGCAGACCCGTGATTACAGTTGATGGCACTTTCCTATTTGGCAAGTACAAGCACAAACTGCTTATTGTAGTTGTAGTAAATGGGGTAAATCATATAGTCCCACTGGCATATGCTGTTATGGATGAGGAGAAAGCGGACATATGGTGTTGGTTCCTGACAAAGGTATTATAACACATTATCAAAGACTGATCTAACATCTGCTTGATATTGGATCGGCATGCCAGTATTAGGAGTGCGGTAGAAGGTGAGAATGTTGTGTGGCCTAGAGGTTGGCCTTGGCACTAGTGTATCCAGCATGTTGCCAACAACTTTAATTCAAAGGCTAAAAGTAAGGAATGTAAGGAAATAGTAAAACGAGCAGCCTACCAAACCCAAAGTAGAAAGTTCCATGGATACTTCAACGCAACACTTCAAAGCAGTCCTTATACGTCACGATATTTTTGCGACTTGCCTCCATGTATGTGGACTTTATCGTATGACGAAGGCGTAAGATTTGGAATTGGTACAACGAACATGGCCAAAAGTTACAATTCAGTTATAAACAATGCTTGATCCTTACCTGTGGCAGCATTGGTGAAGAAAACCTTTTACAATTGTAACTCTATATTTAATAAGCAAAGGAGAGAAGTGAGCATGGCAATGAGTACGGATAAGTTGCTCACCGAATATGCTGCAACGAAGTTTGAGAGATGGAACAACATCTCAAGTTCTCATAGAGTTACCTGTTTCAACTATGAGGAATGAATATTCGAGGTTATAACTGCTTCGCGCCTTACCATGTATGGTCAGAAGGGGGACCACATACAAAAAGTGGGGTTAAGAGCATGCAGATGTACCTGTAACAAGTGGCAGACATACAGAATTCCATGCTCACATGCAATGGCAGTAATGGGTACATTGCACATGGATTGTTTTGCCTACATAGCACAGTGGTACCAGTAGGACAACCAGCTTAGGGTGTATGGTCATTCTTTTATACCTGCAGCTGATAAGGCCAATTGGAATCGTTTGGACATAGCGAAATGGCACCATATACTAGGACTTATTAGGAAAAGGGGTAGGCCTAGGGAAAAACGCTTCCAAAATGAGATGGATATTCGAGAGGACCCACAAAGTTACTCATGCGGTTCATGTAGGCAGTCGGGACATAACATTCGAAGTTGTCCAAATAGGGGGTTGGCTAGTTGAATAGTAACGGGTCAATGTAGTCGTAGTGGTAATACTTTGTTATCATATACTTTATTCTATTGTAGTAATGAGACATGCTTTTACCATGTGTTTCATCTGCTTGTTTTAATCTACCTATGCCTTTATTGCCAATAGCCGTTTCTTTATACTACACAGATGGATCCAGGACCGATAGATAGCTAATTTCTTACAGAGTAGCCTGTTCATAGGTCGAGACTAGCCTGGGAGGGGCAGGTAAGTTTATTTTTGCAATCCACAATTTATAACAAGTAATTTATGTTTCTTATAGCTTTGTCGACTTCTTTGCAAAAGCATGTGGTTTTGCATTGTCGCCATAGAGAGGCGAAGTTGAGGCGCTAGCATGGCATCCTTGCACAGTTAGACGATCGCTTAGTGCCATTCCTGTCACAGGCAAGTTTCACTAGGGCGGCCTATATGCCATTTGTTTAGCTGGATTGACACCTCATTATGGCCTTAGTGGAGAGATGGCGGCCGGAGACCCATACCTTCCATATGACCACGAGAGAGTGGTCAGTTACATTAGAGGATGTTGTTGTTCTTACTGTCTTACCTGTAAATGGCGATGCTGTTACAGGCACGACCCGGATAGATTGGCCTGCATTATGTGAAGAGCTATTAGGAATCTGATCTGTCTCCGAGACAGATATGGATGGTAGTCGTTTAAAGATGTCGTGATTAGATAACCACTTCAGAGTGCTACCAGAGTTTGCAGATGATGTCTTGATCAGACACTACTCTAGGGCGTATATCTTATTGCTGCTGGGTAGATTCATATTTGCGGATAAGTCATCAAATTACATTCACCTGATGTATCTGCGGTTACTCTAGGACTTGGAGAGGGCGGAACTGTATGTGTGGGGAGCAGCCTGTTTGGCATGGCTGTATAGGCAACTATACTTGGCTTCCCACGTGGACACAAGGGATATTGTAGGACCCTTGGTTATCTTGCAGATATGGGCATGGAAGAACTTCCCCCACATTGCCTCGATTCGTCGACAAGTTACAACAGTTGCAGCAGGCCGCCCACTGATCAGCCATTGGGGTGTGACTTTTGATGTCACTAGCATATCCACCCACTTGCTGATTGAGTATCGGGCATCCTTCGATCGACAGACCAAGCACCATGTATGATTTTCTTTGCCTTCTTTCCTTCAATTTGATTTCCAATGTGTTGTTCCCTTCAAATTGCAACGTTTTAATATTTTTGTTAATTGGTTGTGGAATTTTTCCCCTTCAATAGGTTGTGTGGGACCTTACGGTCCCATTCTGGACTCCTTTCCTCCATACTGCTGGGCGAGTAGCGACATTTAGCGTACACGGGCTCCGCTGGTGTGCTTCCACATAGTTGAGCACTGTTACCCAGATAGAGTGCTCCGACAGTTTGGTGGATTCTAGGAGATCCCACACCCACCTGACGACATGAGAGCCCTACATGAGATTGACATGCGGAGGCATTCCGAGTGGAGCAGGCAGGCGGAGCATGTTAGGTGGATAGCTAAGTGGGATGGTCGGCATGATCATATTGTCAATATGGCAAATATGCCTACCGGTACATCTGATGATTACTTCCAATGGTACCATGCTATTACCCAACGCTGGATCAGTCGCACAGGGGCTATCATACGCTATATGGTAAGGTTACTGACTCGATAACCTGTGTAAGTAAATGTATTTTGTTTTCATGACTCACTGCTCTACATTTTTTTTGTTGCTTGCAAGAAGATTTCATTTATAGAGTCCCAAACATGCATACAGAGATTACTTCTTCCACTGCACGAGATATCTATCGTGTAGTTGAAGAGTTCATGGGGCTCAATTTAAATGATCCGTCGCCACCAGCACCAGTAGCAGGACCAACATCTGATGACCAGTAGACACAGGCTGTTCAGAGACGACGTCCACATAGAGAGAAGCATGGGCGGAGACGAGGCATACAGATTGTGGACGAGCCTGAGCCGTCCCACGTACCATCATTTGATCAGCCTGGCTCTTCTCAGTTCTTTCATCATGATGCTGGCCCATTGTCATCATCACATACACATCTATTGGACACCCCCATGCTAGACCCGTCATATAGTGAGTTTCATATCCCTCTAGCTCCACAGAAGAGGCAATCATCACCATCATCACCATCACATGATATAGAGGAGGGACTCACACAGGTGGAGCAAGACCCAGTCCCATTTCATCCATACAGTGGTGCTGGTGGAGATGAGAGGATGGCACAGTTACACAGATTGATCCATCTACACAGCATCCTCATCAACGTACACCATTCGCCCGTACCTTTGTAAGACGGGAATGAAGGAGGCAGGGCAGAGACCACCAGTACTAGATAGGAGATTTTCTCAATTTTTTTTATTGTTGGATATAGATTCTTAGTTTTTTACGATTACTGTATTCCTTTTCTCTTGTACATTTGATGAAAACAAACAATTGGTCATTGATTTCGTATTTTTTTTCCTCTGAGTTTTATCTTATGTTTGTGATGAAAAGTCTGACAATACATTTGTGGTTGAATGATTTGGGATGAGAACTGAGTTTGGTTTGATTGAGTTTTGGAATACTACTGAAGTTTGGAAGTTGTTTAGCCTTGAAGGAGGATGACTAATTGCTTATATAGCTATTTTTATCTGATTTTTACAGGTTTTGTTATAAATGTAAAAATGAATCTATTTTTCAAGGAACAAAAGGGGAGTGAAAGAATAGAGACGAGATCAAGTTGCTTAAAATCGGGATTATTTTAATCCCGATGGCAATTTTATAATTTTTTTTAAATACACACATATTTTTTTCCTTTTCTCGTTGGCAATGGTACAGCATAAGTGGTGTATCATGGTTTCAAAGGACTAGAAGCAGCTAAAGCTAGCTTCTTAAGAGACTCTCCCTCTAGGAAGGACCTCTTGGAAATATGCACTGCGTCATTTTCTATTATTGTTTCCAGCAAGAATTGAGAAAGTGGAATTTGCAGATGCAGAACTATAGTCCTTTGTTGCGCCTTATGCTTCTTGCATTGTTCTGAATCTTAAATGGAGTGTCATCTCTAAATTTGCTTAATGAGCATTTTCTAGTGATTGAAACAAAGCAATTAACTTCATCTCATACTCATACTCATACTCATACTTGATTTCTTGATTGCTGAAATGGATTGTCTACCACTTTATCCACCACCTTTCCTTCACGTGCACAATAAACTTCTCATTCTTGTTAAAGTCAACGTCACAATTATCTAGTCTAAAAAGCTTAAACTTATAGATATGGTATGGGCATTTATATTTAATCTACAAGTTTAAACTTGTAGATTAGATGATCATGATGCTCACCTTAGTGTGTTATTAGAATAGGAAATTATAGGTTTGAATCTCTATGCGCTCATCACAATCTCATTAGTCATTCACTTGATGGACTGAAATATCCAAATATCAGGAAAATAACAATGAATATATATATATATATATATTTAAAGGGCAAGTTAGTAATTTTTGTTTTTACAATAGAGGCATATTTGCCCATCTCTATTTTTTTTTTTTAAATTTTGATAGGTACAAATGTATAAATTGGATCGTAACTGTTTTCTCCTCCTATGTACGTTGCAGAACTTCTCTTTTCTTTCCCACAACAACCTATTGGAAGTTCTTAAAGAAATTCGAGTAAGACAAAACGAGAAGAGATAAATTTCTTCTTCTTTCTTTTCTTCTTGTTTCCAAGAAAGGTTTTGTGGGAGTAATAAGATCTTGTCATATCAATGTGACAATAACTTTCCAACCAAGAAAGAACGAATTTTTTAGGAAATTTTTGAAGGAAAAAAATTTAAAAAGTAAGGAAGCAAAGAGATTGACAAATTTGTGATAAGGTAATATGAATTCTATATTCAAGATTCAATATTTATACAAGTTTTATTATGATCGGTGTTTGGGTTTTGAAGAAGGGTTGAGTTTAGATCACTAGTTTTGTTTTTAATGTTAGGAATGAAGAAATCAATGCTTTGTAAAAATTGTATGAAAAACTCTATTTTTGGTCATGCACAACCTCATACATGGCTTGCGTAGAAGGTTGTGTACTTTAAAAATACGTTATGCCTTCTACAACCTATTTATACAGCCTATGTAAAAGGTTATGCACTTTGAAAATACTTTATGCCCACCTTTTGTCTTCTGCACAACCTCTCTACACAGCCCATGCAGAATGTTTATGTACGATGAGTTTCTGCACAACCTTGTAGACAATTTGTGTTGAAGTTTGCGTACAATCTATTTTTTCCAAAACTTGATTTATTCTTCTCAAGAACACTTAAAAATTGTTCAATTAATTTCTTTAAGGTTTATTATTACACCAAAAACCCAAGAACTTGTTAATATCAATAAATTAATATGTTTCATTATTTTCTTGTTAAAATTTAAACTTTTAACATATATATGAAAATATCTTATAAATGCCCATTTTTTAGCATTAGAATGAGAGAGGGGAGCCTAAAGAATGTTATGTAGGAATAAGTTGAGAAATGTAAAAGTGTCTAAATACATTTTATATGTTGCAAATCCAGGTTAGAGTTTTCTAGCTATTAGACTAAGTTAAATCAACTATCCAGGTACGTGTAGTTTATGCTTGTGCTTGTCTAAGATAGAAATTAAAACTGACTTAAAAAAATTGACATTAATGATGCATGTATTGCTTGTGCATGGTTGTTGGTATTATCGTGACATCCCGATGATCCATGTGTGACGGTATCTCGAGTGGAGTCATACATGAAAATGATGTGGGTAGAACTAAGGTATATTGACATCGTAGTTATTGGGGAGTACCCAATAATCAATATATATGTAAGTACATATTTACGTGTGTCTCAAGATACTAAGTTATCCCTTTGTTGATTGTTGGACTTAAAGATTTGGATAATTAACTGGTTGCATGTTGCATTTATGTGATGTTAATGCATGTGAGTTTGCCATTGTTTGTGCATGCGCATGTTTTTGTTGGTTAATCGTACTAGGCTCCGACTCACTTATCATCTTTTTTAGGTACAGATGGAACCCCTATGGCTTTTGACTTATTTGGTTATGATGTTATCATGGACTTTGGAGAGGATGTTAGTGGCGAGGATTATCCGGCAGACATCTAGACATGATTTGTTTGATTGCAGAAGATAGAGACTCCTATCATATTATGACTTATGTGGATATTATTCCTGTATTAACTAGCATGTTAAGTCATGGACCCACTTGTTCGTATTGTATGTTTAGATGGACTCTATGAGTCATCCCTTGTTATCTATGTATAAGAAGTATAAATTTATGTAGTGGCTATAATGAAGTACTTACGTTATGATAGTGGATTTGGAATATTAATATATGTATGTTGGAAATGTAAATAGTATATATTGTGGTTATTAGTAAGTTCTGAGCCTTTGTGTGTCTATATGTTATATGGACACATGGCAGGCTGTAAGTGCCCTTAAGTTTAGGACATTAGTCAAAGTCTTAGCCCACAAGTGAAGGACAGTGTTATATAATAAATATAAAAGCTTACACCATTTTTATAAGTTTAAATTTTTAGATCAGATAGTTGTGGTACTAATCTTAATATGGTATCAAAGCAGGAAGACATAAATTCGATTTTGCACCCTCATTTCAACTTCATTAAAAGAATTAAGTTGTCCACTTGAAAGACCTTAGTCAAAATAAAAGTCCCAACTCACAAGTGAGGGAAGTGTATGTATAAACATAATGTCTGCATCATATATTGGCTTAACTTTTAGATTATATAATTGTAATACTAAACTTAACAAATTTTTTTTTGAACTCACAGTAGTGGATCATGAAAGAGTTATTATCTTCTCCATCCATCAATTGCTTACCTCTCCACCTTATTTCCTTCCCACCATAAATTGCCTATTCTTAAATGGATGGATGAACTTGAGGATCACGACACTCAGTAAATGTGCAGTACATATATTGTCTTTGTTTATCATATTCTTTTTACAATAGAGGTCACACACTTGGACAAGAGGAAAAGTGAGTTAGACACACATGTAAATGTAAATGTGAGGTAGGAAAATTTCATAACTTACTAACTTTACAATGTGGTAGGATTAGTAGTTTGTTTTTTCACACTCCATTAGCTGCACATGGCATGGAGGAATTCACTATAATCAAAGCCTGGATATTTTACATATGGCACCGGAGAACCTAAAATTAAGATTCTTAGTCTATTGTTCTAAACTGCTCAAAATTTCATTTCATAACATACCAATCACGTGTTTCGACATGTCATGGTTTTAAGGAAGACGGTATAAAAGTAGTAATACAAAAGGAGATGCCAATACATATTACAGTACCTATGCTATACATTATTATTTGATAATTCATGAAGGATATATATAATATATATATATATATATATTAAGGAGACATTTTAAAAGAGAAAGTGTTAAAAAAATAAAATAAAATTTATAGATCTTACAAGAAGAGTTATAATAGAGCATAGCATACCTTATGTGTGCACTTGTTATGTGAATAAGGACGATTCAAGATACTCTTTTTATATAATACCAGAGAGATTGATGGTTCTAATCAAAGCTTTTTATATTTTATATTTTTAAATTTCTGGATGTATGCTCATGTGACTTTATCTAGTGGACATGACTCCACAGTCCACACTGAAGTTAAATTACTCAAGGCTGCAAATTTACAGCAAATTTACTTGCTTTAATATATGTATATATGTGTGTATTTATTTTGTATTGACATCCCAGCTTGAGCTTGATCCCGATGGATTTGGAGCCTTGCTTCATACTTGATGCACCAAATCGAATTCCATTAATTCTTAATTTTATTCTGAACTAATTATGCCTTTAATTTATTTGCTCAAACAATATAATAGAAATTTTATCTAACGCATGTTAATCTTCATTCATTACTTCTACCAAAACCAAAAAGAGTAAAAATTCTAGTCTCACATACAACTATAAGATAACGTTGTTGGAAATAATGACAAAAATAACAACGACAATGATAACATCAGTAATAATAAATCTTTTAAGCATCACAAGAACATTTGTAATTCAATAAACCTTTTTTAAGGGAGAATGTTTACTTAGTATGTATATATATATATATATATATATTTTTGAATAATTATTCATGTCAAATCTACATGTAAATCACTTTATGATCTGCAATGTAAAAACGAAATGTACTATAATTCTAACACAATGGAAATTGAAATAGCCGAATGCACTTAACTATGCTCGATTATAAGCAGTGTTTGGAGCAGACATTTTGTATTTGATTTTCTTTAACTTTTTTCATATTACACTTTATCATGTAATACATGCCTTAATGAAATATAACTAATTGCTCCATTCTAAGTGTAATACATGCCTTAATGAAATATAACTAATTTCTCCATTCTGTTAGGATTATGATAATGGCATTTGAAGGATTTGCCAACTCATCAAATTAATTATGTAGAATATTCTATAACCATTCCACTTCATTACTATATTGCATATCATTGATGTTACTAAATATGGCTATTAAGCAGTGGCCTATCTGTTATTTCTAGCTCCTGGTTACTTATTTGACCCATGCACTTCATAATAGGCTCATTTTTTTCGTGTCTAGCCTACCTTCAATTTTAAACACTCATAAATTGTTCGGACAACCTAGTAGTTCCCACGTTTGACTTAATTTCCATCTTTGTGTTCATTAACTTCTCATCTAACATTAGAAATCTCGATGCATACTTTGTCCCATCAAAGACCCTTGTCCACAAGGGATGATTTGGAAAACACAAACACAAATCACTGAAAAACACCCAAGTTGGCTTGGCTAGACTCTAACATTTCCACAAGATAAGTATCATGGTTTCAACTCTGTTACCCCTCTTTACCATTTTCCTCTCCAAAATTACATGTTGGTCTAACTCAATGTCATGGTTTTGTGACAAGTGACGCGAAAGACACTCTAAATCTAGGACCATGATACCTTTTAATTTGTGAAACATGGAAGGTGGGATGTATAGCCACTTCAGGAGGGAGCTTGAGATGGTAAGCCACTGATCCAACTTGATCTATTATTTTGTATGGTCCATAGTACTTAGGAGCTAACTTGTGCACTTTAGAAGCCTTAAGAGATCTTTGTCTATAGGGCTATAGCTTTAATAAAACCCTATCTCCAATATTGAACTCTTTGCCACTTCTCGTCTTGTCTTCCATTTGTTTCATTTTGTGTTAAGCTCGTTGTAAGTGAAATTTCAACAGCTTCATGTGATCCTCTCGGTTAGTAAGCAATCTATCCACCAAGTCAATCCTTGAGTCTCCAGGTACATAGGTACATATAAAAGGGGATAGTAGTCGTGTAATGCTTCAAAAGGTGTAATATAATCCTCACATTAGTGTGGAAATTTGTGTTGTACCGCCATTCCACTTGATAAGAGCTTACTCCATTGCTTTGGCACTTCTCCAGTGATACATCATAAATAAGTTTATATACATTTCTTTACTACTTCAATTTGTTCATATGTTTAAGGGTGATATGCATTGGACTCCTTGCAATATAAAAAATTCCTTCCAAAAAGTGATTACAAAATTGGGTTACGGTCACAAGTCATTGTTTCTGATGTACCATATAGTTTGTAAATGTGATCTAAATAACTTTGAGCAA
This sequence comes from Combretum micranthum, assembly GCA_024138025.1. Classification (NCBI taxonomy): domain Eukaryota; kingdom Viridiplantae; phylum Streptophyta; class Magnoliopsida; order Myrtales; family Combretaceae; genus Combretum; species Combretum micranthum. The sequence goes on from JAMXBD010001243.1 coordinate 121,457, forward strand.
CAATGACCATAGTGTGTAAAGGTAGGACAAAGCTGTCACACCCCAAAGGGTACCCAAAATATGACAGTCCACCACACTCAATATTTTAACTTAAGTATGACAACCTTATTCATCCCATAAGTTTACATACCAGGTGTAAGGTGTACTTGTACAATTTTTAAGATCATACTTTGAATCGAATGGTCTTAAGAAGACATACAATAGCATTAAGAATAGAAATCACAATAAGATAAATAAGTTAAGTCTTTACAAAAGTTAAGGGGGTATACCCCTGCCAAAATAATAGAAGTCTATCCAGTCTAAATCCATCTTACAGCCATTAAAGTTTATGTTAAAGAGATTTTCCTAGAAGTCTACGCTTATAGCTTGGTCCCGACTTCTTCAAAAACTCCTTAATAAAAAAGATAGACCTGTGAAAAGTGTTCTCTCGCGACAAGCCCAAAAATGGGAACACTGCAACAAAATTTATGGGGGTATAAGCTAACAGGCTTAGTGAGATTCATTTTCAAATATTTAATACTCAACAACAGTATATAACAGATAAGTTATTAGCAACCATATGAAATGCACAAGCACATGAGCATACAAGCATATGACTTTTCGGGAGCCATATGTGAATGGATTTACGCCCTCCATTCGGGATTGAGATGGTCCATAAGTCATGCAACCATAATTCCAATCTTGAGTGAGATGGTCCATAAGTCATGCAACCATAATCCCGATCTCTTTCTCTTAGTTATACAACCTCTGTTGTTTCATTGTGGTAGTTTTAAGTGCCTACCCCACTTTCGTTAACTTAAGCGATCTCACATCCTTAATGTTAGCACAGGCCCTCTCTCCTATCCGCTAATATACTTTTATCCCACCAAAGGTATATCAGCCAATGTAATGTGACTCACTACATGATATGCATGTATAATTTATTCATATAATCATGGCATGTTAATTATGGAAGTTAAGAGTGGTCATAGAGAATTTCAGATCATTCAAGTCTATACTAGCTCATACAATATTTTTACAACAAGTCTCGTCTTGATATACTTAACATTCATTCAACCAAGATTAGATCACAACTCATCTCAATTTTATCTTTCCTAATTTTGATGCCACTACGATTACAAGTACATACATGAGCACAACTATTTAAGAAATGAACTCACTCGGCCATTGAGAAAATCCACTAGTCATAGTAGTCCTCGGGGAGTGGAAATCCGTCCTCCAAATCACCTAAGTACAAGGTATACCCTCAATGAGTATTTCTCATAAAGTCTTAATAAACTTAACAATTCTATTTACTAAGTTCGTCAATTTTCGCCTAAGTTGAAGTCTTAACTTAAAATGGTCATATCTAACTCATTTTAACTCGGAATTGTGCATATTATATATTGATTTCTATCTACTTCGAAAAATCTATCCATTTTCCAAGTTAAATCAAACATCCAAGGTCATTGAGGGTCGAAAAGCTACTGTATAGTAAGGTTACGAAAATTCCAGTTTTGAGTTATTGTTGAAAATTGTTACTTTTGTTCCATTTAACTTTTTAGATCAACTTATATTGGTTCTACACTTGTAAAGAGAACTTCTAGCCAAAGATAAAACATTAAATACTTATATGATCCTAATGATTATTTTTCAAATGAAAATTCAAGAATCTACTTTTGTAAAAACCGAAATTTTGAGTTGAAACTCATTTTCTTGTTTTGAGAAAATCTTTTGCTAAAATTAACATGACTCAATGAAAATAATTTTCTTATATCACCCATTATTAAAGCATTCCATTTTCCACATAAAACTCTTGTTTTGAATTCTAAAATAAGGTTTTCAAAAGTCATCTCTTCCTAAATCCGAATTGCTTCCTTGAGTTTTAGAATGAAAATAAGACCTAGACTTGTCTTTTACAAAACTCTCTATTTTAGAAATACCTTTTAGGAGAACTCATCTAAACTTATGAAACTCCAATCCTTAGGATATCTATACCAAGAGCCCTTTATATTTTTGTCTAAATCTTCATTTTGGGGTTAGATAATAGGTTTTAAAAATAGGTCTTGGCTTAATCCGAATTTTCAAAAATTGTTTTTGAACATATCTTTTGATAAAATCCCTCAAGACTTATGAAAAATCATCCTTTACATATCCTATCTTAAGAGCCTTCCATTGCTTAAATAAAATCTTCATTTTTGAGTTGTAAAACATGTTTTTAACCATGTCTTGGCCTAAATCCGAAAATAAGATTTTTATTTTTGAAAGTAACTTTTGAAAACCACTTTTGATTCTTGTAAAAAGAAGTCTTGATGATATACATCATCACTAAACCTTCATTTTTTCAACTAAAACTTCCATTTTGAGACATGGAAGAGAGTTTTTAAATATAAGTCTTGCCTAGATACAAATTTCATTATTTTTATTCAAGTTCAAATCTAATATCTACACATAATATGAGCATAAATATAAAAGAAATACATGGTAGTAAGCTCTAAACTATAGATCTAAACATAAACATAACCAAAGCTTCATAAAAATTAGATCTACAAAGTATAATATAACTATGAAGATAATAAAGTTTTAAAGACAACAAATATAGCAATATCAATATGGATCATAAACAAGATGAGTGTTTCAAAGTTTTGGCATCATCATCTCTAGCCTTTAGGCATTATGGAGAGTCATTCGATGATAAAACCTCCATATAATCAACCTATGGTATCTATGAAGCTTAAGAAGAAGGTTTACTTAAAGAATCTTCAAGAATGGAATGTGGAAGCAAGAATTTGAAATGGGGGCAGCTTGTTTCCTTGCAAGAACAAGGCAATAGAGAGAGGAGTGTTGGGGGGTGTGCGGTGGACGTGATTCTTGTAGGGAGAGAGAGGAGTGTAGTTGGCTTGTAACTTGAATTTTTTGAAAGTGTAACTTGTGTCACTCAATTTGCTAACTAAAAGAGACTTTAAATCATTAAATAAATCAATAAAATAAAAGAAAATTGGATGATTTGAGCTGCCATGCATGGGAGATGGAGTGAAAAAGAGTGAAAGAAAACATGATGAATGTGTAAAAGTGACAATTGAAGTGTACTTGAAGTATGGTTGAAAAAGTGTTTTTATTAAGAAAAATATATAAAATAAAATTAAGAAAAATATTTTTAAAAGAGTGGTAGAAATTTCATAAATAAAATTAAATAATCAATTGAATTATTTTAGTATTTCAACAAATAAGTTACCGGTACGGTCAAAATATGCTTATATAAGCTATAACTGATATTTATAGATTTCGAAAAATTATGAACTCGATATTTTTGAAATCCTTATGAAAATATGAGTCTAAAAATATTAAAGATGTATTTTTAATTTTCCGAGCTCGGGGACACGCTTTCCAAAAACAGTATCCAATCGAGTTCGAAATAAGCCGAAAATAACCCAATCTGATATTTTTAAGAAATCAAATATTACTACGGAATATTATACACACTTTAATTAATTTTCGACTTCTGATTTATGAACACGAAATTTCCGATCTAAACTATAGGGTTTAACTTGAGATCTGTTGACTTAAGGTTTCCGTTTGACTTCCCAACTTCGAGTTAAGGCTTAGGATTACTCTAAAACCAAGGGTTTACAATAAAGGTAGGACAAAGAAAAAAAAATGTCCATATTTACTTAGCTTGTCATCCACTGCCATGATCACTTCTTTTCCATTTGATTAAGGAGGGCATTTAATAAAATCCATACTAACCTCTTGACAACATTCATTAGAAATTTAGAGTGGACTTAGAAGGCTTGGAGTAGCTACGTTTTCAAACATGTACCATTGACATGTGTCAGATTCTCTTACATACTGCTATACTTCCTTCTCCAGCCTTAGCCAATAGAAAATCGTTGCTGGCCTCTTGTAGGTGGCTTGAGAACTTAAATGCCCTCCAAGCGGTCCACCATGATTACGTGAAGTAGTTTCTACATAAGCTCCAGCGATAGCCTAACCATTGCTTTGCCTTTTCACCTTAATATTCCCTGATCATGTGAGAATTTTCCCATTATGTTCCCTTCTTGTAACCACTAGATCATTTCTTTGTAATAACCCTCTAAATGCTAGCTACCTTTAATTTCAATTAGAATTTTGGAATGACAGCTTGGACCTTTACCTGGTTTAACTGGATTAAGTTCTTACGAGACAAAGAATCAACGGCCAAATTTGATTATCCACTCTTATATACTATCTCATAGTCTAATTTCAAAAGTTTGGTTAACCATTTTTGTTGGCTAGTGGTCACCAAATGTTGCTCAAGTAAATACTTGAGGCTTTGGTGATCAGTTTTGATCACAAAATGTCAACCAACTAGGTAATGCCTCCACTTATCAGTACACTACAGGAATTTTGATATTACATGATGTTTGCAAAAATTGCAAACGTTGCCCATCTTTTATAATTTAAGTTCATCAATGAAAGTATAATATCAGTCACATTTATGGAACATTCGTTTAATTTGTAACCTTTTTCCTTATATTAATCGTTACTAATTTTTCTCTCAATAATTTACTCACCCTAAAAAAAAGGTAGAAACTAAAATTCTCTAAAAATCTTGCCATTTTAAAACAGTGGATCGAAGAAAGAAAAGAAAAAAGGAACACCCTATAGGAAGTAACTTTTTGTCATTTCCTCACTGTCGAACACCCTCACACTACACTCTCACACAGTGGCCGCGGCAACTGACTACTCTCCATCATCCTACCGCAATCTCTAACAAAATCTGTCGTTCCACCTGAGTGATCTTTCCATTCCACCTCCAATCAACCAGTGATGCATCATACCCATTTCATCATGGGCAGTTGAGTGGAGAAGACTTAAAAATCTTCAACAACATAGCCATTAGTCTGTCATCAGTGCGGAGACACATCTAGGTTCGTTTGTACGCTTTTTTTACTTTTATTTACTTGCTCCTACACTTCTATTTGCTTCTATTATGGAAATGCCATACACTAATTAGGGTTTGTGTACAATTTGGGGTTTTTTCCTATACGCTTTGGAAATGCCATACTTTGATTAGGTCGCTTAGGTTTTGTGTTTAATTTTGTATGATTTGTGGTTGTTGACGGTAGTATTTTGATGTATTTGGAGTTCATTTGGGTCGTGAACGTGCGCGAGGTATACCAGAATGTGGATGTTATCATGCTGATGAATGTTTTTTTTATGCGCAAGCTTAGGAGATTTATGATAAGATTTTTAGGAGTTCTATCAGCATTTTGAGTTTTCTGATGTGTGGTTGTGGTTTTGGGAATGTTCATGGCGATATTTCGATATTTAGAGAGAGAGATATTTGCAACGCCAATTGTTGAGGGATAGCTTAGATGAAATTTGGAGGTTTTGTTCAAAATCTTATTTATTACTATTTCATTCATAAATTTAGCCCATCAGTGACAATCAATACACACACATATATATTGTTTTGCAGGTCTACTTAGGTGAGCAGTATGTGAACAATGCTACACTGTCCGATGTTACTTTTCTTGTCGAGGGTGTTAAATTTCTCCTCTCATGTCGTTTTAAAAACTACAACATTTAAATTTTATTAAGATGCAAATCTTTTTAGGGGGTATGCAGGTACACGATTCTATGCCCACAGAATTTGCTTGCTGGCTTCTTCTGATGCATTCCGTGCCATGTTTGATGGTGGTTATCAGTGAGTGCATGTTTGATCAATTGCATTCACATAATTGGTTTTGTCATGAGAAAGTAATAATGGTAGTAAATGGATGAAATGTGACCATTGGATGGCATGTGAAATTTTGTTGTTTATATTTTAATCAGAATCATCTATCTTTTGTTTGGATTTGGATAGTTGGAGAAATTCAAATGTACTGCTCTTTTGGGTCGTGATTGCAGGAAAAGGATGCAAGAGACATAGAGATTCCAAACATTCGATGGGAGGTCATTGAGTTGATGATGAGGTTTATTCATTGAAATATTACATCCCATTTTTTTCGTCATCTTCATCTAATTGATTTTGTTTGCTGTAGATTTATATACACAAGGTTTGTTGATGTCCCCTTGGACATTGCCCAAGATCTCCTTAGAGTAGTTGATCAGTATCTGTTGGAAGGCTTAAAACGACTTTGTGAATATGCCATTGCACATTGCTTATTGGTTTTGGGTATGCTTACTCCAACAAAAGAAAACAAATATGTATAGTGATTTGCTTGTTTATATCTCTTTGAAAGCTTCTCAAGCTTAGAGGATTTATATTTTATGCATTGACAGGACATATCATTGGATAATGTTTCGAGCATATATGAACTTTCCGAAGCATTTAATGCAATTTCATTGAGGCATTCCTGCATCTTGTTTATCCTTCAGCATTTTGATAAATTGAGGCCTGGGTAAGTCTCCCTAAATTTGATACTCAATAATAAATTAATGGCTTGATAATTTTTTGCTGCTTTGAAACATGAATTTTTTAGTTATAAAATTAACTTCGAATTTTATTAGATGGAATGTTGTAAGTATGGGAAACGGGCTGCCACCATTCAAAACAGTAAAAGTTAGATATGTTTTATCTAGAGTATCCTATATAATTTATTATTTTGTTCTGTTCATACTTATCTTATATCATGTTTTATCTAAAGTATCCTATTATATAATTTCTTATTTTGGTGGTGTTCTCTTATCATTTTAGCATTGTTTCAAGAAAAAACAAAAGGTAACCACCCCCTAACTCTACCTCCGCACCCCCTATCCTCCCTCTTCCTCCTCCTCCACATCAAAATACACACACATACACACAAAACAAAAGAAAAGAAAAATGACAAATACACATAATAGATATGGATAAAAAATAGTTAAACAAATGGCAGAAGTCAGTATCTCAAAGCTTCTTATGCTAAATGACCTAATGGAAGTGTAGTAAATAATTTGATAGCTGTACATGTACTTTGCTAAGGGCATGAGTTGGACATAATGTATTATGAATAAATCATTCTAGACTATACATAGTTGCTCTTAAAGAGTATAATCTAGTTTCCATTAAGTTTTGTGTGCTCTATAATGTGTGTAGTTTCTACTTGCTCTGTCTTTTGAGGAAAAAAGAGGAGCTCACCATGTTCTCTGTCTTGCATCCAGACTTTAGAACAATCAAGTGTGAATAGAAATAAGAGGATAAAAAGAGGAAGCAAAAACGTTTTGAAAATTGTTTAGCAAGTATATTGTTTTCCATTAATTTACTGGCAAGGAGACATGCAAAAATACACTAAAGATTGTTCTTGTTTACGAAATTCCCAATGGAATTTTAAGTTAGAAAGACTTTCTACTTATTTGTGATTATTGAAAGTTCTTAATAGAAGTTGTTACTATTTTAATGATTCACTGCAATGCTCTGAAATAGAAATAAGTTGGTGTTGTCTAGATTTAAATTTCATTCTTCCTTTGCTTGTTATTTGTATTGGACCTCTTTTTGTCTCATCTGATTGTGCATCAATTGAGGCATACAAATAGTATCCTTCTGAATATCGGGTTCAGAATTATCCATTTAAAAAGAATGGTCTCATCTTCAAAATACTAATAGTTAGCAGTATATGTATGATTTTGCTGAATCTGATTTTTATGATCTGGATGTCGGGTGCAGAACCTTCCTATACATATACAGTTTGCTCAACATTATATAGGAAACAGAAATGATCCTGATAAAACATAGGACTGAAGTTTTCCCTTGTCCATTGAGTATCTTATCATTGATTCCTTTCTGCCTTATTCTTTTCATTCCCCTAAACCAAACCTAGCAATATTGTGCATTCATGACATAGAAGGATATTGATGCCCTTTGCTTAATTTTTGTCTGATGATCTTTTGATATGGTAGCACATGCACTTTTCTAGTGGGTTGTAAGAGTGGAAGCCTTTTATGATTTCTCAACTAATAGCATGTTGGCATGCTCATGCACTTAATCATACTTGAACCCAAAAATCTTTGTGTAAAAGCTCATGATCCAAATTTTGCTATGTTGTCATTTAATTTGCTATCAGTAGTGTCTGGATTATGGCTAACTGCTACCAATGGTGGTAGGCTGCTTTATCACCTATCATCATCACTTTCATTGAACGAAACTAATATTTGCAATCTTTTGTTATTTGTGATAGAATTTGACAATTCTAAAATTAAGATTATGATATATGTCAAAGAAAGTACATTTCCTGCACTAAACACGCCCTAGATGATATTGATGAACTTTTTTCAAAGCATTTGAAAGTTATTGAGAATCTCTGTTATGGTTTAAGATTTCATTTATACTTAGCCAGTGATAAAATTAGAAGCCTGTTATGGTGCAGGCAGAGAAATTTAATCCTTAAGTTGGTGGCTATAAGGGTTCGCATATATTATGATTGGATCTATTATATCATCTTGTTGTCATCATGGTTTTTCTGCATGCTATAATAGTTGTGGTATGCATGGAGACAAAATTAAAGGCGGTTTATATTGATCTTTCTAAACTAATCTCAATTATGTGGTCTCCAGTTCATTCTTAATTCTTAATGAAGTTTCTGGTGCTTTCCTTATGTGTTTCCATAGCTCAGATCAGGTACGGGCGAGGATCACTTGGGACCTTTGTTGTGTAGAAAACTTCATTCAATTGGATGGTCTATATCACAGCTTATAGTCACTCGCAATGATGTAAGTTTTGTATGGCTTATGTTGATGGTGAATTAATTAGAGATATAGATTGGCAGAATTCACAAACATTACCACATACTTGCACTGCATCCTGATTAATTTCTTTTGTTTCTTAACTTTGTTTTTAAAATGATTTCACCAAGACAAAGATCATAAGCATTTTTTCCATAACACGATAGTAGGCTTGAGTTAGACCCAAATTTATGTTTGTGGATGTTTGGGTTGGACAAAAATTGTGGAGATTAACATTCTTAGACTTTTATTTTCTCAGTTGCTAAAGTATAACAGTTTTCAATTTTGCATTTCCATGTCAGTTTGAGAAGAGGCTGATTCTAGTAAGTTCATATTTGCATGGGGTTTTAAATATATGTTCATAAACAGAATTAACATCAGTTGTCTCTCTCTTTGATTCTAATAAGTTCATATGTTGATAATTCTTTTGTATTTAATTTAGCCAATAGATATAGTGGTTATGATACTGAATCTAGTTCATGTCCTAAGAATAGGAAAATGACACTACCTTTTTTACTAGAACGTTTTCCTTGTTTTGAAGAAAGGTGCATGAATCAATCCTCTTGGTATCAAGCACAAACACAAATTTTAGGAGATGGTACAATGAGAAAATATTTTGGAAGAGAACAATGCTTTATTTGTCATGTCATAGATCAATTATGGTAGAAACTTACATAGAGCACAATATATTTTATTGGTAGATCCAAAAATATAAATACCAGCATTGATTTGCACTTCTCTTGGAATTTACCATAGCATAACCACTGATTTTCTACAATGGTGCTTGAACTATAACAGTTACCACTTACAAGATATGGACTGCTTTAATCTCTTGCTCCATAAGATGAAGTTCTAATCAAAGCTATAACTTAATATCAAACAAAGATATACATAGGATATAGTTCAACCCAAATAAACAGTCAATTTCATTCAAAAGCAATTTATACATGAGATTTGGGCCAAATTATGCATTCTCTTACTTTTGATAATGCATTCACCATTAATAATACTATCCATGGATGATACTTAGAATTCTTTTCTTCTGCTCTCCCATTGTTTTATCTCCATAATCGTCATTCTATATAAAATATTCTGAAAGGATTGATAGTAAACAAAGCCTTGTTTTAATGATTGATTGCTTTAATCAAGGTATAATTTTTAATCTACCATAATTTTTTTAGCCTCTAGAAACCGTAGTAACAAGCCATGCTCGATGCTCCTTTATACTTTTTTTATATCGTGAATGTTAAAGCTAAACCTCAAGCTTCCCCTTCCAGGACCTTATGATAGCAAGATCAAGGTCATGGTGTTGGGGGTGGGGATCATTAAAGGAGTACCAAGGCATGTGAAATTTAAACAAGTGGTTTGTTCATGATAAAACTTGTCATATGCAACGAGGATATGAATGTTGTCAAGTTCATGTACTTGCTTTGTCTGATCTCATTAAGTTCATTGCATATCAATCAATAGAAATTTGCCAAATTGGGGAGAAAATTCGAACAGATATGTTAGGTGTGCTCTATATGCTTTTTTTTAAATATATACATATATATCTTTTAATTAAAAAATAACATGGAAAATTGTTTTAAAGTTCATTAACATTATATTTTGACTACTTAACACTTTAAATGATAGGATGCACATCATAGGAAATATTATAGTCATTATTGAATATTTTAAAATATTGATTTTCTGCTTATTGTGTATGAAATTGTTTATATGTGTTACAGTTTTTTCAAAAGGTAATTAAAAAAAAAAAAAAACTTGTGGATTCTTGTATTCTATGCACTGTCTACATATCAATTTCTGAGGTGTCTCTTTTGCTTGGTTTAGCTGATATGTAGCTGTTTTTCTTTTAAAATATGGATCTGCTTCTCATGTGGAACTGCGATTGTTGCTGTTAGGGCGGATGATATTTTGAAAATTAGGAGGGATTTTTTCATTGTAGAAGTCTTGCCAATAGTTTTGGAGGAAACTTGGTGCTATTTAAAGATATAGAAGTTAGAACATTGAAACTTTATTAATGATTCACTTTCAAGGCATTTTAAGCATGTGTTTGATGTTGTAGAAGCAAGGAAGCACTGAGAGATTGGGTGGTCAATATAGTGCAAACTTACATCGTCATTGAACCTATTTGGTGGTTCAGATATTCTTCACATTGTAGTGTATTAATATTTCTTTGTCTTATTCCATTGCTATCCATTATATATTTAATAGGGCTGGTATCATTATGTTTGTTGAACTTCATATATGTCATTATACTTTTAACGTAAAGGATGTTATTTACTTCTTGTGTTTTGATCCTTGACACTGGTTACAGTCTTAGGGGACAAAAATTTGAGCATGCCTTAAAGCATGGTTGAAGGAATGGTCTCTTCATTGTTACTGTCGAATGGTTCGTGGACAGTGTTAGGAGAAATGGTAGAGTTTGATAATCTTTATTAATTATTGCCTGTGTTTTTATATCTTTTGTTATGAATTTCCTAACACTGATTGAAATGTGAAGTACTATTTGTAGAGACATGAGATTAAAGGATTGAATTTTACTCTGCATGATTTGTTTTTACTGAAAAATGGAAGTACTACTTGCTACATGAGGTAGAGTGGTAGAAGATAAAATCATAAACTTGATATGCATATTTCTTACTTCCTTACAGTTAAGCTATCTGAAACACTGTACACTGTTAAAAATGTTGGAGATGAAGGGATTCGTATGGATGATCTAAACCATCTTGTTGGTGTTTCTGGTGCTGAAAAGCCTTGCCTCCCTCCTAGAATTCATGAATTAGAGAAATTTAAAATGGGTGAAGGATTCCGTCCATTGTCTTTTACAAGAGAGTCTAACTCAACGGAATTGGCAAAATTCTCTAGTCGCTCTTTCTATATAGATCCAGAAATTTCGGCTGAAATGCGTAGTAAGGTAGGCATTGATGCCTAGTACTTTGAATCAAAACTTTTGCATGTGGTGTTTTACTTGATAGATTTTGTGATAACCTAACATTTTTATATGATGGAATCCTGTAGGTAAACTTACACTAATAATACGCTTAACTAAATCCATTTAAAATAATTTGCACTATGCAGATAGTAGTCATGTTTGTTCTTTGTTTTGATATGTATCTTCATCTTGCTAGTGCTAGGCGATATGGCTATACAGTGGACATTAACTTCCAACTAAAGAAAAAGTCAAAGAATTCATTATCTTCCTCGGAGAACATCATGTTGATCTTACAAATGTCAAGGTAAATACCATAAAGTCCATTACCCATATGTTCATTCTTTTGAGGGGTATCTTAGAGGCACATGTGAAGTAGTTCCTTTTTTTAAAGCAGTTCGGAAGCACTGATTAATAGAATCCAATTAATATTGATATATTGAAGAAGACATGACAAAAATCATACTAAAACACTTTTCCTTTTCTGTAGAGGTGTTTAGTCAAAGGGAGGGAACATGGAACATTGAGTATGGACAGTTCTTCCAAGAATGGTACTCTAAAAAGCTATTAGAGCATTGTTGACATTTTTATGAATGTAAGTAACAGATCTGACTACCATCCTAGAATAGGGTATGGACCACCATCTATTGGGGGATCAACACAAAGACAAAATGAGATGGATGAGTTAAGAGCTGCATTGCAAGAGGAAATACCATTACACGAGCAACAAACTCGACATGTAATTAAATTTTATGGTTTGTTTAATATTATAATTTTTTTTCCAATAAAGTATGGGTGATTTAAAAAACCGTCAAAAACATATACATCATCATGTATCTTTTATATAACAACCACACATATTATGAATTGCTAAGCTATACTATTGCATGGAAGATCACATAACATGATTTTTATTGTGGTTTCTAAAGCAAAGTCAACTAGTCAATTGGGTGTGGTAGAACTCAAATAGGAGCTTATCAGAAACATGATTGAGCTTCAAAAGTATTTGAAATTTAATACGTTTAGGTGTATAAGGCATTTACTATACCCTATCTATTATATATGTATGTATATAAATGTACATGATGGAGGAGTTTTTGCTCATTGCCCCTTGTATTTATGTCCCTAGTTTTGCTCATGTGCATCAAGATTGAAGTAGTTATTATTAAGAATAGATTAGAAATTTATATTATAGAATTTACTACAGTTGCAAATATTTACTTCAGTCTTTTCTTTTCCAATGTTCAATTTAAATTATTAGGTTAGAAATATAATAACAATAACAATATGTTCCAATTTGATCATTTTGAATATAGAAAAAGGTATTGTATAATATCAAGTTTATGATATATAAGATAATAGCTCATCATCCCATTAATTACCATTCTTTTTCGATTTTCATAAATTGAATCTGCTATTCAATGGTGTTTATAGCTTGCTAAACTAACTTGACTGGTAGAGCAACTTGTCCCAAGTTTTCCCAATAGTTCAGGTTAGTTATCATGGGTCTTTTCTCATTATCTCGTTCATGTTTTTTTAATCATTCTATACTTATATCTACATATTGTGTGACAGCAAATTCCAATGGAAATACTTCTGCAAGTGCATGAGATCCTTCACCAAATCCATCACTTGGAGATGATGGTGACAACAGTGAGGAAGAAAATTAAAGACTTAATTTTTTGTTTTTTTGACTAAAGCAACTGGAATGAATGGGGTCAAATTGATGTGATAAAGTGTGCACATATGCTCATTTTGGTGTAATTTGGAATTTGTGCTTATATTTCTTCCAATGACAGTAAACAATATATTGTTTAGTGTTTTTTTTTTTTTTTATAGTCATAGTGATCTTTAAGTAATTTTTGTGATACTAGATCTTATTACATATCGAACGTATTGTATGCTCTAAAATGTATTAATGATATTTATTTATACATAAATTCCATGTGTAGAAGTAATAGCAGGTATAAATTACATTGTGATCAAATAGGTGTATATTACAAATTGTGCATATGATGTACAACAAACAAGTAAATATTGGCAAATCAAATCAGGTTAAACATTAATACCCATCTCTTCTCAACAAGAACAGCCACGTGTAAACGTCGCTAATTTCAAATAATAGCCATATTTAGAAATTACTATTTTAATTGAATACCTATATATAGACGTCGCTAATGTGTTCGAATAACCACGTTTAAATTGTAGTAAGAAGATTTGGCACATTTATAAAGCTTATTCAATCTACGCATGGCCACAGTTAAACATCACTAATTATATAATTTATTTATCTGTACATGTTACTAATAAAGATATCTATCCACGTGTAAACGTTGCTGATTACAACATTCCCTCCTTTTATATTTAGCGAGATGGGGATTAATCATATTTAGCCACACATAAGTGTGCCCAATACATGATAATAAGCCATGTTTAAACGTAGCCTAATAAAATGTATTTGGCTACCAAATTCATATTAGTGACGCTTTAATTTTTAACGTTACTTATCAAATCTACGACAAACCTTTTACGACATCTATAGGCTACATGTACAAAAACGTGACCAAAAATCTTTGGTCACGTTTAATTAATGTTTAGCCACGTTTATTATATGTGGTTAAAGGCTTATTTTGTTGTAGTGATAGGATGCATTAGTGCCATTAATTCTTTCTTGTACATAGAGCTTGCAATGTTTACGTACCAAAGACTTGCTAATGAATGCAATGGGGTGCTTGTCTTGCATAAGAGCAACCCTTATGCCATCTCTACTCGTTTTAGTTGAATGACAAAAAACTTAGAGTGATCGAGCAAGCTACAATAGGTGATTATATTAAAATTGTTTTTAGCTATTCAAATGCCCTTTGAGCCCCCAAACTCCACTTAAATTAGTCCTTCTTGAGCAATTGTGTTAAGGGACAAGCAATAATGCCAAAATATGGTATGAAACGCCTATAATAGCTTGTTAAGCTTAAGAATGCCCTCAACTGGTGTAAAATTTTAAGACTAGGCCACAACTCCATCGCTTCCACTTTCTTCAGATTTTTAGAAACCCTATCACGTGTAATACTGTGACCAAGGTAATATATTTGTTGCACACAAAATACACACTTGCTTCTTTTAAGGAACAACCTTTCCTTTCTCGACACTTCAAAAATTGTCCCTAGATGCTCTGCATGTTGTCTACTACTAATGCGATACACAAGTATATCATCAATGAACACAAGCACAAGTTTCTCAAATAGGGCTAGAACACTTCATTCATAAGGCCTTGAAACATTGAGTGTGCATTAGCCAAGCCAAAAGACATGACTAAAAACTCATATTGTCCATCATGAATAAGGAAGGTCGTCTTGTAGATGTCATTCAGATGCATCAATACTTGATGATAACCCAATTGTAAATCTAGCTTGTTAAAATAGCTCGCACCATATAGTTTGCCTAATAAGTCATCTATGATAGGTATAGGGAAATGGTCCTTCAATGTTTGTTTATTTAACTCATTATAATACATGTACATTCACCATGTTTTGTCTTTTTTCTTCACCAACACAATTGGTGAAGCAAATGAGCTATAGCTCGGTCTAATAATTCCACCCATAAACATTTTCATGATCATTCCCTTCAATACTGAATCTTGAATTGTTAGGCACCTATAAACTCTTAGATTCATAGGATTTTCTTGATCATGTAAGTAAATTCGATGGTCACATGATTTGGTAGGGTGTAGTCTGTGAGGCTCATCAAATAAGTCATGAAACTCTTCTAGCAAATCCAAGACAATAGGATGTAATGTTGGTGTTTGAAACTGGAATTTTTCTTGTGCTACTATAAATTATAATTACATGCACAAAATGATCGGCCAGCAAATCAAATGCATATGCAAAAACACTAATGAGTCCAGGTCGTACCATAGGGAGCTAATTGGCTAATTACTAGGAATTCGATTCTTTCCCTAATCTAAGCTATCAAAGAACATATTTTAACTAATCTATCAAATTGTTATCTAATTTAGAACTAAACTAATTAATGCAATTGAACACTTCAAACCTTATGCTCTAGCAACACAAATGAGAGATCAGAGTTTAAGAGATGTAACAACAATCAAGAATATGCATTTATATTATCATTTAAATTGAATTGATGTTCAAGTTGATATTAAAACTGATTACTTGGGATTTAACAAAACTCACAAGAATTAGCCCACCTCCCGGAGTAGCAAAATTCTAACTATAGCATAAATTATCCCGTAAAGGCAATTTATCTATAATTATCAGGTAAATAGTACTTCGCTCACACCGAAAATACTACTCTAGTTAAAATCACAAATTAAGCACCGCCAAGTGACCCAAAATTGCAACTTTAACTGCATATAGAACATGAGTTCATAAGTTTTATCAAAACTTGCATATCCCTATGACAAATCTTTTCAAAAAACTCAAGATATGTTTATATAGATTATCAAATCCCTCCCGAGTATCTCTAATCCTATCTATCTAATTCATGTTGGCCATTCACAATTTAAACAAATTATAAATAACAATAGCTAAATTCCCAAATAATCAAAATCAACATCAAAGTGAATCGATTTATCCAATTCATCAAATCCATCCATGCACATTCATAATCTAATTAAACATAGTATCTCAACATACAATTAAGCAATAATCAAAACAAAATAAGGATAGAAAACACCTTCATATGCAATCCATTCATCAAATCTTGTCTTCAAATCCATAAACCACCCCACCCCCCCCCCCCCCCCCCAAACCCACCCAAAAAAAGGCGAAGCTTGATTGTATCTAAACCCTAAAATCATCTCTATATTGCTAGAACATTATGGTTTTAGTACCCTAGGGTTAAATCACTCAAACACATATTGTTCTTGCTTTTTCTCTCTATTTTTCTATGATTTCCATAGCTCTCTAATCCTCCATAATGAAAGTTGGTCGTCGTTTCTTATAGAACTTCAAATGGAATTTCAAAGGACAACCACATACACCAGCAGTTACAACAATTACACCGTCAGTTACAATAAGTACACTGGTAATGTAGAAATGGATCTGGTTGGCGTTTGTTAAAAATTTGGATTTCTGAATTTGTTTGTTAAGTTTACGCTAGCATAACACCGACAGCATTTGATTTGAATTTACTGGTGTTCAATGAAAAATCAAAATGCCCATAATATTGTGCACCGCCTCTGGCGGTGTTGAATCGGCTTTAACAATTTGTGTATTGTGGACATCTTATACCGCCTCTACGCCGGTGGTGTAGCTTTCTCAGAAGCTGACGTTGGATCAAAAATTGCAGAAGCTGTCTTGTTTTATTTTCTATACAGGCAGTGTTCGATCCAGCTTTAATAATTTCACTTTTTTTCATGCGTAACACCGGCTCAGGGCCGGCCGCGTAGATTGGCTATTTGCTGGCGTTTGATGAAATTTCGCAACGCTGGTTAGATTTCTTCATTGAATGCTAGCGGCTTTTGTTATTTTATTTAAAGGCCGATGTTTCTTGATTGAAGGCTGGCAGTGCTGATCTGATGAAGTGCCAATGTTCATTTGATTCTTCTTCAACTTTATTCTTCAAACTTTTCCCATTTTTATGTAAAATTCCTTAACAACCTGAATTAACAATTCAAACACAACTAGGTACCAATTCCTGTGCATTTCTATAAAAATCTATAATAGTTTAACATGAATTGATTAAGAAAAAGTGAGTAGAATACGAGTTTATCAGTGTTGTCTTTTTGTGCTTCACTTGGAACCCCAACTATCATCCAACATTGCACTTCCAACGGACTAAGGGTAGTACCAAAATGATGGCTAAGGCTTGTCTTGTTTTTGAGTTGACTAACTCACATTCCCCTAGTAAAGTATACTGAGTACCCTGCTACTCAAACTCCATTTTGAGAAGCTTAAAATTCAACTCATAGTACCAATAGTAGTCAAACAAGGCATCACCAAAATCAAGTCACATGAATTTAAGGTCAACATGTAAAATTTAGAACAGAAATCCAATCGTTGCATTTTCCAACAAAACTCCTTAACTGCACTAGTACTATAGAGTTTAGTGCCATCAATCAACACTACCGCTATTGGATCCAAAGTTTTCATAACACAATTTAATCCTTTAGCTAGCCTTATGCCCATGAAGTTAGATGAGCTCCCAGTATCGATTAGAATATTCAAAGTTCTTCTTTTAAACTCACCTTTGACTCATATGCTATGTTCAGTAGATTTAGTTCCACCCTCCATCGTACACAAGGTCAACTGAGATAACTCAACACCCAACTCATCCACCTCCACGATGTCCTATCCTTTACTTCACTCTTATCTTGTTCCATCACTAGAACATCCAGCCTCTTACTCTTATAATGATGACCAAGGCCAAATTGTTCATTGTACCAGAAACATTGTTTCTTACATCTCTTTTCCTCAAGTTCCTTAAGTGTAAGCAGTCTAGTGGCTTTGTGGTTTGGGAAATTGCTTTGTTTGTTAGGACTATTCTAAATTAGTACATGGGTGGTAGGTGATTTGTTGATGGTTCTAGTATAAGAATAATAAGAGGAGCGGTGTTTAAGGCCACTAATGGTTATGGTGTTTGGAATCTAGGTTGGAGTGTTTGGGTTTTAATAAGTTTTGAGGTTAGCTTTAGATGAAAGGAAAGTAACTTCTTGTAACTTAGACAGAGTGTATGCTTGGGTAAGATTTTTAGGCGGAAACATCCTAATAGGATATTGAATCTCATGTTTGAGGCCACTTAAGAAACAATTGACTAGATGTGATTCAAATAATTGAACTTAAGTTGACCAGTGCATGAACTCATCAATGTAATCTTGTAAAAACCCACTTTGTTGTAATTCCCAAACATTGGATCCTCATATGCTCTTTCATTAAATCTAGCATTCAAAACCTTAGTGAACTCCTCACAAGTGATTGGGTTTGCATCACTACACGCCTTTACATAAGCATGATACCACTCATGTGGTTTATCTTCAAGATGCATGGTAGCAATTTTTACCTAAGATATTCTAGTGTTCCATCTAAGGCAAAGAATTGCTCAGCTCTTGAAACCCAATTTCTAAATCCTTCACCATTAAACACAAGAAACTCTACTTTAGTGTTACGAGTAGGTACCTAGTGATTTGTTGAATTACTGGAGGAATTTCCATCCATGTTAACCACAGGTGTTCTTAATTTGCTTCCTGAACTCAACTTAATTGTGGATTCGTCATTTTATCATGTAAATGTTGTCTAAGTTCATCAATAGTTTGACTTCGTTTCTCAATCATGGTTTGTTGATTTTACAAGGTCTCAGAGAACATTTTCATGCTTTCAACTTGTTCTTTGAACACTACTCGCAACGCATCCTCCATCCATTTAAATTCACAAGTTTCCATCACCATGGTGCCTGCTTTGATACAAGCACTGTTTAGAGCAGAAATTTTGTATTTGATTTTCTTAACTTTTTCATATTACACTTTGTCTATATATATGTGTAATACATGCCTTAATGAAATATAACTAATTGCTTTGTTCTATTAGGATTATGATGATAGCATGTGAAGGATCCACCAAATCATCAAAATCAGTTATGTAGAATATTCTAGAACTATTCCGCTATATTACCGTATTACCTATCATTGATATTACTGAATATGGTTGTTGACTTGTGACCCATATGTTATTTCTAGCTGCTAGTTACCCATTCAACTCACGTCCTTCATAACAGGATCATTTTCTATGCCCAGCCTACCTTCAATTTGAAACACACTCCTAAACTGTTTGAACAACCTATTACTTCCACATTTGACTTAATCTCCATCTTCGTGTTCATTATATTCCCATTCAACATTAGAAACCCTAGTGCATGATCATTGTTAGGATACCCCAAATACTATAGGAAAATCACTTACAAACTTCATTTAAAAAAAAAAAAAAAACATAAGTTTTGAAAAGTGAAATAAAATGGATTCTACATTATCTTGTTCACCCAATGAAAACTCCTCTTTTCCAATAGATGAGTCATAATTGTGCCATTATCTATGAAAAAAATTAGTCATTTGAGGTCCACAAAATTCCAATTTTCCAAAACTTGTTAAAAATAGTCGATCTCGAACAAAATTGAAACCCTGGATTTTATTATGCTTGTGATGCTAGAAAAACGCCTTATTCAATCCCCCCATAGAAAAATAACGATCATGCTTAAGTTAGTTTTTAAGCAGAAACATTTGAAAACCTGTGGGCCTCCTACAATTATCATAATGAGCAGTACCTAGAATTGGCATTATTAACAATATGGAAGCCACATTCACACAATATACATATAATATACTAGTAGAGACAGCAGACTGTTGTTTGTAGAAATGTCAAGCTTCGTAGCCTAATTATGCCTGACTCTTACACTACTTAATTCTATTCTAGTATTTTCTCTATATCTCATCATTTTTTTCATCCCCTTTAAAATAGAGAGAATTAGAAGAAAAAGAATTTTTTTTTTAAATTACTCTTATACCCTTCTTTTTGAAATTACTCATTATCTTTTAAACAAGTATAAATAATTTATCATTCATCGTATTTTGTATTTTATAATAATTAAAACTCCATCCATTTTCCTTCCATTTATTATTCAAACACATTAATTCCTCTAATAGTCATTCCAAAAGATGTAATCAAGACGAACTGTTATAATATACCCAACCGCTCGCCTACCCCGCTAAAAACACTATAACGTCAAACCCTGTAGGGTTTAGAATCAAGTTTTGGATTATATTCATAACCTAATAGGTAACCCGATCAAATATAATTAAAAAAAATTAGTTTAAAAAATCTACTTATCCATTAGTTGAATGATGTTTTTCGAATAATCCTTTTGCTATTCGTGTATTAAGTCTCATGATAGGAAATAAATAAATCTACTTATTTTCAAGAGTAAGGATAATCGATTGATTTTTCTTTTTTTTTTTTTAATTATATTTCCCAGCATGTACAATTACTAGTATCAAATTCCCTAAAATCGAGTCGGATTAGATTCTAAGAGACCCTTTATACATCGGGTCCAGTTCGAGTTCTGAATGACTCATCCCAAACCCTCCCTTTTTACATCCCTAATCATTCCCACCACTTTCCTCCTTTCCTAATCCATTCCATCGTACCGAACAAAAGCCTTAGGCTACTCCTAGGATTTAGATATATTACAACCTAACAACTGATTCAACAACCAACCTGGATTGGAAATATGTATCCAAAGCTATCGGCTTGTAAACTACTGATACGGCAAAGGAAAAAAAAAAGTGAGATGACAACAAAAGAAGCACAGCCTAGTATGGCTGAGTTCTTGTTAGTGCTTGCATGTTTTAATATCCGGTTTTTTTCCCCCCTTTTTCCTCCTCCTCTATGCATTCTACTTTTTCTCCTTTACCGAGTACTGAAGAAAGCAACTACAGTAGTTGGGGCGGGGGAAAAAAGTTATCTCTTGTATCATCCTTTCAAGAACGAGAGAACACCGGAGACGTACTCGCCCAGTATATGGTTTAAAAGTAACCGTAGCATGAAGTACACAGATTGACAGCCCAACTAAAATCTTGCCGTCAACATCACTGACAGGCACCTTCCAGTTTCTCACATTATGTTGTATTAACAGCAACTGGTTTCCCCCGACCCATGGCAAATCCTCTTGTTCCATCCGGCATCCGGGGACCTGGAGGTTGCTTTGCCACAGCTTGAGGCTCATTATTTGTATGGCTATTTGACTGAGGTAGTCCTGAAAGATTTCCACGGTTATTTTGATGATGCTGACCCCGCCCACGCCCCTTTCCTCTGCCACGTCCACGACTTTTTCTCTGTCCACCCTCACTGAGATTCTCCTCTCCCTGGATAACAGCATAATCAAGCATATCAACAAACTTATTAAAATTTTAAATGCATCAACTAAACAGGAAAGTGTTCTGCTATAAAAACAGAATGATATATATATATATATATATATGGAGAGAGAGAGAGAGAGAGAGATCAGAAGACTATATCAGATGGGGAAAGAGAGAAAGAAAAAGAAAAATAGAATAGAACTTATCAGCTCAAATTCCTTGATACAGGATGAAAACTCCATTTTGTACCTCTACTTCATTGTGAGTTAAAACAGAAATTTCACATGCTTTTCGAATCAACATATTAGAGAAAATTACAATGGGCCAAAAGAAAAACACATCATGAAAATATCAAAACTATGACAATGGGGGAGCACAATGCATGTAAACAAGGGACAAATACATGGTGACTCCCGCCCCAGCCAACATGTTTTTGAGAATAGACCCACAAATCAGAACCTAGACAGCATAATTATGAGACGCACACATTCTTTGTGCGCTTTTGGTAATACTGAAATTGTAAAATAATTAATAATCCTCTCCTTATAAAGATGTTAATTCATCTCACATTCTATGTCATCCACAAAATGTTGATAGGAATGACTTCCAATAACAGAACAGAAGAGTAATAGGGCTCCATTAAGAATTACCGAACTACTACTGATCAAAATCAGTTTGTAATCAGTTTTCTCTTCCCCTCTCTTCAACTACTTTGCTTAGATATCGATGTTGCTTCAAACACTCAACTAACCATCTAATTCCCAATCCTCTAAGTCCATAGCAATGCCAAAAGTCAATAAAGATGATAGATCTCCAATACATGCCCGTAGTGGGCAGTAGTGTAAACTAAATTTCAATGCACCATTACTAGTGTTACAACAATACCCGCTCCTCTTTCAATCTCCAAAGCAACAAGCAGTAGAAAGAATTCCATACCACTGCATAACCCAAACTTCATCTGTGTGGCACGGATATATACCCATCCTATATTCAACTTGATGATTAGAAATCTAAATCACACATCTTTACAGGCATTTCTTAGAACAGTCAGATGCGCTTGAACCCATAGTGTATTTGCACAGCCTCACAGGTTAATTTGGCACTCTTTTGTAGAGTCCACTAAGCTGTAGATTCACTTTGTCTATAACCTGCTTGCTCTTTTTCTCCTAACAAAAGCCAGAAGGCATATTTAGAAGCCAGCGCCCAACAAACTAAGGTTGAAGAATTTAAGCTTCATTATTTTCCTCCTATAAGGAAAGGTCCTTTTGCTGGAGTTCATCCACCTACCTCAGTTATGAAAAAGGGTGCATGTTATTGGCACAAAAGCCTTGGGGGTTTATTTTTGGGTAGGATACTTTTTCTCCCTAGACCAATCTATTGTGATGGGGATGTGGGTTGGTGAAGGGTTGCTTCAAGTTATAAGAACAGAGATAATTTTCTATTCTTAGTTTGATGGTGAGAATTTACCTAGAGAAAGTATTAAAAAAACCTCATAATTTGCTCAAAGGTACCCAGTGCACCTAAAACAGATTAGCCTGTCCCAATCTAAAAATCATCACTTAAAACTCCCAGGTTAGATGATCCTTTCTCATATAAATACGAAAACCAGGATACAATCAATATAAGCTACCTAGCAAATGCTGTGGATGTCCCTTTGCATGCTGATTTGCTCATTTTGAAAAAAGAAAGGGCACACCAAGCTAGATTATAAATAGAGATGGTAAAAAAGAAGATCCTATTAAAGATAGCAAAATGAAGCATGATGATAAAGCATCAAGCACATAAATGTTGAGTACTTATGGCTTCCCCTAAGGCATTCAGCTTGAAGGGTTTTTGGGCACTTTTGTCCTGTCAAATTCCAGCTGTCCTGCTTGTTAGGAGCCAGATGATCAGGCCAAAGATAGTTGGGTGAAGGTTTAAAAGAAAGAATAAAGAACCTGTGGCTGAGGATGAAGAATCAGCAAGGATGAATAGGGGCAAGAGCAGATTGAGAAAGTTTCCAGAGGCTAAGGGTAAGAGTAACCCTCTAATCATCTATCAAGCTTGTGAGGACAAGGAGAAGGATAAGAATGATGAAAATGTTCCTCCTATTGCTGCAGCCAAGTTTCATCAACAGAGTAAGGATAAGGAGAAGAGTGTAAGTGAGCCCTCATCTGTAGAGGAGGAGAACAAAGATGTGACTGTAGCTTTGATAAGTTAGCAGGACCTTGATCTCTCTCTCTCTCTCTCTATCTCTATCTCTATCTCACCCTGAGTTTCCTGCTTAGTTGAAGATGAACCCTGCATCAACTGTAATAGCATACATGTTGAAGCCACTCCCCTTGAGTGTGCCCGGCCTCATCCTTGAGCTTCTGAGGGATATTGATATTCTGGAAGTGAAGGGTCCAAGGGATCCATCCAAGCATAGGACATAAAAATTCTTTGGTTTATCTGAAATTCTTTGTGCATTCTCCTTGTGTTCTTGTAGTGAATTAAGAAGCATAGAACAACAGGCTTACTCCACACAGTATCCTACTCTTCTTGTTTGGTAGGTCACATTAGCAGCTATGGTTAACCCCATTAGCCAAACTTGTTAATTATTCGAGATGGAAATACTGCCCACCAACCAGTAGTACTCACTAGAAAGATCTCTTATGTTTCGCATCATGACATTCCAACAGCTTGCTGTGCTCCAGTTTTTGTTATGTCCACTTTAAATTATTGCTTGTTCCCATTGTATTATATTTTGCACCCAGTTTCCCTTGCCTCTTATAGGAAGTGGGTTTTGTAAATATTTTCCTCACATCAATGGGAATTGAAATTATTTACCCAAAATAGAACAGATACAGAAATCTAGTCAGCAAGGTGTCCTGGATATAATTTCTTGATTACTGGTGTGTTAATAAAATTACACAAATAACAATTAGATAAAAAATTATATAAATGCCATTGCAGTATCGCATTTAATACATGCGATCCTACATTTTCAATGCCATATAGCAAAGTATTAGTTGTTATATTGCATTTAATACATGCGATGTATTGAAAATGTAGTATCATGTGTGTTAAATGATATACTTTTCATGGGTACAGTATTTATTACATGCAACATATATTAGAATGCTGTCACACGTAATAAATACAACATTACAACAGTATTTTGTTAATTTTTTATATAATTAATATTTTAATAATTTTTTATATAATTAATATTTTAATAATTTTTATTAAAATAACAGTAGACATGAGTTTCACCCAGCATTCTACATTGATCTAATCATTATTTTATATCCTTCTGATCCTAAATGTCTGTTTCAGTGCACTATCATCTGGCTGCTTACTACCTCAAAGCTAAGCCTGAGTAACTGAAATTAGTCATACCAGAAAGACGGATCATATTGCATAATCTGCGAAAATCACATGAATTCAGCCACATTATCATGAGAACTTAAGCACATGATTAAGAGCATACTCACCATATGCCCTTGTGTGTGAGGATCAACTTCTTCTGAAGACTCTTCTATTGGTTTCTCATTTGACTGCAGCTGAGAAGTAGAAACTTCATCATCATTACAGTGTTCTTCCCCTTCATGCCCCTTTTTGGTCCGCACTTGAACAGACTTTGACTGGGAGAAAAAAATGAAAAGACAACAATAAGACATTCCATATCTATCACAGTAATCATTTCACATTTCCAGGCTTTCTGGAGTTTTCAATATCATGACAACGCTTGTAGGATAAAAAGTTTGTACTATCATCTTGAACTCAGTATAATTAGCAAAGGAATGTACCATACCAATCTAAAGAAATTTAGCGATATAAGAGACAAACAGCTTCCTACTGGATTGTACAAAAAATTGAGAACAGCACTTTTTTTGTTTTTTGTTGTTTGGTATTTTTGGTTTTTTTTTTTTTGGGGGGGGGGGTTGGGTGGGTTGGGGAGAGAAATGAGAGCAACACAACTACGATGGGGCAGGGTTAAATGAATATTGGACTTGTAAACAACTTACATGTGCTAGTGTATGTAAATGGAACACCTAAAACATTTATACAATTGTGCAAGGAAAAGCCAAGAATGATACCCCTCGTTTATGCATTAAACGAACCCGAAGGCCACTTCTCCAGTTTCCCTCGTCATTTAGCTCTTCCACCTGCAAAGAAGAGTGGAAGACCCATTTGATACAGCAACACATACAATGCAAGACTATATAGCCTAAAGGATTCAGATCTTACTGCTTTCTCTGCCAGTTCAATAGATTCATATTCCACAAAAGCATGCAACTGTAGAAGAGCATTAAGCAAATACTAGTAAGACTTTTCAAAAGCAATAGATGTGTAGCTGCCATAATATGCAAGTCAGGGAAAGAGACAGCAAGTTAAAAACTAGAATTGTCTCACAGTATGAACTTTATTCACATACAAATATAATGTTAGATAAGTTAATAACAAACATGTTCAAAACGGAATTAAGGGCATTCATAGTTCAGGTTGGTACTAAACCACATTTGAAGAAGTTCAGTTTAGACTCCCAGTGAGCCTAACTCCTTTTAACAGCTCGGTTCAGTCTAGCTCAGCCCAAGCACTCTAAAAAAAATCACCTAGATCAAAATTTAATAGCTCTACACTAGTCTTCCAAATAACATAAGTAGTATGATTAGAAATTTGATAAAATAGAGCAGACATTTCCAAACTAGGAACAATATGAAACTGTCCAATAACTAAATAAATAATCTCACCTAAGCTGCTGACTTGATGATTCCGTACTGTTGTTAAATGCTAAGGATATTAGCATTAGAGGTTTGGGGCACCAGTGATGAATGATGGGCTGGCCACAAGCATTTAGAAAGGAAACGGTAATGATATAGTGAAGTGGAGGCATGAGGCTGTAAACCAAGGCCATAGAGGACTAATAGTAATAGCTAGGGTAATGGAGATTGAAGAATGGAGGCATTAAACGAAGTAAAATGTGAGAACCAAGACAGAGAGTTTAAGAATTTAGAATGAGGAATTGGGGTCTTGCAAGGGGGAAGGAGAGAGAGGGTGGGTAGGGTGGCTGTGGGAGGGGTGGGGGAGAGAGAGTAAAATTTTGGGTAAAGAAAAAGGAGTAAAATTTGTTGATTCTAATTTTCTTATTTTAAGAATGCAGCAGTTTGGGTCGGTTCAAACAATTTGGTTTAATTTGACCCTCCATACAAACTGTATACCATCTGGATCCTCCTCAAACAAAACTGTATATAAGAACCACAAAACCGTAATACAAAAGAATTACATGTTGGGGTTCAATTTGATTTGACTCAATTCAGTTATGTTTGGTGAACAGCCCTAGACAAAAGGGACCATCTATTTATATTGTTTCAAGAAAAAAGAATAAGCACACAACAGTCGCTGACTGGAAATTTTATGTACGTAGAAAGTTATAAAGCAAGTACAAGTAATATAATTGGTGTAACAAAGGAAGACTTGCAAGTCAAGGTCATCGAGAGAAACATTCATTCCCACCCCACCCCACCCCGCCACCACCCGCCACCACCCCAACCCCCAACGCCAAAAAAAAAAAAAAAGTAGGGTGCTAAAAGATAATTTGGCACAGCTAGAAATAAGTTATACATGCACAGAGATGTACGGAGAGAAAGCTTTGCCACAATATCTCAAAGATGATGAAGAGCTGATGGAACTACCCTATCAAGATGGAAAAGGAATAGATGTAGAGATTCATAAAGGATAATGAAGAAGATGACTTCATACCTTATTGCTGAAAGGCATACCATCAACCTTGCCTGATCTAGATGCTGAAGATTGTCCACCGGTGGAGGCCTGAGGTTGGCAGGTACGAATCGCCTTAACACTGGAAGGAAAGTATACACATGATCAAAATTAATCAAGAAGGCCAGGTTGAGGAAACCAAGGAAAAAGAAAAGTAGTGTAGTTCAAGTTTCTTTCATTTTTTTTTCTTTTTTTCAAAAATTTGGATGAATGGAATTGCCAAATGGATTCCTCACCTCCCAACTGCAGAGAAAACTTTCATGAGGTTTTGATGGCAGTGATCTTCAGGTAAGTTTTCAGCAATCACAACTCGGGACTACAGATGGAGAAGAATATAAAAAGCATATAAAAAAATCGAATAAAATTGCTTGAGAAACAAAAGAAATTCCTTCAGGACATAGGCATTGACTATTTTTTACTCCAGGCAAAGGAAATAGAGAGATTTACCTAGCATAAATCGGTAAAATTATGGAAAATAAAACCAACACAAATATTTGACCATGAAAGAAATAAAAACAATCTAATCGGTGAACTTACTTGCAACTCCTCCATATCAGAGTTAGTAAAAGGATGTTGGCGTTTCACTTTTTTTCCATCTTCACTAACAATCTGTTAATATGAAAGTTAGAAGACCACGTTCTAACAATCAGAATCCCATGCCAAGCAAAGGCAGCAAATAGTTGGAACAAAACCATGAGCACGGCAGCAGTTATCAGGGTAAAAGCTCACTTAAAAGAAAATGAAAAGACTCACAAGCTTGGTAGAGTTGCGCAGAATGGAGGAGAGGTGAGCATGAGAAGTAACTAGGGCCTTGATCTTCTTAAAGGATGCAACCACAGATATTGGCACTATTGATTTTTTTTTTTTTTTCAATTAGATAACGAAATGGTGAGACATAAGGTCGGAGTTGCAATGATGAATATTTATCAAATAAAGAAGTTAAAGCTAAGCTTTTACCATATCCATTAGGATCCTTAGAAATAAACCTAATGAGATGATCGGTAGTGGCCAAGTTCAAGTCACTGAAGTAATACTCCACCTGCACACCAAAAATGGCGTTGATTTAAAAAAAAAAATTGTATGTGATAAGAAAAATTGGAAAGGAAAAAAGAAGAGACCTGATTCAAGATTTTCTGGGTAGTATCATCGGAGACGGAGGGAGAACTGCGATGATGATGATGATGATGATCCTGCGACTGCGATTGATGGTGATTGGAGTGAGAGTGAGAGTGATGGTGGTGGTGTTTGTTTGAATGCGGATGTTGGGGATGAGGATGGGGAAAGGAATTATCGTGTTCAGGGTAAAATTGAGGATGGATTTGATAGGGATGGGGGTGGTGGTGGTGGTGGATTGGGAGCATGGGGATGTGGAAGGGAGGAGGGTACATGTGGAGCATTCCAGTTGGTTGTGGCGGTGGAGGTGGTGGGGGAGGTGGTGGTGGTTGTGGTGGAGTAGAAGTATGTTGCTGTTGCTGTTGCTGTGGCTGGTGTTGGTGTTGGTGTTGGGGATCGGGACGGGGACTTGGGACGAACTCAGGCGCTTGGGCGTTAAGCCTGCTCAATGATGAGTTGCGTGAGAGGGGTGGGGATGGATCTGCAGAGTTTGAAGTCGAAGAAGATGACGATACTACTGATGATGCTGATGCTGATGCTGATGATTGGGATTGCGATTGAGATTGATCTAGGGTTTCCGATCGAGATTCTTGAGCCATGATGGATCGATATGACTTTTACAGAAGAATAGTATAGAGTAAAATTGACATATATATATATATATGATATTGAAAATTATTATAAATAATTTTTAGAAAGTATCGTTACTGTTTTTATACAGTCTAGTCTGTGCTGGAGGGCTACTAGGGAAGAAGACGATGGAGAGTGGTAACGAAAAAACTCAAAAGGCAGAGAGACAGAGAGAGAGAGAGAATGGGCGTGTGTTGTGTTATACTCCTGGATCGGAGGAGAGAGAGAGAGGATATCTCGCTCGTCTCGACTCCTAAGTATCCTCTTGCTTTCTCAGGAGCCGTTGATCATAGAATTTATAATAATAATACCCTTCACTTCGCTACTCCTGATCATTGCCATCCAATCCAATCCACGAACTTTAATTCGGGCTGCCGTGTCCGTTTGCCGGGTCCTTTTTCCGAGTTTACGGGTCTGTTTGTTTTGGCTTTTTTCCGGCAGATACAGACACTTTTTCAAACTTTTTACTAATAAATTATTTATCAATAAATAGATATAGACAAAAAAAAATTGACAGTTCTCATCAAAAGATCAAATAGATGCAAAAAAACTAACATAAGATAATCCAAGCAAACCCCTAATTTAAGATTATTGTTTGTTTGATTATCTACAACTCATGCCATGGTTTAAGTAAGATTATGGATTACTCGATATAAAATCATATATTGTTTTATATTTAATGTTAAATATCTACAACCTTAACAATATTAACATATTTTAAATGACAAATTATTTTATATAAATGTAGACAGACCACTAATAATTGCATACCAATACAATAGATAATATATATTTATAGCAATAAAAAATAACATTAAGACTAATTTAGAATAATTTATAAGCATATGTTATGATCATTAGTCCAAATTTGGTAGAAATGTTACATTAAGCCTTAAAAAAACACATAGTTAGTAGTACATGGGATTGTTTAGTGTAGTCACTCTATTGCTCAATCGATTCGCATTCTAATAACATGCAAATCAAGATGATGCCTAAGGGTGTATAGATGACATTACCTCTCAATAGGCTAGATGCGAATGCAAACAGATGAGCCATTATAAGATACCCAACTCGCTAAAAACCTATAGGGTTTTAGGTTTGTTTGGGTATGATTTTAATACCCTGTAAGTTTCGAGTCAGGTTTTAAGTTACATATATAACCCGATGGAAATCTCGACCCAACATATATAAAAAAATTAAGCCCTTTTTTCTCAAAGACTCAAACTTCTTAAAAGAAGGAAAACCCTAGCCATATATTTCATATTTTCAGTTTCACTTTCACTCTCTCTGCCTAGGTCTAGCAACTAGCACTTAGTAGCTTCTTTTCTAATTCCATCACTATCAATTGTCATCTCTTAGTCATCTGACTCATTTTGATATTGTTGCCTCTCTAGACTCGTCATTCTTCAAGTTCAAGCATCAGTTGTTAGGGAAATCACACTCGCACACGATAATCTCTCTCTCTCTCTTTGCAATTTTCCATAATTTCTTCATGGATTGTCATCATCATCGTGTTAAAGTCACTGTGTGGTTCCTCAATCTGAGTTTTTAGAGCATGATGTATGATTTCTATAAAAAAAATCTGAACATAGAAGAAAGAAAATATAGGGAAATAATACAAATCGAAAGATTATAATTTCTTCTTTATAGCATTAAGGTAGATTTTGGTCAGTCTTAGTTGTTGATGCTCCAAATTAATCCCATCATTATAAGGCTGGGTGATTCGTCATGATTTGCTGCATATTTAAATTGTACATGATATTAGAAACACATATAGAATAGCATGCTCACCTCAAAAAAATTAAATGAACAAGTAAACAACTTTAGCATGTGATGTTAGTTTCACATGCTGGTGATTTTATATTAAAAGAGAATGTCCACATGTAACATTAGTCACGAGAAAATCTTCCATTTGGCAATGTCCTGATACCTGAATGATTTAGTCAATCTATACTCATAGGTCTGTGGGGAACAAGTTTAAAATAAACAATTGCTTGTTATGGCATATTGAGCAATTTGAATTTAGTGTCAAATAGTGGACTTTGTTTATTATCATTAATATTTACAACAATAAACAATTTTTTTGTTTGGATATGGTAAGTTTTTTTTTTTTTTCCTTTTGAAAATATTTATATTTTGTCATTATCAGGTCAAGCCAAGTGAAAAATCAGGTTGACTAAAATCCTATCGGGTAGGTTTCTTGGAAAACCTATAAGGTTTTCATCGGGTTTTGGGCTACCTTATAGACAACAAAGTTGGTTTGAGTTCTTTATGACCATCCCATGCCTATCCCGATTACATCCCTAGTGCTAAAGAAGATATCTATAGTAGGTTAATCCCTAGCGGCTATGCACATAGTGGGATCATGGTATTGTAGGCGATTGATGTAGTTACCAAGGACATGGGATAGACTTTTAATCTACGTATGAACATGTTCATCCTCAATGGTTTAGTAGAATGTATAAGTGGCATTGGGTTAGGATTCAACTGGTCATGGTGTTTGATAGGTCAAACTCCTAAGTTAAGGGAGTTGATATTCTTGCAAAGCTTTAAGGCAGGTCAGAATAGGCTAGGCTTTAACTTAAGTAAGCATGGGTTGGATTGAGTTTGAAAGGCTTTCCATCCATATTTGACCATTAATAAGTATTAGTTAGGTGTTGTTACCTTTAGCTAATTAATTATTTACATTAATATGAATATACTATAAACCATAATCGAAACTGCAAGTAATTATTTACATCAATAAGAAATAAATAGAGTAAATTATATATTCACTTGTTATACTTGTTTTCCTTCTTCTTCTTTTTTTTTGCCATTATAATAAGGGAAAGAGATTCTTGAGAAATCAAGAGTGATGCCACTAGACTAAAAGGTTATTAGCTATTGTAATTGTTTTTTTTTTTTATTAGTAGTACCATTATTGTCGGTATAAAGCAGTATTAATGCAATTAAGCTATAACGTTGTTAACTTACTTATGTATGTTAATTTCTTTTTTTTTTTAATTGAACATTTGTCCTCTATTGATTGTGATTTTTCCACCATACCTCTCAACTGAAGACAACTTACCTTAGCCAAAACTAATCCATTCTCGTTGAAGGCATGATAAGTCTTCACAAGAAATGACACCCTATTAAAGTTTATCACACATTACCCTCTCTTTGGCGACACATGTCTATTATTGCCAAGCAAATGACAAAAGGTGCCCTTCTAAAATTAGGTAAATTACACCAGAATATCACAACGTTTGAGAGTAAGTTCATATGAGGTCACAATGGTTAGAGAAGTGAGTCAATTAAGGTACTATTAACATGTGTCAAGAAAAAAAATTAATTAAAAGTCAAAACATCCACCATGTTGTGATATATGACAATAATAACCTTAATTGGCCCATTTTCCGAAACACTATGACCTTGAATGAACCACTTAAAATGTTAAAACTTCAAATGAATTTATCTCTAAACATTGTGATATTTCGGTATAATTTACCTTTTTAAAATTAAGTCCAATCATATAAAAGTAAAATGGTAAGCACCTGGATCATTTTTAACATTTGATATCTTTTCCAATGCATTATTTTAATCATCTTCCTTCATAAATTACGACTAATCCCCTAATGCGAATAACCGAGACAATATCCTCTTACTTCTTTTTTTTTTTTTAAGTTAAAATTGTAAAGAGTAAACTTGTAATATATGTAACTAAAAAAATATAAAATAATTATAAAATTTAAATTTAAACTATCAATCATAATCTATATGAATTTAATAAATGGGAAAAATTGATGGCGAAAGAAAACCTAGGAGGAGAAGAAAGTGAGATGTAAGTATTTCCTTAAGTGGATTTAAATAGTTATTGAAAATTTTAAAATTATGAAGAAACAAGTAGTTTAGAGAATTCGAAATAAGAGAAAAGTATATTATAAGACACTAATTATGGATTTTTGGCTTTAATGATATATATGGATATAGATATCAACAACCTTTAAAAAAAACATTTTAGGCATTGCATGATGATTTTACTTTTGATTTTATATATGTTTGTGATTTTAGTATGATTATATTATTTTATTAAAGGGAAAATGATGGAAAAAAATAAAAATACAATCCTTAAATCGTAGAAAACAAAACACTTAACATTTAAAGTTGGAAACTAAAAACATGTTAAGTACTCCTTATGTAATTTAAAAAATTACAAATTTGCTTTTTAGATGGTGCTTTCTTACCATTGATAATGTATTAAGACTATTAATTAAAAAAATAAAAAATCGAAATATAAAAATGATTAATTTATCTATTTATTTAAGTGTGGTTTAGCTTAAGATTGGTTCTAATCTAAATTGTTTAAACTCCAACAAAATGGATTTTTATTGAGAAATTAAAGAATAAGATAGATAATTATTTTAAATGATCATATTTTAGTCCATTCCTATTTATCTTTTCCTTTTTTATCATTTCTTATCTTCCTATTAACCTATATAGTTCCATTTTTCTTTTATTTACTTGCAGGACCTTGTTTACCATTAGTAAAGTATTAAGACTATTCATTAAATAATATAAAAAATCAAAATACAAAATATGGTTTATTTATCTATTTATTTTAGTTTGGTTCAATTTAGGAATGGTAGATACAAGATGAATATAGTATAAAGCCTTACCTGTACCTACCTTGTAAGGTATAAGGTAGTATTTAGAATCCATTTTGTATCACTTTGTGTCCACCATGTATTATATATCCTGTAAAACCTATAGGGTATAAGGTATCTTATAAAACTTTATTTTTTTTTTTGTCCTTTTAAATATTAAGATTGTTGTAGTATATATAGTTCTATGTAACATGAAAATTACATCATATTCAAATATTTACTATAATAACATTACCAGTGGAGTGTGGAAAAAAATTAAAAGTAATCATAAATTATATGATATCCGAAATTTTATTTATGTGATAGTAGAAAGGTGATATCAAAGTTGAAGTATACAAGTTTCAACTAAAAACCATAGAAAATTCTATGGTCCAGCCATTAATTTTGATGAGACTGTCCCATCAATATCCAATAGCTCACTTCGTATCCAATCGTGATGGAATCACTAAAATATTAATTTCCGTTTACTTATCTATTTTAACTGTTATATTAATGGCGGAACGGTCTCGTCGATGGGATCATAAAAGCTCCCTAAAACATATATTATAATGTAAAATATTATTTTATGGAGACACTTTTATATTAATTAGCTTGAAAAGGATAACCGACACTTTTATAATGCAATTTGTCCCATCCAAAATGTAAAGCATTAAAACATGATGTGTTTAGTCTTCAGTCTTCCTAATGCAACCCTATTTTTTCTTAATTAATATCCACTATGTCTTTATCAATAGAACTTATCTCTACGAAATAAGAAAATACTAAAAGTTAATAGTATGAAATATGAAATATTGAAAGAAATTTGAATGACTGTCACAAGAAGAAAATGAATAAAGTATTACTACAAAAAAGTGTTACTACCTTAAATAATACTAATGTTAATAAAGATCACTAGAATAATATAGTGCTATTCTATTGCCAATGTTACATCATATAATTTTTATAGGGTTACTTGAAACCTATACTTTATATATAGTAGAGTATAGCGTATGGAGATCTCATAGATGTATCCTACTTTGAGGGAGCAGGTCTTGAAATTTCTATATCCAGAACCTACCAACCAGCTTTTAATTCCCACCCATAATCTACCCTATTGAACAAGGTATGGGTGGGTAACCTATGTAATATGGTTAACTGCTTGCCTTTAAATCAACTTAGGAAAGGTTCTAATCTAAATTGTTTAAACTCTAACTCAATGAAAATTTTTATTAAAACAAAAAAGAATACAATAAATATTTTTTAAATGATATCATATATTATTATTTCTTCTTTTTTATTTCTAAGCACATTTGCACAAACGTAATCATTAGCTGGCTTAACTCTTTTAAGTCCGTCATCTTACGTGTCATAACTGTTTAATAGATGACCAATACATGCCATATCTAATGTTATAAAAAAATCCTAAGCCATATTTTTCTTTTAATTTTGTCGAACCATAGATTGATTTTTTTTAAGCCGAATCTAACCCATGTTAAAACTCCCCTAAATAAAACAAAACTAAAGTCGCACGTAAATATTACACACCAAAATCTAAACCTAAAAAACCCTAAACCAATCAAAACCAATTTGGGAATCCAAACCCTAATCGCTAAAACACTCTTAAGAATCCTAAATTGATTAGCACTAGGTACATGGAATGACTTCTCAAACCCTAAAAGGTAGGATAATATGTGAAATTTGTTTTACTATTCTCCAAATTTTCCAATCCTATCGATACGAGATTACTAGTGCCTATTTGTTCATTCCTTCATTGTACCACAGATTAATGTAAGAGGGACTTGTTGTTTTTTTATGCAGTTTTGAGGTTACATGACAAAATTGGCTTTTAGCATTCCATCATCTAATTGGTTAGGTTTTTTAAGTTTGGATCTAGGTGTGCAATATTTACATATGACTTTAGTTTTGTTTTATTTAGGGGAGTTTTAACCTAGATTGGGTTTGGCTTTTTTTTTTAATTAAAAAAATTAAATTATGGTTCAACGAAGTTAAAAGAAAAATATGGTTTGTGATTTTTTTAGAAATGCTATGTATTGATCATCTATTGGAAGGTTATGACACAGGGGATGACAGATTTAACGAAATTAGGCTAAGTAGTGATTGTCTCCTCGAAAAGTTGTTTGCTATGGTAAATCGATATTTTAAAAGTTCAGGTAATAAATTGCAAGCAAAATTCATGTATTACCTGTATATAATATCATAGCAATACAATATTGCCTGTTTTAACCTTTAATGTTTGCCTAATAGTATATTAGCGTACGAAGCACTTGTGCTGTGTTTGAAGAGACAAAAAAGATTGATGTATATAAAAAGATAATTACTAATAAAATTAAAAGGGAGAAGAGAAATAATGGAGAAGATAGAAGTGAAAGAGTAAGAAAAGAAAGAGAAAAAAGTAACAATTATACCATAATATAAGCATCTTTTTGAGACTAATCAATACTTTAGCTTAATAATAATAAGTAAAATGTTGGTATTGGTTGTAAACTGATACAACTATTAATTAATAATATTATTAATTAGAATAAATACGGAAATAACTTAATTAATTAAGATAAAGTAAAGTAGACGGCCCAGTTGGCCAAAAAAAAGGGGACAGCCGAGAAGTGCAGATTTATTAATAAATAAATTTCTGATGGTTCTAATACTCAATAGTATAAACAAACATGGATGCACAGGTGAGGTGAGGTTGAGATGAATGTTCAATAGTCCTGAAACTTGCAAGGGTAATGTTAGGGTAATTGATTAGGTTAGGGTTGGGGTTGAAAGTGAAGACAGGTTCAATAATAATAATAACGTTAGGGTTTTTTTGGTCATTGGGGATTGAATTCGATAGAATTGAGATTTACGGTTGGTCCTCCTTGTTGGTGGTGGTGGTATAATGGCTAAACTGGACGAGGCGGAGGCATCTGCGACAATGATGAAGACGGTGAACGACCTCTCCCAGCTCTCCACCGCCATCATCACCTTCAAGAAGTGCTTAGACGACCTCCACAACCACGTCCGTTCCATCCACGACTCTCTGGATGCAGCTCAAGCCGCCGATGGGAGGGTCCTCAGCCTGGACTCGGAGCTGCATACGCTGTGCCGGACCATGTGCAGCCGTGGCCTCCGCAGGTACATTATGACCCGCCTCTCGGAAGCCCATCGCCTTCGCGAGGTTGTACCTCCAGCACTGGGGATCGCTGCTCCCGATCCCGCGAAGCTGGTGCTGGACTCCGTTGGAGGCTTCTACCTCCAGGGGAGGAAGGCCTTCTCCCGCGACTCTCCCATGATTTCTGCTCGCAGTGCCGCTATCCTTGCTCTCGAGTTCTTCCTCCTTTCGCTGCCTTTCTCGAAGTCGATGTCGGAGTCGGAGTCTATATCTACATCAACATCTTCCTCAATCAAGGAGGAAGCAGAATCGGTTGCGGTTGCCTGGAGGAGAAGGCTTGTTATGGAGGGCAGACTCTCCGAAGCGACGGAGGCGGATGCAAGGGGCTTACTTCTATTTGTGGCTTGCTTTGGGATACCTAGGTCATTCAGTGATGAAGATATTTCCACTCTGCTTCACCTCAGCAATCCCCCCCACATTGCCAATGCCCTGCGCCAATCTTCCTACCTCGTCTCCAGGATTCCAGGTGATTGAAAATAAATTGCTTTTCATAGTCTAAAGTAAAATAGTCTGTTACAGTTAAACAACAGAATATAATTCATAGTTTATTAGTAATCAAGTGGGAATTGATTGTCTTGATCGTTGGACGCGGGAACACACGAAAAAAGAAGCCTATCATCAGAGGTTTTCGTTCGATCTCCCAAGTCCCCACTTTGCCACTATACAGCTTTGTTTGCAGGTTTTCTCGAGGCATTTGAACAAGATTCCAACTATCTTTTAGTTTGCCTTTTAACTTCCTTCTACTGCCCTCTCGAGGCAATTGAACGGAGTCCCTAGTTTATACTTTGGAGTTTAAGGTGATACAGTGGGTTTTTGAATCTTCAAGAGCAGAGACTTCCACATATCATCGTAATTACTTGTTAGTTTCTTTATAGATTGCAATGAACATCTGTTATTAGTTATTCACGCACCATATCTAAATCCTTAACTGTCCGTTTGCCTCACTGAATGAACAAGGTTTTAATAAGATTGCTATTACTAAGAAATGAAATATAAATGTAAATGTAATGAGATTTTTTTCTGTAAATCTTTTATTTAAATAAGAGTATTTTGGGAAAAAAAATAATTTTAGTATTGAATTGCTATTCACATGGTTAAGTAAAGAACAACTATTCAATGTTTTTTCATGATAGGGATTCTTTATAGAATCGTGAATATTATAATAGCTCTTCATAAGGAATAAAACTATAATGAAATTGTCATTATATTAAAGTGAATAAGCAATGATATTTTGCAATTAATTAACCAAAAAAAAATAATTATTTTGCAATTGTGCATTATATCAATTTTAGGTCTGATCCTTGGGTAGGTTCTACTTCAGAGCTTTCATGAGAGAACAAATCTGACATCAAAGATTTGATAATGTCTCCCAGGCACATCAATTCATGTATCAACTTATTGAAGAATTTTTTTGTTCACAAGTTATCTATGGGTGGAGTAAGAATAACTCATCCTCCCAAAGAGGGGGAAAAATTATCAGTCAATAATTCTGTTACTCACTCATGAAATTTGTTTTCATTGCAGCTGTGATACAGGAATCTATGAAGAAGGGACGGAGCATTGAAGCAGTGGATGCTATATTCACTTTTGGGATGGAGGACAAGTTCTCCCCTCAGAAAATTCTCATTTCATTTCTGAAAGAGGCAAAAGAGGCACATAAGAACCGCAAAAAAGATGTACAAACTCCGGCTGTATGTCTCTGATTTGTATTCCTTTTATTTCTTACTGTTGGTAATCATCATTTTCCTTTCCTACATTATACTTACTGTCGATGCATTTCTATGTTGATATTCTGTAGAAGCTTGAAAAGCACCTAGCTGATTTGAGAACTGCATTGAAATGTTTGGAAAATCATAATAAAGATCCTACAAAAGTGCTTCCAGGGTGGCAGCTGAAAGAAATGATAGCAAAACTGGATAAAGACGTTAGTGACATCAATAAGATAGATCGGCGTGCAACATTAAAAAGGAGAGAGGGAGTGGGAGCCTCAGAAAAACCGAAGACCCAAGGTCACAAGCGACCTAGGATTGCAGCATCCCAGGCATCACAACACTTGGTAGGCTTTGAAGAGAGAAATTTTGGAAGCCGTGTTGATGTAAATAGCTTGTACAGTGGCTATTTGCCAACAACTGCAGTGATTGATGGAGTTCCTAGGCGTAATGATGTTTACACAGCCGCAACATTGCTGTATCATGGATCGGGGAGCGATAGAGTTACCAGGCACAGTGGCATCTACACTGCTCCAACGTTGCTGCCTTACACATCAGGACGGTCTTTGGCTGAAGCTCCTCTGGGTTCTCGGAGTACAAGTGCATTGTATTCGTCAGGAGCTCAGGCTGGTACCATTTTTACAGAGGTTACCGAGGAGAGAGTGTTTGACAGAATTGGAAATTTAGTAGGCAATGGCGATTCTCTTTATGCAACTCATGCTGTTGGGGATAAAATAAATATGGGCAACATGGGGCAGAGCCATAGTGCAATATATGCATCTCCAGGAGCTGGTGCTATACATGGTCGATCTGTAGATGGCTTTGCTGATGCCATCAAAGAAAGGGGGCCATACATATAGCAACAGTTCAGAAGGAAGGTTCTCGTAATTGAGTTTAGATTGCTCACCATGTATCGCATTTATGCTAAAGGAAGCTAAGATATTTCTTTTGGCTTAATTGGGGAACTTCAGTATGTATAAGGTATTGCAGATGCTCCCTTTTCTTCTCCTTTCTGTGGGAAAATTTTGTTTGAAGTATGTACTTGCTTCAATTGTTGTTTATTCAACCTACCGAAAGGGAAGTGTGGATTTGAGCAATTCCTTTCATTTGTGGATAATTTGGTTCAACCAATATTGAGTTCCCCTTTTTCTGAGGTTGTGCCCAGTGTTTTGTTTTTTAACCACACTTTCTTATTTTTGTTGTATTTTTCGATTTGAGCTTATTAGGAGCAAGGAAAGTGACTAAAGATGGCATCAGGTGGTTGAAATGGAATCGGATCGTGATCGATTGAATTCATCTCAGAAAACACAGTCACACTTAGCGGATATTATATATTTCTGTGCTTTTCACTTGTCAAAAAAGCAAAATAATTGATAGTAGATGATGACAAATTTAGTAAGTATTTTTGTTGTGCTAATAAGCTCTGTGTGTTGTGTGTGTGTGTGTGTGTGTATTTTAGAGTAAGCAGCATCATAGTTTTAGAGTATCCTGTGCGTTTCTCTCTCTCTCTATCTCTCTGTATATGATTGGGCTGGGTGGTAGATGTAGGGCGAGGACATTTTATGTGAAGGCCAACCTCCCAAGTAACGCAAGCAAAAGAACTAATCCTCTTTGTTTTTTATGAAGCTGGCCAGCTGGGGGCGGTGGGGCTGGGAACCAGCAGGAT
Source organism: Combretum micranthum (assembly GCA_024138025.1). NCBI lineage: Eukaryota > Viridiplantae > Streptophyta > Magnoliopsida > Myrtales > Combretaceae > Combretum > Combretum micranthum. The sequence continues at coordinate 161,569 of JAMXBD010001243.1, forward strand.
GCTGGGAACCAGATTTTGCACGCAGGGCAGGGATAGATTCTATGGAAAGTAATTTCACTACTCAAATTGCGTAAGGAAGGAATAATTAGAGCATTCTTAGGCTAATGGTCAGCTTTACCTCCCTCGGGTCCACCTTTGCTTTGTATCCACATTTTGCTTTTCCGGCCATTTTTCCTCTTTATGTTGTAAACTTTTAAATTTCCAAGAATATGATAAAATTTGAATTTTTTTTAGTTTTTTAATGGTTATTTGACTCTGTTCTTTTTACGAACCTATGGTGTTATATTTCATGAATTTGCTCTCTTTATATATAAAATAATTAATTTGCAAGTTATATATTGGAGAATACAATGCATTCTATACATGTCACCGTATGAATGTATTGAGTATGTAGTTGATTTTGTGGGAAAAGTGAACCTATAGACAATTATTTACTATATTGAAAAAAAATTCATTAATAAATTGTTAATTTAAGAATTTTGCGAAATGTTTAACGACCTAAGACCAAAGTATCATGAGTCTCGTTGTACACACATGCCGAAACATGCATGCATAAATCTACTAAAAACCAGTCAACCATATAATCACAATTGAAACTATAATATTCATGCTATCTCAATTTTTATATATCATTAAATGATTCTTAAAATGTGATATTAAACCAAAATCCTAAATATTTTTATAAATCAAACAACTTTTAGTACAACTTGATAAAAAACATAAAAATCAATCATAAATAATGAATGAATAATCTCATTCCCATAGCTACCGTAAGTCCTACCATAAACAAAAAACCATCCTCTATATCAGTGTAGTGATCACCAGTTATCACATACTTAAAAATAAGGAGTGAGCAAAAAACGCCCACTGCAAAGTACTACGCACACATAAATACGATGGTACACTACATGCGACTTACAATAACTAACACAACGGATAATTAAACAACACAACATTAATTAAATTACTTATTAATTAATTATAAACATTAGCACAAACCACTAATAAATGTGTTCATATAAAAAATCATTTGGAACTAAACCCCAAAAAATAATTTTCACAAAAAATAGGAACATGTGCACCAAATAAAAAGTTTTGCCACAAATGATGGATCTAAAGATCACAAGACCTCCTAGTTAAGCTATGCATGTGGGTCAAATGACCACAAGACTTCTTCGTTATTCCTTACACAATAGATTGAATGATCTTAAGACCTACCTATGCTACAATCAATTGAACAAAAGTTTCCAAGACATCTCTTTAACAATAGCTAAAGTAGAAACCAAAAGAATGAACAAGGAACAAGAAACAGCGTGGGTTTTAGGAAACACTTTAAAAAACACAAGTCTTTACAAGTCTAAGATTTTCACAGATAACCCCAAATACATCACACACAACATAATAACATTTAATTCGAGTATTATTAAAATAGCCCTTCTCTTCATAAAAGAGGGAAGAATGGTTTTTGATCTAATTCATACTCTTGGAGAGACTCTCTAGGGAGACCCACGGACTTACTCAAGTATTAAATTGGCCGTTCTAGACAACCCCCTAATGCACCATTAATCGGTTCTTTATGTTTGCGGGGGCAAATCTCTACCAATGAAATTAACTCATGTAACACTTGACGCCATTTGTGGAAAACCTCACTTTCTAAGATCATTTTCTTCACTCTGTGCTCCAAAAAACATGAGACCATTGATTAGATAAAAACCCACATCACAAATAATAATCCCTGATATTGACTTTATCGAGACCTCAATGGGGTAAGAACCAACTTGATTCAACTTCTACTCAATTGGTAATTACTCTGACGGATGACAGAGCTCCCAAGCTACTACGTGAAGAACCATATGCTACTAACAATGATAATCTTGTGGTCTTATGACATATTTTGGACCTTGAGAACCTATATAGACAACTTGCATATGAAAGAACAAGCTTTTAGTGCACAACAGAGTGACTCTCTAACTTGTTCACCATCTGGACATGACAAAACATCATCCAGGAGACACCACCGACGTATCGTGACTCCATCACGGACTAATGCCTCTAACAAAGCTTAATCCTACAGCTCAAAGCTAGCTTCAAATGTCTATCAAAGACCCACTGTATCTCGAAGCCTAACAAGGATTGCTTTTAGCACTTTACGACACAACGTGTTTCAACACCCAACCCCAACCTTTATGGAGCATCACATGAATGATGAGAGGCACACAAAAGTAAATCGTGTAGATCTTGGCTCAACTTGAACTTAAGAGGATAATGAACCAACACTTCCTATCATAACAGTTTAATCGAGCTCAAAAAAGGAACATGCCCTTGAAGAAATTAGAAACATGATGAGAAGGCTGTTGACCATTAAAGAAAGTTTTGGGAACGTGATAAGTCTTTTATACTTTATTCCATTCATACTAAATCATTCTTGATTTAATTTATTTTTAGATAAATTCCTATGCTTTTGTGCTTTTTATTGTGAAATTATTGTTTTTCAACTCCTAAGATCAAGAAAAGAATAAATAAAGTTATTTGAGCTAGATTTGCAGTGAAACAACAAACATATTTGAAGACAATTCCAAATCATGGCCTTTAAAGAATGGATCAAGGGCAAAGAAAAAACGTAAAGTGTAAATCATACCCAGAGTTGCACTTACGATTCTGAACGTGGTACAAACTGAAAACAAATCATGCCTCGGATGAGAAGACACAGCTTCTACCACGGCCAACCTTCGAACCGGCAATTCAAGCCATGATAAGTGACCTTGTCCTCGCTGTCTTGAATAGTTGCCTTGCATATGCACATGAGGATAAGAATGAATTCTGTTAAAAAAAATCTACCACATCAACGAATAAAATCTTCACGTTTTCTATGCCTTGACACCTATAAATAAATGTGCACAAATTTTGTGAATTGTATTGTACCATATGTAACAAATTCTTAACATAGAATAGAGTAGTGTGAGAAACCTTTCTTTTGCAAGAAATTCAAATTTTCTGAGTAAATTCATATTTAACTCGACATTTATTCTTGCAAGATTTTTGTGCTTAATTTGTAATATTCATCTTTAATTTTATATTATTTCTCTTGATTATGTGTTTAATGTTTATATCTATGAAGAAATAATTATCTCAACTTAGGGTTTGTGAATCCAAGACCTGATTCATGTGATTTCAACGCATTTTAAGTGAATATTGACTGGGTACTTATAATTAGTAACTTGAACCTTAACTCATGAGTTTATGTGAGTGCACCATGTAGATTCATTTCTAATTTCAACTGAATAGACTGAGAGATCATTCTTTTGAATAGATTTAGGCTACTAACGAAGTTGCTGATAATCACCTAGAGATAGAGATGGTGAAACTTTCTGTCACTTGATTTTAAATTTATTAAAATTGGTTTTAATTAAAGGATTCTTAATCTTTATATAGATCTAGGTTGTTGATAGCTTATGAAGAGATTATGGTGGTTTGATCTAAGTCTAGAGTTTTTGACATTGAGAGAGGTTTTAGTTTACATTAGCGAATCCAATAGTACAAGTATACTTAGCAAACAACTCATTGAGTTTGTTAAGAAATCATATGATAAAGACTTGGTGAAGCAAATCCTAAGCTCTTTCTTATATTAACAAACTTATCTTGTAAATTTACCTTGAAAACACATATATATTTAGTCTTAACCTTAGCTTAATGTTTTGTTGTTCATAATGTTCTTCTAAGTTTTTTTCTTTAACCAGATAATAGATAAAAAAAGTAAGTATGGTATATGCTAATGATCTCCAAGGAATACGACCTAATACTTTCTATATTACTTTGGTAGGTGCGCTTGTCTATGCTGGTAATTGTAACTGAAGTTTAACAGAACTTATTAGCAATTTTATAAAATTTTGGAAAGCTTCAGCCTCATGTTTTTTTTTTTTAAAGCAGAATGGATCCACTGCAAAGACGGTACCAGAAAAAACACCCTATGTTGTTGAAATCCAATTGGGAGTACTCCCTACTAAAGCTCGACTTTGGAACCTAAAGTCTTATGACGGGACCATCAGTCAAAAGGATCACATTGCCCAATTCCAGTCCATCATGGTGATCCATAACTTTTTAGATGCCATTTAGTGTGAAACCCTCCTTACTACCTTTCGAGGTGTAGCTCAAATTTGGTTCAACAAACTCATACCTAATACCATCGACTTATCCATCCAACTCAGTAAGCTCTTTGTGGCATACGTCATGGTGAGCAAGCCAACAGAGAAGAATGCTTCGTACCTCTACACTATATGATAAATGTAGGATGAACCCCTAAAGGATTATTTGGCAACATTTAACAAAGCATGTTTGAAGGTCTCGAGATGAATAGAATCAACATTGAGACAAGGGGCGCACAAAAGATTGCTACAACTTTAACAACCAAAGTAATGCAAATTTAGGTCATAAAGACAACAATAAGAGAAAGCTCTTCCTGATGTACAATGAGTTCAACCCTTTAAAGCTACTTGTACACGATGTGTTCTTGGAATTGAGGAACTAAGGCCTTCTACCAGCACCTCCCCCCATGAGACGCGGCTTAAAGCGAAAGGAATCAAAAGAATTTTGCAAGTATCTGCAATCATAGGCATCATACAAGCAATTTCTAGCAACTCAATAGTGCCATTGAGGATGCCATACGATGAGGTTAGTTAAATTAGTACATTGACCATGATGTTGCAAAACCCAAGCCATCCGCTCAGAAAAAAAGAATAGATGAAGAAGAGATTAACCAGGAGAACGACACCCAAGATCAGCACGACTAACCTTGATCTAGCCAAGAATGCCATGGCAAAATGAATGCCATAATAAGAGAGCTATTGACCTCAAGTCGAGCAGGTCTGGGTTTGAGCTCTATCTTAAGTGGTTCGAGGCAGGTAATAAGCTTGCAACCTAAGAGAGAAAAGGTCGACACCACCAATTCTTTTATCGACAAAGACTTTAGGAGAATCTAAGCCCCCTAATAAGAAGCTTTGGTCGTCTTAGCCCATATATCGGTTTAGAGGGTAATAAGAATATTGTTTAACACAAGTAGCAATGCTGATATCCTTTTTAACTAAGCTTACGAGTAGACGAAACATGGGTTTAGGCTTAAATTAAGGTCGTATGACCATAAGTTGTGTGGGTTCAACAACCAACTGTTCAATCCTGGGGTATCATCACTTTGCCCTTCGAGCTCGATGATGGGGAATGTTATGCCACACATCAGATCTATTTCCTCATGGTTGATTGTTAGTTTCCTTACAATGCTATACCGGGAAGAGCCACGCAATTAATATTTAGCATGGCCATCTCCCAGCCCCACTTCAAAGCCAAATTTCTTACCTTAACTGGGATAAAAGTCTATAGAGGAGAACAAAAGCAGTCCACAAAGATATATCTTAAATCTCTGAAATAGGATCATGTATGTGTGGTGGATTCCGAATCTGAAGAACACCTTGAACATCATGATGAGCTTATCGAGCTCATAGAGGAAATCACTTTAGACGATTATCCTAAGCACATTACTAAAGTAGGAACATCGATCCCACTAGACTTAAGGAGAGCCTAATTACATTTCTGCAGGAGAATAAAAATGTCTTTGCATGGTAACCTTTTGACAAGTTTGGCATCAACCGAATGTAATTACCCATTAATTGAATGCAAACAAAACCCAAAGGCTAGTCAGATAGAAGATTAGATGCTTCACTTTAGAAAGACAAACATCCATTGGAAAGAGGTCCAAAAGCTCCTATGGTTTGAATTCATGAAGGAGGAGAAATACCTAAATTGGTTGGCCAATGTTGTGTTGCTCAATAGATCGAATGATAAATGGCGGATGTATGTGGAATACATAGACTTGAACAAAGTACACCTAAAAGATTGCTTCCCCTTACTACGAATCGACTAGCTTATCGATAACACATGGGGCCACGATTTGTTTAGTTTCATGGATGCCTTCTCGAGCTATAATCAAATCAATATGAATGTAAGTGAAGAGGTTCATACCTCATTTATTACCTCCTTTGGAATCAATGCCTACATAGTGATGCCGTTTTGGCTAAAAAATGCCAGAGCTACTTTTCAAAGGCTAGTTACCGAAGTATTTAAAGCCCATATCAGAAGGAATATGAAAGTTTATGTCGTCAACATGATTGTAAAAGGCAAGGAGGCGAAAAATCACCTCTGCGATCTCCAGAAGACCTTTGACTATCTTCGCTTTTATAACATGAGGCTCATCCTATAGAAAGTGTATTTAAAACCACCTTGGGGAAGTTCTTAGGCTATGTCATGTCTTAGAGAGGAATCGAAGCTAACTCTGACAAGATCAAGGGCATCTAGGAGATGAGTCCCCCTTCTCTTATCAAAGATGTGCAACGGCCCGTAGGCAGTGTAACCATTTTGAGTAGGTTTCTCCTTAAGAGTGCCGACAAGTGTTCTGAATTCTTCAAAATTCTCAAAAAGCTAAATAAGTTCAAGAAGACTGAATAAAGCTAAGAGGCCTTCGATGACCTCAAATGTTTCCTGGTAAAACCACCAATATTACCGACCCCCAATCCTAGGAGAAAATCTATACCTATACCTCGTTGTAAGCAATCAAGCTCTTTTGTCTGTCTTAACTCGAGAGAAGTCGACAGCACCGACCTATGTACGATATAAGCCATGTTCTCCAAGGAGCAAAGAAAGATACATGATTTTAGAGAAAATTCTCTTTGAAAATGCTAATATCTACCCCATGCCTACATCTGTACTTCCAAGCACACAAGATCATCGTTCTCACTAATGCAACATTAAGAATAGTCCTTCAAAAACTTGATGTGTTAGGAAGGATGATGAAATATGCCATCGAACTCAGCATAAACAGGGTTCAATATCAACCTTGCGATGCCATCAAAGCCCAAATGCTAGCAGATTTGGTGATTGAATACATAGGTCCGTGAGAACTAGAAGATCAGCCAAATACTGTATGGACATTGTAACACCCTAACCTAAAGGCATTACAACTCCCTACGTGTTCTCACTTGGAAAGAACATGCTAAGGCTATTAAAAACTCTAAACCACCAATTGTTAAAAACATATCTTCAAAACTCTCGGATTAAGGATACTTTAAAAATAAACGAATGTCATAATACTAAAACTATCTTCATAACTATCTAGTTGGCATAAACCAAGCCAACTTACTATAACTAACTCAAACAAAAAGCCTTTTCTAAATCTCATGAATTAAACCAAGGTATCAAAAACAACTTTCATAGTTTATATATCCCAATCATCCAAGATAAACCTAGAGATCTATAGGATAATCAGGTCCGCTAATAACCTCCTTGTAGTCCATATATACATCAAATCCAGATAAATCATAAACTATTTGATCATCACCTGTACTTAAAAAAGATAAAAGGGTGAACAAAAAGTGCCCAGTAAGCCAAAACGAAAACACATGCACATGAACAAGCAATAAGCAATACCACATACAACTTAGAAACTAATGCAACAAACACAGACTATTCTCTTCAAATTAGCCAAGCAAACAACACAGTTTATGGTCATTCGCACCTAACCCCAAACCCGGAGTATCTCAAGACTCCCTAAAAACAACCAATATAAGAAAATAGATAATTATATAGATATATGGTGTTGGGAATCTCCCACACACCCGGGTGCCGTACTCGCACTACTCCTAAACTATTGGAATCATCTCTAAGTGCAACTCCACAAGGGACAACGACACACAAGGATCATTATGGTGCCTCGTTAATATCACACTGTGTGTTGTCTTTACTAACCAAAGTCAGATACAAACAACACATATTCAATTATATACCAGATATAATTAGGTCAATTTATTATTCTAATCCTACAAGCATAAAGAACAAGCATGGTAAGGCCATATCTAGATTCGTTTTCCAAAACTTCAAGATCAATAAATTCTTTTCGAAAGTTTAGAAACCCTAATCACTAGACTCTTGATCATCAACATATACCAAATCAACATTTGTTTTCACGTTCATAATTAAACCCTAACCCTAAAAATCCACAATTTAAAGCATAAGATTTATAATATTAGATCTACACACATGTCTTCTAAGATCACCAAATAACGAAAACCCTAAAACGTAGATTTCTCTAAATTCCTCAAAAATCCTAAAATCCTCAATCAAAATAGTATAATTATCAGAAAAGATTCCATCTTTTAATATAACAAAGATTGAAAGGATTCAACACTTATCCAAAACTTTAGATTTCACACTTCCTTGACTGTAGAACCAAAATCTCCAATTCATAACGTAGGTTTTGGTCTCCATCGAAATCATATCCAGCAACATGATTCCTTAAAATCAATACGAATCAACCTTTAGAAAACAACATCTAATCATAAACTCAACCAAAAGAGTTTTGAGAGGAATTCTTACCTATATCATACTTTAGGTTGATCCATGAAGAGAGAACTAAGGACCTTAGGTATAATATAAGACTTAGGAAACGCTGGAACAAAGAATGGATGTTTATTTCATTGCATTATAGGTTGGAATCAAAGATGATGGATCAAGGACGACTTTAAATCAAAACAAGGAATAGAACCACATAGGCTGGCACAAAGCCAGCGGCCTTTGACTTCGAAGCCGATGGCCTTTAGGCGGCTTTCGTTATACTTGGCCATCCTTCACAAATTCAATTAAAAATCCTGAAGCTCCAAAGCTCACATAAGGCTGACAGTGCTCCAATCAAAGCTGGCGGCCTTGCACACCAAAGTTGACGGCTTTAGAGCCGACCTAAGTCCTCCCTTTCACGTTCTTCGCAAACAACTTCTTCAACTTCAAAATCAACTGTCACATGACAAAGTTAACCTCTTAAACATTCTTATATTACAATACTACCCTTCATTATAGATTAATTATTTGTATATTATATACATTCCACATAGATGGATCATCCACACGAAGAGAGGGGGCCGGGGTGGGGTTGGAAGTTTAGTCTTAGAAGGACCTCATAGAGTCAAAATTTACTATGCCTGAAAATTTGGTTTCATTGTAAGCAATAACGAGGTAAGGAACAAGCCTTGATCATTGGGCTCAAGCTCACCACAAATGTTGGTGTAGACATAGGAAAACTCAAAATTGTCTTAGATTCCCAACTTATGGTGCAACAGGTCAAAGGCACCTATGAAGCAAAGAATGAAGAGATGGCTCAATACTAGGAAATGGTTTGGAATTGTTCTCCTGAGATATCATTAAAATTCCATGAGCTGACAAATCTAAAGTCGATAAGCTATCTAAGTTTACCTCCTTAATAGTCCCCAACCTGGGTAAACTTGAAGAAAAGACCTTTATGGAATTTCACCTAGAGAAATCCACCATGAATCAAGTTCATGAAGTACTTAAGCTGCAGGACGTCCTGCCCCTACTGAGTTAGATTACACCAATAGAAAAGTACTTGAAAGATGTTACTTTGTCATCTGATAGAGTAGAGGCAAAGGAATCGATGTACAAGGTAGCTATTCACACTCTAATTAATGGAGTCCTATACAAAAGGGGCTTCGAATTTCTTTTACTTCACTGCTTGTGCCCTAAGGAGGGACAAAAAGTCTTAGAAGATCTTCATATTAGAGAGTGTAGCAACCACGTCAAAGCTTAATCTGCATACCCGAGTTTTATATGATGTATACTTTTAGCTTACCATGCGAATCGATGTAAAGGAGTTTGTACAACGGTGTGAGAGGTGCAAGAAGATTACCCCAGTTGGGCATGTTCTGAGCTCAAGCATCTACTGTCTCACTACATTATGACCGCTCGCCATGTGGGACTCGATATTCTCAATTCTTTCCCCATGTCAACTAGATAGAAAAAAGTTCATAATAGTTGGATGTGATTACTTCACAAATTGAGTGCAAGCAAAGGTAATGACGAAGGTTACAGATAAGAACGTCTAGTATTTCCTCCACAACAACATTTGGTCATGTTTGGAGTCCTCTATTCCATGGTCATGGACAATGGAAAATAGTTTAACTTGAAGATCAAAGATTTTTATGCAAAATGTAAGATTGCTCTACATTATACCTCAGTTACCCACCTTCAGTCAAATGGCCAGGTTGAGGCAGCCAACAAAACCATAATAGAGAGTCTAAAGGTCATAGTGAATTGCTTGAGCAATAAATGGGCAGATAAAGGGATATCGCACTACTAGGTAAACTCCGATCGAAGAGACCGCCTTCAATTAACTTTTGGATTTGAAGCAGTCCTACCTATTGGGCTTAAGCTCCTGAACATTCAAGTCCAGTCTTATGAGGGGCTCATCAACTAAATAGGTCTCAGGGTTGCGTTAGATGCTATAGAAGAAACACGGGACATAGTGAGCAAAAAGGTGGACTGCTTATCAACAAAGGATTGCTAGATACTATGACAAGAAGGTCAAGTACAAGTTTTCTTTTCCCAACAACTTGGTATGCAGAAAACTAGAGGCAATAGGTCTGAACAAGACCAAGGGAAACTTGTCCCAAATTGAGAAGACCTAGTCAAAGTAAAAGAAGCCCTAGGAAATGGAGCATACAAGCCTGAAACACTAGAAGGCGAGCTCATCTCAAGAACATGGAATGCAAAAAACCTGAGAAAGTTCTTTGAATAGATAAAGCTTATTTACATGATGTTTAGTCACACCACATGTGTGTATAGTCTAAAATAAAGTCTTGTAAACAACCTCCGCCCAATTATCAGCTTCACCCCTTTGGAAAAAATTAAGAATAAAATGGAAGTTCTATGTTAATGTGATTTCTCTCACTTCTTCAAGAAAAATATACCAAAAGAAAGAAAGTTAAGATTAGCAGGGGCCTCAAGAGTTTTAAAGAATTCTACCCTCTTGTGCTGATAGAACTCGGGTAACTCCTTCTTAAAGGTAACTCCCCTCGAGAGCTCTGGTGATGTCCTCTTAATGGTAACTCCCATTGGAGAGCTTAGGTAACTTCCTCTTATGGGTAACCCCCATCAAGAGCTCAGATAACTCCTTCTTAAGGATAAGTCCCCTCATGAGCTCTGGTAACGCCCTCTTAAAGGTAACTCCCATCGAAGAGCTCAGGTAATGCCCTCTCAAGGGTTGCTCCTATCAAAGAGCTTAGGTAACTCCTTCTTAAGGACAACTCTAATCAAAAAGCTCAGGCAAATCCTTGGGTAACTGCCCTCAAGAGCTCGGGTGACCCTTTAAGGTAACTCCCATCCGAGAGCTCGGGTAACTCCCTCGTAAGGATAATTCCCTTGTAAGATCATTGCCCATATACAATCCAAAAGAGCATAAAGAGCTTGAACTACACAACAAAACTAGAAAGCACTTAAGGCAAAGGAAAAATGAAGTTCATTTATTTAAATTAGATAGCTATAATAGTTTATTGGCATTTTTTATCATGATGGTTTTGATTAGCAATTTGACAAAATATCACAAAGTGAATTTCTACAAGTATATCTTGTCTTTGAGCTAGAAATCCTATAAGAATATTTGATCTTCATGTTGAGAGACATATGATCTTTAATATAGAAGACATATAGTCTTTGAGATGAAAAACACCCCCTCTTTAAGCTTGAGGCACCTAACTTCCCCCACAACCTTAAAAGAATAGGATGGTGGTGCACCATTTGATTAACTTCAACTCAAAATGTGGATTTGGCTCATAGATGACCCCCCGCAAGTCCATAAGCTTATAGATAGGTCCTATGAGGTTTCCACTTGCCATGAAAATAGCTGAAGCAATGGAACTTGCAAACAATCAAACTTTATAAGCCATATAAGTATTAAATGAACTCACTAAGGCTCCAAACCTTCATGGTGCTTAACTTTTTTCCGATCACCTCCACTCGTCATGAAAATGGCTGAAGGCTCAAGTGTCAATGCATGAGAGAAGGTCGGTTCCTCCTCGATAGTTGCAGTCTTGAAGTAAACAAAGACATGCAAGAGGTTATCAAAGAAGGACAAGCACCTGTTCATCGTTGCCCACTCCATTGTAATCAACACGACCTCAAGGATGAGTCCACGAGGTAAGTGACATTGACCTGAGGGAGTGCAGAAGAGAAACACAGCCTCGGGCCTAAACAAAAAGTCGAGAAAGGAATCAAATCGGGCTTAAAGCTAGCATAGTAAAGTGATACGGCTTTCAAACCACCACCTTTACCCCTTCCCAACTCGGCGTAAACAAAGATAGCAGAGCAATCGACCCTATTAAATAGAGATAGAAGAGCAACATGAGGTTTTATGTACAACATATGGCTCCCAAGCACTCAACCTCTCTAGCTAAAGAAATTTTACATGAAATTTGGATTCTTATGGTTAAGGATGAAACTAAGTGTGGGAAATGTGAGGAGCTTAGTTCAGGGTTCAAGAGTTAGTAAAACGCCATGTATAATACCTTAATTATTACATGCACAGACTTCCATAAAACAGTATGTTTATCACAAACATTTGCTAGCTATATTTTAAATTATGAAATCCTATAATTCGATTCTTAAAACAACTGGACTTACAATTATAAAATACTTTATAAAAACATTTTATAATCTACTTTCAAGAGTAGATTAACACCCATTGAACAACTGTACCATCATGTATCTCATCTACCTTTTAATGATGGTATACAAATCTTTAAAAAGTCATTTTCAAAACTCGGGCTCCACTAGGCCCATTAAAAGAATATCCAATTTTATAAGATAAATCCAGCTCTTTAAAACAAAATAACTAAATAAAATCTACAATTCTATCTCACTTCACTCATCCAAAAATCCTCCCAGATCATCCCGTACTTCCAAACCAACATAATCATCATCAACATCATCTAAATCTTCATCTTCATCAAAATTGCTATCATCATCATCAATAAAATAACACCTAGAAAGAAGACAACAACAACAATAATGAGTTGAAGCCCAGTATGACAGTAACACAAATACACATGGAATGACACATAAGCCTAGATAAATGTAATGCAACAAACAATAAGTTATTATCTTTCATTTAAGTAAAACAAGCAACATGAGAGCACTCACACTCTAGAATCAGCCTCTAAGAAATTTGGGGTCCTGAGTAACAACAGTTGCTCAGGGAGTTAATATAGGCAGCTCGAATACCTATATCTCCTATATCTAACTAAAAAACAAGAAATAACTTCATCTAGGGTTTACAGCTATTACATACACTCTACCTATCACATTCCATACTATAATAGGTCTTAACCGATCTCATAAACGTGAGCCTTACTATATTACTTCTTGCTGATCAAGATAGACATTACGTCGATATTGTTTGCCCCATAAGCTATTTGCTGAGCTACTTATAAATGTCATTGCTTCATGACAAGGGTGGCTCAAGTGCCTAAACTACCGTACCCCTTCGAGATAAGGTTGCCGCTCCCTGGGTTGAATTCAATGATAGACATACAGACAATACTCATTAATTAAGTCGTCTTTAATTGTTAGTTTATTTAGGATACTGTCCTAGCATACAACATGCTAGTTATTGTGTACCTTTTATATTATTTTCAATTGTACAAATTGTGAACCCTGGTGATAGTGTCCATTACTTAACAAAAGCTCAAATGAGCTTATTTCCTTTTTGAGAGAGAGCCAACAATTCCTTAACAAAAAATTATTGATCTACTAGTTAAATTAATCTTAGATTTATTAATTAACTTCAGTTTATACGTAAAAACTATGCTCAACCTAATTGATTATTATAACACTTATATTAAACTTTTATTAAAATCCTATTTTATTAGACACTAGGTAGGAACCTCACCATGGCAGCGAAATTTGCCCCACCAAGATATAGACAGTCGCAATTGTCTGTTAAAGTATTTCTTTTCACTTTGTTTATAGTATTTTACTGCAAAAGTATCATCATATCATTTATATTAAAAAACATTCATATCCAAAACAAACAAACATTGGAAACAATATCCTTTCCATATAAATTAAAGTTGAGCCTAAAGGTGATTTACATCATTACTAAACCAATTACAAGTTAAGTTTGTATTAACTTAATCTTAATCAAATTTATTAAAATTAGTCATTTAATTAAATTACTAAGTCAAAATGATCTTAGGTTGATTTACTAATTTAAGTTGATTAGACTTAATCAATCTAATTCTTTTTCACTTACTAAAGTCTATTTACTCACGTTAAACTTAGATTTATTAACTAAGTTCATTTTATACTTAAGATTATTTTAAACTTAAATCCATGTTAAGTTTAATGTGTTGTTAAACCAATTAACTCACTTAAATCATCCTTAATTATATCATTTAACTAATATAATATTTTAACTATCAATTAATTTAATTCATTCACTTATTCTATATTTATTAATTTAAGAGTGAAACATGGAAGCTGCACGGTCTGCTGCACGACCATATTGGGCTAAAAAATATGCTTAGTACACCTTTGATATGTTCAGCATGGGCTCGTGCACGACCGTGCACAAGGCCATCTTGGGGCAAAAAAATGCCCAGTAGCTTAAAACTTGTCTACATGGGCACATGCACGCTTGTGCTGGAGCTCATGCTAACTAGAAAAATTTTGACAATAGTTAGAACTTGATTCCCCTGTTTTGTTTTCATATTTTCTCAACTTTTACATATCCTACTTTCATTAAAATATCATCAAAACATCATATAAGTTGGTATTCATTACTTCTAGCACTTCTATACTCAGTTTACTTTATTAAATACCTCCAAATCACTTCATGAAACCCTTCTCCATTCATGCATAAACCCTATATCTACTATTCATCGATTTATCACAGCCTAACTTGTATCTAATAGCAACACATCATATACAAACATAAACAACAACTAAAACAAAGGAAATAACAAAACTTATCTTTGTAGACAACTTGAAAATCTTAATCTTCTTTATTACCACTTCTCCTAATTGTATGTAGCTTCTTTCTACTTAGTCTTCATCTTTTATCTTGTTTTCTATATTTATTTTCCTCCACAATCTTGTTAGATTTGAGATTTTGTGGTTAAAATTTGAGAAAGAAAAAGAAAATGAAGAGAAGAAGAAGAAGAAGAAAGGAGAAGCATCGGTGGAAAGGAAAAAAGAAGAAGAAGAAAAGAATTGAAGTAACCAAAAGTGAAAAGGGAAAAGGAAATATGAGATAATGATTAAGGATATTTTTGGTAGGTATTAGAGTTAAAATTTTTTTGTAATTAATTTAAGTATAAAAAATAATTTGAGAATCTATATATTAAAAATTAATATCTTGATATAGACATATAGTTTAGAAGTTTAATTTATAAGAAACAGGTATTTAAATTGAGTTTGGATTTGAAACTTATATTTTAAACAAGTAGTTAATTTCGAAAGTTATGTGGATTGAAGGTAATAAAGGTTAAAATAAAATTCAAGGATCTAAGAGTTTACTAAACAATTAATTTGAATGTTTAAGAGTGTAGGATTTGAAATTGATGAAAATGGGTTCTATTAAAATTTTGGTAAAGCTTTTGAAATTGATTTATAATTAGAATAAATTGGTGAAACAATTAGAAGATAAAATTAATTAAAAGAATATCAAATCTTAAATCTTAACTTTATCTATTTACTAATTTCATTATGCCAATTATCTAATCATGATTCATTATTTGTTGTACTTAAACTATTTAATTTAAATTTCTAAATTAAATTCTAGTCCAAGTCTAAACTTAACTACCTTTTATATTACTCAATTAAACTATTTCTAATTAACTAGGTAAGGGTTTGGGATATTTCAATTAGACAGTTGGAAAATGTTATAAACATCACCTTGAACCAAAGATACTATTTATATGCAAAAAGGAAATTGCATTTCGACAGTATTTAATGCTGCTAAATCCTTAAGATCTCAAGAGCCATGACTTCTACCATCAATTAAACCTTGGGAACGCATGAAGACTCAGGAGCAAAAATTTCCAAGGCACGCAAGTCTACCTACTACCCAACGTCATCGCCTACAGTTAGCTTGTCATCGGCTTGCCAATACTCAAGCACAAGGTTGACCAATTAAGTACTAGTCTGAATTGATCCCCATCTTTATCAACCAATGAATTGAGAACTAACTTAAGTTGCAAACAATTACAATTTATTAGGTCAAGCTTCGTCAGCTTGAGTACAACCTCAAAGCATGAAGCAGAACTACAAACACTTAGCAAAATTTTGATAATGAAAAACAACAAGAATGCAATAAAAAAAATTACGAATAAAGGATTCAATTCATTCATCAATGGAATCTGCACATACAAGGAACCTCGAAGTTCAAAAAAATATATTTATATACAAGGAAGACAATCTGTGAGCAAAGCTTTTCTTTCATTCATTGGTCAAAGGATTATAACCTAAAGCCACCTTAGGGGCCATATAACAATGAGCTAACTAACTAGCTCTAAAAGTGGGCTACCTTCTCCTTGGTCTCACAATTGCAAAAGATCTTCTCACTTATGACATGATAGAGGGTATCTAAAATGACCCTAGCTAGGCTCACATTGGAAGCTTCTGCAAGAGCCTTGACTCAACCCTCCTCACATGGTTTAGGGGCTAAAGTGGGGTCGAAGCTATCACGCCCCGAAGGGTACCCTAAACGTGGCAGTCCGCCGTACACAATATTAAAGCCTAAGAATGACCAGCTCAGTTACGCGAAGGATTCCATACTATGTACAAGGCGTCTAACACATGGAGGAAACTCATCGGAGTGATACATTTTATGTTGATATAACTTAAGTAACAATGTAAAGGAAATTTGATTTACTATACTCCAAATACAAAACATTATACTTCAATTACAATCATCAAAAGATTCTACTACATAAAAATAAAACTATTACAAGGCAAATCATAAAACCTAGCTAATAACTTCAAACATTCTTATTCTTTGTCGAAATCCTATAATCATTCTCGGCTCCAACTATCTCGATCCCCACTTAGCATTCTTGAGATAACCTGTTCATTCAAACATCTATTGGGGTATAAGCTACACTAGCTTAGTGAGAATTTCCCTTAATTTCCGTACCATAACAAACAAGTTATAATCAACCATATGCTATGCATCAACAAACACATGAGCAAACAATTATGCATGGGTATCCGGAACCCACACACAGAATGGATTTACGCCCTTCGTATCTTGGATTAGGGATGGTATTGAAAGTCTACACGACCGCTGCTAGTCCCCAAGCCCTCGGCTCATAGCACTCGACTCGGCTAGGCTCACCCATGGAATGCATCTCCGATGCGCCTTAGTTCCCATGAATGAGCTCTAGCACCGGTCTCGTTATCCAAACGAGTCATCATCGGACCATACCGATCGACCTGCGTAGGAGTAGCACGTTACCAAATGCAATATGTCCGATGCAATGTATGACCAATTTAATTTTTTTTTTTTTTTTGCTTAGGTCAAAATATTCATACATTCTTTAGAGTGACCAACCAATTTCATACACATAACAGAAATAATATGAACAATGCGATTATCTAATTGAATCGTGGTTTCGATATGCTTTAGTATTCTTTGGCATGCATTCATCACAGTCTCATCATATATCCCATCCCCATTCATATCGATTTTTATCTTGTTCCTCTAATTCTAATGCAACTAGCTACAAGCACAAACAAGGTAACAAAATAAGGAGAAAACTCACTCGGCCATTGGATCACCACTCTTTTAGTACAAGCAATCCGGTGGTAGGGAATCGTCGATTTCGGGGTCACCTAAAAAGGAAGAAATACTCTAATAAGTATTTCAACTGAACTAATCCGAACTATCTTATACAAACTATCAAATTCGTAATTCTCGTCCTAAGTGGGAATTCCAACTTAAAACGGTAATAACTTGGTCATTTTAACTCGGAATTTAACAAATTATATATCGATTTCTATCTACTTCGAAAGATCTATAATTCTAATATTTTTTCAAGTTTTGAAAATATTTAGGTCACGAAATATTCTGATCAGTTCTGATCAGTAGCAATTTTCAATTCTGAAAAATAGTTTTGTAAATGTTTGTAATGTTCCTATTATATAGATTAGCTATACATGCAATATGAATGATTTCCTAACATGAATGATATGAGATGAGTTTGATGTGCATGATCTTGATGATATTTACTAAAAAAAATTTTAAAACTCTTTATTTTGCAAGACTTCAAGAATAATTACTTTTAAGAATACTAGTTTCCTAACTTTGAGAACTCACATGTGTTTTGGATTAATTCTTAAGAATTTCTAGTTATCTATGTTAGAATTGAATCTTTATTATATCTATTACTTAAGTCCTTCATTTCTACATAGAAATTTCCATTTTGCACTTTGTAAACATGTTTTCAAGTAGGGTTGATTCCAAAATCCGAATTTTATAAAATTAGTTTTTGAGTGATTCCTTTAAGTAAAAATCATTTGATACTTAGAAAATTAAAGCTCAACCATGCCTAGCCACTAAGGACTTCATTTCTTTGATAAAAATTCTAATTTGAGTTTGAAAAATATGAGTTTTCATGCCATTACTCCATTATTACGAATTTCTTAAAATGACAACAACTCAAATTCTTCCTACTTCATTTCTACTCCTTGTTTTATATATTTTTCTTAGCAAATAACATCTTAATTTATCAAAATCATTACTTGATGATACCTATGACCTAAACTCTTCATTTTTCATATAAAACACAAGTTTTGGAGTTGATAAATGGGTTTTTAAGGCATGGTTTTGAAATCATCCGAATTTATAAATTTTGGATAAACTTAATTTTCATACTTCATTTCTACAATGCATCATACATATATGTATTACCTACAAGCTATTGTTATGAAGGTTATGAGATGATCTACTTATATGTATACATATAGTACCAAGAATTCTTTTTGAAAACCTTTACCTTGTAAAACTTGAATTTTACTATACTTAAGAAAAATAGTTTTTCTTCTTGTAAAATCATATTTGCTTTTAACAAAATTCAACCTTGATGACCTATATAACCATCACCTTCATTATTTCAACAAAAAACCTTCATTTTGGGTTAAAAAATAGGTGTTTACATAGGTGGTTTGCCTAAGTACGAATTTTACAAAATTTTAAAGAATGAAAACATTGTTTAACCTATTCTTGGAAACCATTTGTTATTCTAGGATTATATTTTGATAAATCTCTCTTATACTTGTCAAAACTTGGTCTTTATTACATATATTCCCTAGGACTTGCATTTCCTATAAAAATTATCATTTTGGCATTTGGAAATAGGTGTTTCACTAATGGCTATTTTCAAATCCAAATTTTGAGAAATTCATTTGAGTTTGTTTTCTTTATAAAACTCATTTAGTCTTTCAAAAACCATTTCCTAATCAAACCTATCCCTCAATTCTTCCATTTCTTTAATAAAAGTCTTGTTTTGAAGTTGAAAAATGGGTTTTCAAAATTGGTCTTTGTTGAGATACGAATTTACAAAATTTATTTTTGGACATATCTTTTGATAAAATCTATCTAAACTTATGAAAATCCATTCCTTACATATTCTATCCTAAGAGCCTTCCATAACTTGAATAAAAACTTTCATTTTTGAGTTGGAAAACATGTTTTTAAAATATGCCTTTGCCAAAATCCGAAAATGAGATTTTTATTTTGAAAATAACTTTTAAAAATCATCTTTGATTCTTGTAAAAAGAAGTCTTGATGATATACATACATTAAGCCTTCATTATCTTAAGTAAAAATTTCATTTTGACACTTGGAAAATGGTTTTTAAACAGGGGTCTTGCTAAAATACGAATTTCACCATTTTTGTTTAAGTTCAAAACCAAGATCTATACTTAATATGAACATAAATCTAAAAGAAACCCAAGGTAGTAAACTATAAACTCATAGATCTAAATTTTACTCATCAAAATCATTCATTTATGTTGTCTATACCCTAATCCCTTCATTTTAAATAAAAAATACACATTTTGAAGTTGAAAAACAACTTTTCTAAATATGGTTCCATTTTCATCCGAATTTTCAAACATGATTTTTGTTGAAAATAAAATAGATCTTGAGCTTTCTAAAACTCTCCTACTATCATCATGCTGCTACAAGTTGTTCATGAACATAAAACAAAAGTCTAATGCATGTATGAACCTAAACAACTAGATCTAGTTATAAATGCATGAACACTATAATAGTTATGTGAATGGTGAATATATGCATAAATCATAAGCAATAACAAAAATAATAACTTCAATAATAAGATCTAAAGCATAAACAAAAATCAAAGCTACAAAAAGTTAGATCTACAAAATATAACTACTTTTAACAAGAAAATAAGAATGATACAAGATAATAGTCATAGAAAAGAGTGTTTCATTTTGGTATCATCATCCTTAGCTTTTAAGCTTATGAAATGTCATTTGATGCATGAAACTCTCACTATACTTTACCTATATCACCTATGGAAGCTTTGGACAAGAGTTTTATTCAAAAATCTTAAAGAAATATGTGTGGGAGCTCATAAAAGAATTAGGGGCAGCTTGTGTTCTTGTAAGAGCAAGAACAAAATGAAGAAAGAAAGAGAAAAAGAGAGAAAAAATAGGGAATGGTAAAGGGAAAAAGGAGTAAATGAAAGAGAGAGAGAAAATGAGTATATTAAATGAAGGAAAGAAAGAAAAAATATAAAACAAGGCAGATTTGGGGGGAGGCCTTCACGTGAATGTGAGTAAGAGAGAGAGAGAGGTTACATTATCTTGTAACTTGAAATTTAAAAATATAACTTGCATCATTTAATGTGCTAACTAAAAGAGGCTTTAAATCATTAAATAAATAATTAAAATAAAAGAAAAGAGGCTATTATTAGGGGTGTGATCAGCTGCCATTGTGGGGAAATGGAGTGTGAAATGAGTGAAAGAAAACTTGATTAATGTGTAGAAGTGACAAATGAAGTGTACTTAAAGTATAGGTTGAAAAAGTACATTTTATTGGGAAAATATATAAAATAAAATTAAGAAAAATATTTTTAAAGGAGTAGCAGAATTTTCATAAAAAAAAAATTAAATAATTAATTGAATTGTTTTAGTATTTCAACAAATATGTTACCGGTATGATCGAAATACGCGAACATGGGTTATAAATGATATTTTTATAACCCGAAAAATTGTAAAAAATTATTTTATGAAAATAAAAAATATTTTTCAATTATTAAATCAATTTATTTTATTTTTAATATCGGGTCTTAAACAGAATCTGATCCCGTAAAAACCCGAAACGAACTAAATTTTGGAAAAGCAAAATTTTCTATAATATATAAAATATTTATCTAAAAATATAAGGGTTTATAAGAATAATAAAATCATGTAATGAAATAGAAGTAAATAGTGCAAAAGACTAATTAATTACCGGTAGTAATGAAAATACGATAAAAATATTATAACTGTAACTTTTATAACCCGAAAAATTATATAACTGATATATTTGGAAATCTTATGAAATTACGAGTCTAACAGTACTAATGGTATATTTTTTATATCTCGAGCTCAGGACACGCTTTTCGAAGTCTGTATCCGAACGGGTTGGAAATAGGTCGAAAATTTACCAATATGATATTTTTAAGCAAACATATATTACTACGAGCTATTCTACACATTTAAACTATACCTCGGCCTCTAGGGTTAAGGGCGCTAGATTGCCGGACTTCAACTACTGTATTCCACTTAGGGTTTCCAGGTGATTTTTCCGGTTTAAATCTTTGCCAATTTGGAAACTGATATTTTATGTTTATACAACATATTTAATTTGAGAAATTTATTTTGAATTTGATTTTTGTAAGTATTTAATATCTCTCGACGTTTTCGGAATTCTTTAAATTGATTTTTATTTCCGAAGGTTAATCATTATTTACTTTTTAATAATTTGTTTTTAGGCTTTATATTTCCCGATTTTATAAGTCGAGTTAAATATAGAATTTTTCGTACGTAGTGGTTTTGGAATTGAAGTATGATGAGTTCTTTATTTCGTTTTTAAGAATTCTTATTTTCTCAAGATTAAGAGATTTCTAGATTCGTTTGTGATTTAGGCCTAGTCGAAGTTCGGTTTTAATTTGGAGTGATTTTTAGGGTTTATTTTCGAAGTTCATCTTGGAATTATTTACTGAAATTTTCCGGGGCTTACATCCTCCCTTAATAGAATGGAGCTACTGATCCTCTCCTTAAGTAGCTTCTTCAGCTTTTGCCTCTCCTCTAACTCTTATGGGTTCCTTACCTTCTACATCATCGTCATCATTCTCTTCTTTTTCCTTACTTCAGCAGTAGCTTCACTAACTCGCACTGCTAGAAAACTGAGGTCCAGATTCGGGTACTTCTTGAGCACCTCGTCTCACACCAACTTGGCACTATCCCTTGCGAGCCTCCTTTGGAGCTTAATTCAATTATCACTCTTAAAGAGCTCCCTAATAACACCCTTCTTAGATGCATCACTTACGACCTACCCAATATTTAAGCTTACCATGCAAGTTTACATGGAAAGAAAGAACTTAAGTGAAAAAAAAAAAAATGAATGCATGAACATAGTAGATGGAAGGAAAAATATTCCTACCTTCAAAACTTCTTGCTCCGAGCTAAATGCCCTAGCCTCTTCCTTCAGCCTATTAAGCTTTGAGACTGTTACCTCGGCTTCCTTCTTCTACATGTTAAGCTCTGAAGTGGCTTCCTACATTTGATTGGATGAAGAATCCCATTGTTGCTTCACGTCCTTCTATTTTTTCTCGTACTCATCGACGACAACCTTAAACAAAGACAATTATTTCTTGGCTTCAGCTACTTCGCCTTGACATCGGAGGAATTTGACATCTTATGATGCAACAATTTCTGCTTCTCTTTCAGAGTAGCACTCAGGTCACTCCTCAACCTAACCCCCTATTGTCTCGCTTCAGCGAGCTCTTTCCCAGATTAGGTTTTAACCTCCTAACCTCCTCAAAACCTTAGTCAGAAGACATTGAGCTTAATCGAAAAAGAAATCTATGAAAAGACCTTAATGAATAAAATAGAGGTCGCCATAATTTAAAGCAAACAAGGAAATTACCCCATTACATCTTAGGTGCTGAAATTTTTAGTGCCTACCCGTAGACTTTAGCTTGCTAAATAAGGTCCTTATCTTATTCTTGTCTTGGATGATAACAACCTCCTCAAATGAACTCCAATCTATAGAAACATCGCTTCACTTCATGGACCTACCTCCAACAAAGTCGAGTGGACCCCCAGTACAAGCCATGCCATGTTAATGCCTACAAGCTCTAAACCCTATCAAATCATCAAGAATGTCCTCTTTGTGGCCTCGATCCTAGAGACACCCAAACATTCAAAAAAACGGTAGCAAGAGAAGATTGAGGTAGACTCTATACCTTAAGAGGCCGGAGGCATAGTAGAGCCTGCATGATCCGAACATTCAAGTTAGCAGCAGGAGCTGAAGCACTTTGATCATGCACAATGACCTCAACAGCCTACCTCTTTGAAGGCGCCATCTTCTTAGTTTAGGCCCTCTTCTTTTTCTTCATCAACGACCCCATAAGATGCTCATTGACATCCTTCATCTCCATCTTAACACCTAAAATGACAGATGAAAATAAAAAGTCAGTAAAGGAGTAAAAACTTGTCTAGTCGAGCTTGGATGCTTGAAACCCTAGACTTGTTACCAAACAACAAAGATGTGCCTCTATTAGAGTCTAACTTGACCAAAGGTTGGGGGGTATGTGAGAGAGAGAGAGAGTATATCTACAGTCAAAACACCATCCCACACCTTAACAAGCTGTAACTCCATCACCTTTAGTGATGGGCTTTCCTTTCAAATAATTCCTAACCACGAGCTCGGCATTCAAGAGTCTCCTATCTCATGACCTCTTGAACTCATCAATGTCCCTTTAGGCCCTAGTGTTGTGAAGCCCCAACTTGATGGCTTTTTGGAATGGATGGGAAGGCATCACTTCACCTAAAAGTCAAACTCACACTGGGAACCCTCCTTAATGCTAAAAATCTAAAATTGGCTCTTTTAGTCTCAGCCATTCAAACTCTTGAGCCCATCGAAGAGCATGAGTGAGCTCTTACTTTGCCTTGTAAGCTACTACCACCCTAAGTTGGATTTCTTGAAGGTATAATATCTCTAGAACAAAACTGGAGTGGGCCTCACATACATGCCTAAACATAAGGTTTCGAAAGCTACCCTCATACGACAGGCATTTGGGAGTAGTTGAGCAAGAGATAACCCGCGATAATTGAAGAACTCCTTCTAGAAAAGAGAAAAGGGCATCTTTATTCCAAACTTGAACGTCATGTCATACAACACAAACCTGCCTTCCTAACAAGCAAATCAGTTAGACCAAGAAGGGATATGACCTCCCATACCTCAAAGGAGCCTCACATCTCCCCTCTACCTTTGAACTCCATCAAGCGTCGCCACACTGAGGCTACTTTCAACTCTGTCAGTCCCAATACTTCAATTGCCTCAGTGTATAACGGCTCCTCTAACTTCGCTTCCTTACCACCTCTAGCATATTTGTCTAAAGGAGGTTGATACATTTTTTCGGCAAGTTCACTATACGAAGGGATATGGGAGTCGATATTCCTAGAGTCCCCAACAGTCTCCCTGACCTTTACATCCTGATCATCCCTCTGGGTCATACCCTCACTTGACGTCCTTGTCTCCTTGCTCGAGCTCGAAATCCCCAAGCTAATGCTTGGCTCTCCCTTACCTCTCCCCACTTCATCAACAATTCTTTGAACCCTAACACTTGAATCATGAGAAAAAGACTGAAAATTACCTCAGCTCGACATCATTGGAGTCTTAGAACAACACAAGAAAAATGAACACTAAAGATTTGAGAAATGAAGTGAAACTATTTTCATGTAAGTAGAGTTTGAAGATCAAAGACTCAGGCATTTATAGGAGGATGAGGGAAAGGAGTGACAATTCCAACCCCTTAGAATATGAGAATGAATCCCAACGATCAAGATGTCTCTATGATGTTAGCACCTTCAAATGTCGGAGGCCATTATCACAATGATTATGTCCTTTCGAATTTAAAAAAAAAAAAAAAAAAAAACTTCTAAGACAAGCCATGTGACCTGGAGCCCATTGCGATTGCTTGGCTTAACGAAGATTGAGCTCCAAAATCGTAGGTTCAACATGATTTGACATAGATTTAAACTACCTCCAGGGTAGGTCATTCTATCATAAACTCTAAGGATGTAGCTCAAATGGAGAATAACACTAAGAGCATCAAGTCGATAAGTTGTCCTCGCAAGTTGAGCCCAAATCTCTTACTCTCCTTGTTTACTCACAAAGAGAGTAGAGAAGGATGAGTATTGATAGCAGAATATAGGTCACGACCCATTCATCCCATTACTATCCTCACATGGACCAAAGAGCCCAAGAAGGGCCTAAAAGACCACCAACTCAACCGGCCCATGAAGAGCTCATGACCAGTTACACCTTAGGTCCCGCCTTGACAAGGGATCATGAGCTCGTGCTCATCTTGACCTTAAGGAAAGCCTAAGAGATCGACCTTGAACTTGATCCCAAAATATCTCTACTTTATCCTCATCCTAACAACTGGGGGGAGGGGAAGACATCTCTAACTTAGCCACACTCCACGTGACAATAGTTCCTTCACCTTGGGTGCCAGATTAGCTACCAGATGGAGATTTACCTTAACAGAAAAGATTCAGTGAATCCCATTCTAATATGATCTTAAACTATAAATAGCCATTCTCTTCATAAAGGAAGGGAGAATGGTTTTTTTTTTTTTTTATCTAATTAATACTCTTAAGAGACTCTTTGAGAAGACTCACGGAGTGACTAATGCATCGGAGTGGCTATGCCAGACAACCCTCTGGCACACCACTAACTAGCTCTTTGTGTTTGTGAGGGCAAACCTCTACCGGTGAAATCAGCTCATCCAACACTACTATTTGACCGCCATTAGCCAACTGGCCCTAATCGATAGCTCTGGTTAGCTACTCTTCCAACCACTTACCAAAATTAATAAAAATCAACCAAGGATATCTATACCCTTAAATATTGTGATCCTAGTTGTAAACTTTTTTTTCAAAAAAAAAATTAAATTTATTTTATAATGCCCATCACAGTTATTAGGAATTGTAGAAGGGAGACATGTAATTGTTTAGATTATTCTAATGAGATTTTCATAAGATTCTTACAAGAAATTACATGTGAGGGCTTCTACTTGATATATTTTGCACATGTTCTACCATTGAGATGAAAACAAAGAAGAGGCAGATGATATTATCAATAATCTGACTTTAAGGGATGACATGTGTTTTTTTTTTTTTAATCAAATAGGTAGATTGTCTACTTTCAAATTTTATGTAGATTACTGAGTTAGAACCTTAGAGGATTAATCTAGATTTTCATTCATGGTACATTAATTTCAAATCATTACAGGTGAGTTTTCCAAGCCAGAGAGAATCTTCAAGGGCTATTGCTATATACATAGGAGTTTACATTGTCATTGACTCATATGGCATGGAGGTTTTTATACTCAATGATTTTATTTAGACCTTGATTTTGTTTAAGCTAGATTTAGTTCAATATGGTTAGATTTGTTCAATTTGACTGGATCCATTAGTTTCCTTTTTCATTATTTACTTTTAAGTGGTTTATTAAAGTCGTAAGATTATGTTTATATCATAAGACTCATATTCAACCTTACTTTTTCATAAGTAGTGGTTTTGCTAGTGTTTTCAACATAATTAATGAGATTATCGAGGAAAATTAATTTTAAACTCTGTGTGATATCTTCTTTTCACAATGATGTAAAAATAATAAAATGTTCATCGGTTATATGAGACCATCATTTGCCATATATTATACTATCAATCATGTTCACTTTTTGAATTAATTCCATATGAAACATTGCAAAAGATTGTTTTAGGTTGATCTCGAATTTGTAATTCAAGAATTTTTGAGTTGGTGGTTAAATTGCATAAGGAGTCATTGCTAATGTGTTGTTCTTAGTTTGTATATCATTTACTAATCTTATTTACTTTCTGAACTAATTTCTTTTGAAACACTGGGAAAGAAATATTATTAGATTGATCTCAGCTTTGTAATTCCCAATATCTTCACTATGTGGCTGAATTTCATAAGGAGATCACCTTGTGGTTGAATTTCATAAAGAGTCCATGCACCATGCTGGTGTGTTGTTGGATAGCAACTTATTCACCGGCAGGTCCACCAATCTCAAAAGTGTGAACTACTCTTTATTATAAATATTGCTTTATATACACACTATACTATGTTTTACATAAATTAATTTAAATAATGTTTTCATTATATTTTTAAAAATGAAATATTCTCAACCAACATCTAATTAAGTTAGAAATAGTTTAATTGAATAGTATAATGGATAGTTGATTTTGAACATAGTTTGGACAATTTAAATGAATAAAAGAAGCAAATATTAGAATATGATTAGACAATTTGATATAATTAAATTAGTAAATAAATTAATTTGAAATTTAAGATTTTATATTCTTTTCAAAATTGTTTTGTTGTCTCATCTATCTTTTTATGACAAAATCCAATTTCAAAAATCTTATTAGAACCCATTTTCTCAATTATAAATCCTAAACTCTTAAATATGCAATTTAAATGTTTAGTAACCTTTTAAGCCCTTGAATTTTACGTTAATCTTTGTTTTTCTTAAATCTCTATAATGTTTGAATTCAACTGCTTATTTAAAAACATCAGTTTCCAAATCGAGATCCAAATTAAATACCGATATGTTATAAATTAAACTCTTGAATTGTGTTTTGAGCCAAGTTATTAATTTCTATGATATAGATTCTCAAATTTTTTTTCTAATTAGTTTTGATACTCAATATAATCATCGGAGAAGTTTAAACTTAATACCCTTATCATAAATATATCTTTAAAGCTTTTCTCTTTTCTTTTCTTTTGTTTTCCACCTGCCTCTTTTTCCTTATCTTTTCTTATCCTTTTCTTTCTCTTTCGTTTCCCTCTCTTCCTTTCTTTTCTTTTTCTTCAAACCAACTTTAAATCTCAATTTCAACAAGATCAAAGGAGAAAATGAAGTTGGGAAACAAGCAAGGAGTTGAGGAATGAGTTAGAAGAAGCTACATCAACAAAGAGAACAAGTAGTAGAGAAGATCAAATGGGCATGTGTTTGCTAAAGATAAGTAGAGTTATCTTACTTTGTTTGATTTGTTGTTTCTGTATGTATATAATGGATTGATGTAAGAAATAAGTAGAAATGATGATAAAGCTGGTAAATAATGAATATATGAATATGTAAGTTTTCTAAGTTAGTACATGCATGTATAAGTTAGATGATTCATAACATAATTTGAAGTTAGATGAGGTAAAAATAAGAAAATAGATGTTATAAATGATAATTCTAAGCTTATATATTGATTATAAGATGTTAATGATGAAAAATAATGTAAAACAAATAGTAAAATAGGTCGAATTTTCGTATGAAAGAACATAGGAAAAAGCACAGGGGGAACATGGTTTGTTGTATTAAGTCATACTCCTTGTTTTCTAATGATCAGTGAAGAAACACGGCTGGAAGACAGCCCAACTAACCTATCCAGTCGTACCTCTCTCTCAATCGTTTTAAATGAATATCCTAGAACAACATGGCTAAAGCACGACTTCCCCTATCTTACCGTGTTTCTTTTTGTTTCATGCATGTTTTATGCATCAAGTGAAACACGACAAGAACATGACCTAATGTATCTCACTATGTTTCTCTTTGACCTTTGAGTGCTTGGCTTTTTGATGACACATGAGCGAAGCATAGTTTATTTATCATGTCGTGTTTCTCATTTGTGCATCGTGTTAATGTTTCCATTCAAAGAGAAACGCGACTAAAACATGACCAAATGTATCACAACGTGCTTTTTCTGATCTTCAAAACGTGAACGAGTACGATGGAAACATGACAGAATGTGTCAAATCGTGTTTCTTCTTATGCATGTACATGGCGCAAAACATAGCCTGTGTATCTGTCCATGTTCTTGAAAAAAAAAAGAATAAAATAGATAAATGATAGTTAATGTATTATGCTAGTTAATTTATATAATTAAGAACGAATTAAATGTATTGATAGGTTTAATAATTAATTAGATTTAATATAGTTTCTAAGTATAAAATGAACTTAGTAAATAATCTTAAGTTCAACATGACTAAATGAACTTTAAATAAGCTAAAATGAATTAGATTGATTAATTTTAATCAACTTGGCTTAGTAATAGAATTAAATGATTAATTCTAATCAATTTAGCTAAGGTTAAGACAATGTACGTTCAATAACTTTTATTTTAGCTTAGCTTAATGTGTAGGCTTAACCATAAATAGCATAAGGAGTATGCTATTTCAAATGTATACTTGCTTGGAAAATGAGTATTTTTGAAAATGAATGCTCTGATGATGTTTTTATAATAAATTATTATCAAAAGAAAAGAAATAATTTGATAGACAATGGATAATTGTCTGTATCTTGGTGGGGTGATCTTCACAGCCATGATGGAGTTTCTACTTAGTGTTTGATCAAATAGGAATTTAAAACGAGTTTGATATAAATGCAAAATAAATTTAATTGCTTATATAGTTTTATTTTATGAAACAGATACTTGTTTGCCTATGAGCCTATATATTGACCCCTTAAGAATTCTTCTGGACTATCTTCTGATTATCTAGATGTTAAATAAGGTACGCAGTGATGTGCTTTTTTTTATTAAGATATGCATTTCTTAATGAATCAAAACTTAAAACGACCTAACAAGTAATGAGTGTTACTTGTGCATGTGTCGTTTAATTCGATCCAAGGAACGATAACCTTGTCCAGAGTTGGACACGGTAGTTAGGTGCTTAGGCCACCCTCTCATGATGTGATAGTATGCTATGATGCAATAGCAATTCATAAGCAGCTTAGTAGATAGCTGATGGGGGTATAATGTTGCTTAAGCTTGGAGTGAAGTAACATGTTTATTTCACGTTTATGGGATTGTTGAACTAAACGATATTATGGACCGAGATAAGTAATGTTGTATAACTGTTGTGAACCCTAGACGAGCTATTTTCTCTTTCTCAGTTAGATATAGGAATATAAGTATCGGAGTAACTTATATCAACCCCTTGAGTAGTTGTTGTTACTCAAACCCTTAAGTTTCCAAATATTATTCGAAGTATGAGTGCTTTAGTATTGATTTTTTTACTTTAATTTAAAGATAATAACATATTACTACTGCATTGCACTAGTTTAAACTTATGTGTCATATCGTGTGTGCTTGTGTTACTGCATACTAAGTTCTAGCTCATTGTTGTTTCCTTTCTAGGTATTGATGATGATATGATGACGATGATGATAAGGGTAATGTGATGATGATGGTTGGGATGATGATGATTTTTGATTTAGGTGTAGGCGATTCTAGAATATTTAGAGGAGTGAAGTGAATTTAGGACCATTGGATTATTGTATTTTATTTTATTTTCATTTTGTTTTAGAACTGGATTTATGTTTTGAAACTTGTATTATTCTTCAAGGGCTTAGTGGAGCCCCTATGTTCTGTAATAAGCTTTAAAAGCATTGTTTACCTTTGTGAACGGTATATGAGAGACTTGGTGGTATGTTTTTGTTTATGAAAGCTGATCTACTCATGGGAGTAGAATATCAAATGTTTCTATAAAATTTGTTTTTCAACTGCTAAATCCAATTATTTTTAGAATCTAACTAAACGATTTCAGGATTTAAAGCCAACTAGCAATGTTCGATATAAACATATCATTTAAGGAAGCTTGTGCATGTAATACATAAGATATTATACGTGGCAATTATACACGTTTGATTCAATTTGGGGCGTTACAACAAAATATAACCAAACACATAAAAATATATTATTTTTAGAAAAACATTTTTTTTTTGTTAAAATCATTTTTAGTCAACAAAATATTTTTCTGAGCATAGGCAAGGTCATGGAAGCACGAAGCTTTTTCTATAGTTGGATGACATTGAGCTGAAAGTGATATCAATCTTGAAATTATCCTCAAGCAAAAAATTTGGGCTAGAAATGTAACTATACTGGTTTGGGATAAGTTTTACAAATCTCACATCTCTCTCGATCTCTTGTAGGGTTTCTTGAACCGACCCAATTTCTATAGTGTTTTTATTCATGAATCTAAAATCCGCCCAATACACACTCTAGGGATACCTAGTAGACCCAAAAATATTTTAATTTTATGTTTAAAGTTTACTAAAAAGAAATGATTTTCTGATAACTTACATACCCATATTTGTCTTTTTGCTTACTCATGAAAAAATTGTTTCCATATGAGTATAGAATAAATTCTTCCAAATTTATACACCATTAGCTTAATGTTGCAATGTTTCACTAAAATTAATTAAATATATATTATTAAAAATGAATTATCTACAAGTTTGAAGTTGCATATATATATATATATCATTTATTAAATTGAATTGATACTTAAAATATATAAGCTTAAAAATAGTTTCACATCTTTCAATTTTATTAATTAAATAAATTTAGTAAAAAGTTTCTCTCCTCATGGTTCGGGTTCTCTATAGGTCCTATATCGATTTCAAAATCTAATTTACAACCCTATCGAGTTTCATAAAAAATCCAAAAATCATATCCAAACTCTCTAGGCTAATATTTTGCAAGGTATTTATTGAATCGGGTGGGTTGAGTACCTTTTAATAATATGCCTAATTGCATTCCTAATTCAAGGTTCTATAAGATTTAGCAACACTTTCGGTTGAAAAGAGAAAAAAAAATTAGTTTATACTTCTTAAATTTTTTGATTAATTGTGACGAATTTTCTGTAATCTCATTATAGTTATTGCGTAATTTAGTTTCCAATTTAACTTTTTGTCTTTAGGTATAGCTCTTATTCTTTAATTAATATAATATATAATATATTTTTACTTTCCTGCATCAAGTCATAACTTTATATTAAATTATTTTGACAAATACTTAGCTATTATTGATAATTCTAGCAAATAGTTAACCGTGTTTAATATAGTGAAATAAATTTTGAATCATGTTTTAGCTCCATTTTTTTTTAAATTCTATGGCTTTTTAAAGCTTGTCAATTGTAATTTGATTTTAGATTAAAATTAAAAGATGAAATTCGAACATTTTTTGTTTGTTTTTTTTTTTCCAAATATTCATTTTAAACTAATAAATTATCGATTTTAATTAAAATTTGTATAAGTAATTTGAATGCTTTTTTCCCCTTTTCATTGTGAAGAAAATCACAACTTATAGATGGTCCAGTCATTTAAAAGGCACCTAAACTAAAGCGGCTAGACAAAAGAAATAAAATAAAAAGCATAGTGACCTTGCACGCTAAGTTTGTATTTAAATTAGATCAAAAATTAAAAAGTTAAAGAGTGTGTTGCAGGGGACTCAACCGATTTTTAAAATTTTTTAAACTCGAATTCAAGAGAAATGACACAAAACATAATTGAGTTGGACTCCTTTAAATTTGTTTTATAGGGACTACTTATGTAAAATTATGCAATATTCAATAATATCCCTACTCAAATAAATCTAATTACCATTTATGCTAAGTTGAACTTGACTAAGCAAATAAGTTAGCCAAATTAAACTACGTTAATAATTAGCGAAATTCAAATTCAGCTCAATCGCTGTGGACTTAAAACTCTTAAGTTCAAATAGTTTGTAAAAACGAGATAGGCTCTGCCAATAAAAAAAAAAAAAAAGGAAAATTGTATGAACACACACAGACTTATTTGGTTTCCGTGTTAGTAAAATTGCTTCTAGTCTTAGCATACCTTCCATGTACATGTGAAGTGAAGGTAGATCCCACTATTTTATAACCACAAAAAAATTGAGAGAGAGAGAGAGAGAAGTGCAGAAATCACAGAAAGAAAGAAAGAAAGAAACTGTACCATACGCTATATATGTGTGTGTGTGTGTGTAATCCATTTTCGAATTTTGCAAAATCTGGGGTTTGGCTGTATAGCCTTGTTACATTCACAGTTGCGTATACATATGCTACAAGGGGAATTTAATTTATAAAAAAAAAATAAAAAAGAAAACAAGAAGAGAAATCTAAGGAGCAGCGACAGGATAAGGCATGAAAGCGAAAGAGAAAAGGAGAGCGAGAATGGCGATGGGAAGCCACAAGAGCAGGAAAGGCGGGGGTGGTAATGGAGGAAGTAACAACGGTAGTATCAACAGCGACACCGCCAAGCATCCCATCAATATTACCATCATCGGATTAGTTATTATTATTATTATACTTTGATGTCGACGTTGATGATGTTGATCTTTTCTTCTTCCAGGTCATCATCACAATATTCTCATCCCCATTATTACTGTTGGTGTTCATCATAAATGATGATGGATCCACTATCTTCTTCTTCCTCTCGATTTCACCATCATCCCATGCCCATCCATATGCGTATGCTGATTTCCTTGCTGTAGTTGAAGTTGAAATTGTTGTTGTTGTTATTCGATTTGTATCCATAAGAGAGATTGAACGGCAATTATAATATCTGACGACGACAACGATGAGCTTATCAACTGATGCTGATAATATAAATTAACAATGATCTACAACAACAACAACAATAATCAATATCCTAAATATATTATAAGGAAACTAAAGGAAGGGATAATGCAAAATTGAAGGTAAATAGAATCCGGTGTTATTATATATAAAAGAAATAGTAACAACTAGCTAACACTTAAAATAAAAGAGAGAAAGAAAGAGAGAGGGAGAGAGAATAATAATAATGATGTGTTTGAAGTTTGATGTGGTAAATTTAAAATGAAAAAATAGGAAGAGGGAGATGAATATGGATGGGAGTGCGGTTCAGTGAATGTGATATAAAAAAAAAAAAAAAAAAAAAAAAGAAAAAAGGATGGAAGGCTGGGGGCAAGTGGGATGGGCAGGAGGAGCAGAGGAGGCCATGTTGAATGTTGATTGTTGATTGAGTGACCTTGTTGATGGTTTTGGTTTTTTCAAAATAAAACAGCGGCCTCTGTAGGCTGTAAATGTAAAACCCCCCCAGCCCCACATTTATCCCAATGTTCTTCTCCCCTGGACAACCTTCTCTCTCTCTCTCTCTCTCTCTCTTTTATTATCACTGCTGCTGCTGCAGCAGTTACTCCTACTGCTACTATTATTATTATTATTACTGCTACAACTAGTCCGTCCAGTCCACTGCCTCTCATTCGTCAAACAGAGATCCATGGTTATCCCTTCCCATAAAATGATAGATAAAACTTCCCCTCCACCTCCCCATTTAATTTATTCTTCAATGTATTCCCAGATCTCATTTATAATTTATTTAAATCTCATTTTTATGAAAACCCTTTATGTATATTTATATTTTCGTATTCATCTCATCTGTAGATCTTTTATCTAATTATATGGTCTCATCTTACTTCTAAGAAAAAAATGATCAAATTAATAAGACGATAAGTATATATTATGTTACCAAAAAGCCAAAAAAAAAAAACAAAAACAAAAACAAACAGGCCTAATATTTAATATTAGACTGAAAAAAAAATAAATCAAATAAGTTCATTTTGTGTGCATAATTGTTTTAAATAATAAAGCTCGGTGCTACATCGCTAATTTCTAAAAGAGATGGCGGTATTTAGAGTTTCACTCTTATGGCTTTGGTTGAGCTATATACTTCTATGGTTGGTTTATTTGATTCACTCAAACTTAAAAAAAATAAAAAAAGAGGAGACTCAACTGAAATTTTTTAATAATAATAATAATAATAATAATAATAAAGCATTATTATTCTCCCAACAAAAGAAAGACCCAAGTTATATAGCTTTCGCCCACCAACCAGGCAACATCTAGGCAACACCAAAACTTGCTAGTCTTAAAGGCACTTCATTACCAATCGAAATGGGGACAAACAGAGAAGCTTAGTTATGCTCTGTACTTTTTATTCAACCCTGTATATTAGCGGATAACAGTAACACATCTGCATTGTATGTGCCAAAAAAAAGAAAAAAGATCAATTTTGTTATAGAAAGTAAAAAGGAAGAGGGGAAAAAAAAGAAAAAAGAAAAAGAGAGAGCAAAGTAGTATTGAGGATGATTTATTACGAGAAAAACAAAAATAGAGAGTAACCATGTAATAAGATAAATACAAAAAATAATTGTTATACTTTAATTTTATTGTTTTTTTAACACGAATGAATTGAATTCATTTAATAGTGATAAATATATAGAAGGTAATGGAGTAGAAGAATAATTTTCTTATACCTATTCCCAAGAAATAATTAGGCATTATGTATCTCCACACACACACTCTCTCTCTCTCTCTATATATATATATATATATAAACTTATACATAAAAATATATAAGGAATAAATTTAATGGTACATTATACTCGCTCTATAAAAATAATTAAATAATAATCAATGAGAAATAATTTCATTATTTTTGCTTTGGAGGTTTAGTTTCTAATAAAAAGGGAAAAAAAGAAAATATAAACAAGCCAAAATCTAAACAAAATATTACTATAGAAGACAATGTTAATCCATCAACCTATCATGTCTATCTATATCAAAATCATTCCTACCAATTATAGTCTTATAGCATGTTTGGTTAGTGAGAATTGTCATTTTATTCTACTCTTATTCTTTATTAAATGGCTATTTTCATTTTTTTAATAAGTTTTACCCTATCCACAGAGAATCATAATTAAGTAAAATAAAGAAGAGGTAAATGCCATATATAGTAATTGAACTTTTTCAATTTTGTGCAATTAACCATATATAATTACTTTTTGAGTTCATCCATCTACCTTGATGGGGTAGTAAATTGCAAAATAGGTGAATTTTAATTAGCTAATTGTAAAATTTGATAAAGTTTAGGTTGTATTGCAAAACTTAGGCATTGATTTTATCCTTTTACTCATATGTAAAGTGTGAATACTAAATGTAAAAAATTAACACTAATTAAAAGCAATTTCTATAGGTAAAGGATAGAAATTTCACACTTTTATAACATTTTTTTTCCCAAAAATAATCTCATATCAATAGTCATTAATAGTAGTTTACAGCACATTTAATTAGTAAATGTAATACTTTTATCACTTTTTTTGGTAATTATAACAATGAAAAAGGAAAAATCAAACTTGTTATCTCTCATTTAAAAGGCTAGTGAAGATATCATTAGGTTATAAGATGATTACCATCATATATACTTTCATCATTTATTCTGACCTTTTTCTTCAAAACCATTTTATTAACACATAAAGGAATAACAATTCCATTTGGGCATTAAAGTCCAATTGCAATCTCGTCCCAATGTATATAGAATAAGCATTCTATATAGCGGTCTTATTCTTATTCCCTTCTACAACCAATCATATTGTTAGCCTATAAAAGCATATAGTTGATTCCATTAACAACAATACGCGGAATTTAGTTCAACATGATCGATGTTCAACGACACAAATACTAATCAGGTGAATCACAATCACATATGCAACACGAGTTACTAGAAGACTGACGTGATTCACATGCCAGTATTTTCACTGTTTCAAAAGTGGTCTTAACACCGAAGCAAGCAACGAAACGTAACTCATCATCACATTCACATTTATTTACCTTTACCAACTAATAATAAATAGTGCTACCGCATTTGGAAAAAAAAAAAGGGAAATATATATAATGGAGAGAGAGAGAGAGAGAGAGATCAAATGGGTGTGGAGTAATTCATTTCAAAATTCAAAATAGAATATCT
This sequence comes from Combretum micranthum, assembly GCA_024138025.1. Lineage (NCBI taxonomy): Eukaryota > Viridiplantae > Streptophyta > Magnoliopsida > Myrtales > Combretaceae > Combretum > Combretum micranthum. The sequence goes on from JAMXBD010001243.1 coordinate 198,342, forward strand.
TTTATTCTTTAACATTTTCCTTAGTAAAGTAAAGAAGCCAAAATAATGGTATGTTTGATTAGTTTTTTTTTTAAGCAAATACAAACACTTTTTTTAATTTTTTTAATAAATTGCTTATCAAGAAATATAAACAGATAAAAAAAAAGTTGACAGTTCTTATGAAAAGATCAAATGGATCAAATATAAATAAAAATATATATATAAATCGGACATATTTACGATGATCACCATAAACTTTCCAGAAATAGAAAGCCTATTATTGAATCACATATCATCAAGTTTTCATTATTGAGCACGGTAGCTATTGAATTAAACAGATATAACTTTTATCCCCATTCTTGCATATTCTAATCATGCTCTCCTCATAAACGATGAAGAATTTTCTGCTATTTTAGTTTGACTCATTTAAAGCTATTATCAAGTTTAAGTGGAGTTTACTCGTTTAAATAAATTTACTTTATTTTAAAATTGAATTTAGTTTGTTTACAAATAAACTCAAGTTGAACTGAACTTTAATGAACCTCAGTTCAAGTAGTTAACAAGTAGTTTGATCATTTACTGTAATAAAATATAAAATGGAAATTTAAGAAGCTAGACATATAAAATTAATGGATATATAAATAAATAATGAATAAAAAAGTTATATTATTTCATATAATATTATATATGTTATACAAAGATTAATTTTTTGTTTTAATTATACGTAATATATAATATATAAAATTCATAAATCTTCTCAGGAGCTTATACAAGAGTTCTAGTTAATTTATTTTAAAAAATAAGTTTTATTTTGAGTTTGATTTAGTTTATTTACAAATTAAATTCAAGTCAAGATGAGCTTAAAACAAATGGAGTTGGAGTGTGGCTTGACATATGTGCCATAAAATATTTATGATAGAAATTAATAGGAAGCAACACCTAGACCTAATTTAAATGAAATAAGATTTCATATAAATGAACAAACACGGCCTGGTTCTTCTAGTTAATATTCACTTAATCGACACATATATATTATAGTTACATATTTGTGATCTTTTAAAAAATGCTACTGTTTTTTCTATCCCTTTTGATTTATCATATCATATCCCACGGCTTACTTTAAGTAAGAAGAGGAAATTGCCGGGGATGAGGTTTCTTCTTTTTTTTTTTTTGGTCCCTTTTTTGGAGGAAGATGAGGGTTGATGTTGATTAATATATATAAATTAGCATGCAAGTGCTGTGATAAGTAATTATAATTTTTTTGCTAGTAGGTACAACTTATTATCCCTTCAAAAAGAGTATAGTTAATCAGGATCATTAAGTAATGAAGTGGATGATGAGATGAGGAATGAGCAAAGATCAGCACCACCAGTTGACAAATGGACAAATTTTCTTTAGAATTCTGCTTCCGCAAAGCCAGGTGTGCATGTGCATGTGCATGTGATGTTGACTTCAAAATTTAAAGTATATATTATGAATATAGCAGCAAATGTAAATGCCAATGCCACATAGGGGTTATAAATAGATAAATATATATAAAAAAAAAACATATATATATATGTATATATAAAATAAACTAGAAGTCAAGTGGACGAACATGAGCATTAACATTTGTAATAATCTGAGAAAGGAGTGCGTCACTGCAACTGGGAGTGATGCAATTGGATATCAACAACAGCCAACAACATGCACATGCACGTCATGTATGTGCAGCTTCTCGTGAAACTTCCCCAACTTGAGCATGATGATACATACCGTCCACAAAAAAGAAAAAGAAAAAAAAAAAAAAAAAAAAAGGAAGGAACTTGATGATGCACATTCATACTTTACCACGCAACTTGCCTTTTTTGACCATCCACGAACATGCTTGTTGAGTTGAGATGGAAATTGGTGTCACTCGTTGTATAAGCAGGTTGATATAGCATGGGGCGTCCAATTTCATGTTCATGTCCCCATATGCGCCTACGCGTCGATAATAAATGCCATGCCCGAAATCAACAAGGCATTACACTCCGATCTGTACCTCTATAGAGCACGTAAGACTTAGATCCCACACTGTCTTGTGTTTTTCTTTTTTTTTTTTTTAATTATTTTTTAACACTAATTAATTAAAAAAAAACAAATAAAATAGAACGAGCAAAGCATAGTGACATGGGATGCAAATGCGACACATAACTTGAGAGAAATGATATATCATAAAGGGTAAAGTAAGCAAGGATGTAGCAAATTGAAAAAAAAAAAAAAAAAAGCACTCCAACAAGCTTGTTGAGGACAGGAGGAACCTTCGATGATAAGAAATTATGCAAATAGACCATTCCATGGTGGTGGATACCACAGTAGATATGATGTATAGGGTAAACAGCTTCCAAAACCCTTTATTAAATTCCTAAAAGAATGAGGTATCATCCTATAGTGCACTATAGCAAGTGAATGGTGTTACTGAGAGACGAAATAGAATGCTTAAGGATATGATAAGGACTATGATTAGTCATTATACCTTACTAAAATCACTCCAGCGAGAAGCATTGAGAACTTCATCATACTTACTCAACAAGCGATAACTTGAATTCACTCTATTCAAATCAAGGAAATTTATGCTTATTTTTATATATTTATTTACTGAAATCCTCATGAATTAGGCATTTATTTGCTTAAATTGTTGTTTTTAGTTGAATTGTGCTCAAAAGAAGAATTGAAGAAGATTTGATTAAGAGATGAAACTAAAACAATAAATCAAGGAATCACAAGAGCAATTGCGCCCGTGATCTTAAGTTACACTTTACAACCGCACTTGTGGATGAATAAGGAAAAGATGGTTAAGTGAAGACAACAGATTCAACTACGGTTTGAAGGAGGCCCGTGATTGGCCCTGTGATTTCCCTTGTGACTAGAAGCGACCAAGGATGAAATGTACCTCATATTTAACCGTAGTGCAATCCGCTTTTGATTTACCCCGTGAATCAACCCTTGATGTCCTCCAAATTTTTGTTTTGTTTAATTTACTACCAATTTTGCCACTTTAACTAAAGAATTAATATAAGTAGCTTTAGTTTATGAATGAGAGAGAGAGATACTTTACACTCAATGTCACATCCTCATAGGGTATCCTAAGAGTATCGATGCACCATACACCAAACTGGAGTCATAGATATTTGTATTTAACCATAGAAAGCTTCTAGAAAGGTACATGAGCATCGTACAACCAGAATGCCCTGTGACATGGACAATTATAACGGGATAGAAAGATTGTTTAGAATAAGAAATGCATTGCATACATATAAATCATATACATGAATAGCATTACATAACTCTTATATTTAGTCCTTAACTATTTCATCAAACCTATACAAACATTGTCTTTAAATTGATCTTTATACAAAATACTAGTTATCACTTCAATCTAAGTCTTGGCTCCCCTGCTAATATATATTAGCTCAAACTTCTTGATATAGATCAATCCTAATGATCCATGTAACTAAACAAGTAGGAGGGTGAGCAAACAACAACTCAGCGAATAACTAGATCTTAACACAATACGACATTGTCAAGCAAATTAAATTAATAAACATATGCAATGTAGCAATCAACCATATGGAATATGCACAGTTTGGATTACCGAAATCCAAACCAATGGAGATTATGCTCTCTCTTAGGGGTTGAAGGACTAGCTTTAGTAATTCACACCTAAGAGAGACTAAGAACTAAAGAAGGAGAAATTGTTTTCAAGATCGTTGTTATTTTATATATACATATGAGTAATATAACCAAACTCAACCATAGAACTCAAAACTCTACTAAGTATTAGCCACATCATGTCAACTCAAATTAAGTGACGTCCTTTAGTGCCTGCTTAGTTCTTATAGGGATGATATCTCAGGGTTAACCTTTCGTAGATCCAGATTCATTGGATATAACTCAACATTACCCTAGGACCAAGATGTTAATACGTGACGTGAACACCATACAAGTGCAAGTGATACAACCGTGCAATGCATGATTGTTTAATTAAATAACTAGATAGTATTAAAACCATTTATTAAAGTGACGATTCAATTAATAGACACTCATAAGCAATAACAACTTAATTATTACAAGCATTACGTGATCACTTTTATTTTAATGAGTTATGAACCAAAACAACCACCAAATAACAAATGAGTACTCAATCCCTACACATAGCTAGTTATGTTTATATTAATACGTGTGCAATTACATTACAAACACAAACAAGATGATAAGATCATAGTTACTCATCTGTGCATCTTCTCTTAATCATCGTAGTTAACCGTGGGAAAATCTTGATCTTCGTCTACACTTCTTATAAAATAATGAACATGCATTACTTAGCATATAACTAAACAAAAATTCCTATCATTGCCTAAGTATCATATACTCATGTCTCACCTTCCTTAGTTGGTTTGTCTCTAAGGAATTATAGGTCACTACAAAAACGGCGGTTCTGCTAGCCGGTTAGTGCACAAGGGTAAAGGGGACTCCTATAGGGTTTGAGGGAATCACCCTAGAAAACAAAACGAAATTGAATATATGGGATCAAGGAATCTTAAGAAAATGTTATGTTTTTGAATCGCAGAGTCAACCGTAGGCACCATTGTAGCTGCGGTTAGACAGGGTATTAATTCGCGGTCATTCGTAAAACTCACAACTTAAACCATAGGCTCAATCATGGTACAATCCAGACCATAATTGAAGTTGTGCCCAAAAGCACTTCCCCTTCAGTTTCACTCAGCTTCTACTATAGTTTTAAACCATAGGCGCGATTCGGCCGCGATTTTCATCACACCAAAAATAACAACTCAATTTATTCTACTTTACAAACTAACTTTTCCCCAATCTAAAACACATATTAAAGCGTGGTTAGAGAAGGAATTAACATACTACTTTCAACATAACTATAACTAGCAAATCTACTAGTTGAACTTAAATCTATTATTCTTTTCTTCAAATGCGATTCAAGTATGAACACTTAATATTGTCTTTCTCTATTTTATTTCATGAACTGTCATGTTTGTGTCATAGGAATCAGCTTCTAATAGGTCCTATAATAAGAGCCCAAGCTGAGGGGTTACAAAATTTAGCCTTAAGAATTCTATCCAATCAACCCTCTAAAGATGAATACAACTTTCATAAATGGCTATGGGTGTATTGCACAAGGGAGCATGGATCAATTTGTAAGAAGTTAGAAGGGAAACATGAAGAAATTGAAGGATACTTGTCAATTGCGGCTATGACCAAGGCCGTTACTGATGAAGAGGGAAACAACGGAGATCACAGGCAATACCACTCACGTGACCAAGGGCGTTATCTTCAGTTGTGCCCATAATGAAGGGTGTATCAACATTGAACGTTTGCTTATAATAGATCACGACCTATGATACACCCGTGATGATGCCCATTGTCTACAATGTCAGCATTGGAGATTTTACTAAGAGGAGATCATGGCCTGTGATACAGCCATGATGGGGAACGTTACCAGCGATAATGCTTGTGATGTGGAGCGTGATCTTCATCCTGAATGTGCACGAATTTTTTTTATTTAAATTGAATTATTTACAAGTTTTCCATTATTGAAATGTTATATCAATACCCACTCTTATGTTGTAAACTCTAATGAAGACATTTTATTAAACACTTTCCTTATGTTTGCCTTTCAATTTCTAAGAGCAAATCCATTAAGTTCTTATCAATCCTTCAATTGTGGCGAACAACCACTCAATCTTTCTTGTGCGTCATATCAAATGAGAGACAGTGTAGCTTGGGTTATTTTTTGTGTGTAATATCCACCAATAACATTGTTCATATCCATTATTTTCTTTACAAATCAACATTCAAGACCTAATTTAGCAGAGACAGAGTTTGGCACACATCATCTTGGTATCAGAGCTACGGTTATGATGAAGGCACGTGTTGTGTAGCAAACCCTAGATTGGATACTTGAAGCAGAAGAGTGGGGTGTAGAATTTAAGTTTTTGTAGTGCGTTGTGATCTTTGTTGAGTTAGTGAATTATTTTGACATTCGAAGTAAGGTTTTAATTGCATACCAAGTGTCACGCCCCAAAGGGTACCCTAAACATAATAGTCCACCACACTCAATATTAAAGCTTAAGTATGATAATCTTAGTCATTCCCAGAAGTTTTGATATTAAGTGTAAGGCGTGCTCTCATAATTTTAGAGGACCATTCATGGAATTATGAAGCTTAAGGAGATATAATAACAATTTAAGAAAAGAGGATTCATAATATTTATTTGCTTAAAACAACAGTCTTACAAATCTTAGGGGCATTCCCCAGTCACAAATAACTATAATCTATTACAAGAATATTTCTATGAATTCTATATCTCATCCAATATTAAAACTTTATCTAGAAAGTCCTTAACCAAAAAGAAAGCATTTTAAGGGAATAAACTCACGATGTCATGTCGATAATTCTCTAAACGGATGAGTTGCTCACACAATCCACTTAGTCGAAATAGTCCTCGGGGTATGGGTATCATTCCTCGGGATCACCTAGTTAAGGAAAATACTCAAAATGAGTATTTCGTGATGTCTTTCTTGAATTTTGACAAAACAATGTCATGAGAACGTCAAAGTTCGTATAAAGGAGAATTTCAATTTAAAATGACCATAACTTGGTCATTTTATCTCGGAATTGCGCATATAATATACCGATTTCTATCTACTCGAAAAGATCTATCCATTTCTAAATCTATTTTTATCAAACTAAACCATTTAGACCCTAAAACAGTGGTGATCAGATTCACCACGAATTTTTCTATCCCAAAAACAACTTTGTTTCAAACTTTAAATCATTCAAAATTTGTTTGATATATACTTAGTTATCTATATAGTTGAAAAATTCCTTTTTATAGCTACTTAGCTCATATTTTATTCATGCTTAAGTGTTTGTTGTCCATCCATGTTTCTTGAGTAAAACAATGTCAATTAGGAGTTTAGAAAATTATAGTTTACAAGAAGTTCATTTTGTAAATCTTTTGAAATGAATATTTTGTTTCTTTTGTTTTCAAAGAATTACTTTATATTTGACTTATTATATCTAGATGACTTTTTTTGAAAAGAAATTTTCTTCTTTTCTAAATTCTATATATTAGTGCTATTTTTCCTATTTATTTTCTATACAATTTTTCTTTGATCATTTGTTTGAAAATGTCTTAATTTGAAAATTCCCATTCCTTTTCAATAAGATTCCCTTTTATATTATGTTTTTTTACAAAAATCGTTTTTGTATCAAAAATCATTTTCTTTTTGATAAAACAAAGTAATAGAGAAATGATTTAAAAAGCTTTTCAAAACTAAAGTAGCTTCTAAAATTGTAGTGAGTTTTTCTTAAAACTTGGAAAGGAATAACTTTACTTTTGTTAAACCATAGATTTTATATTTCATGTAAAACTATTCTTAGGTGATAAAATCTCCTTTTTATTAAGTAACATTGGGGCTTTGAAAATTTGGGCAACAATCTTAGTGGGCATGATTATGAGAAATAATAACAAACAAAAATAGTATAAATAATAAATAAAGTCAAGTATTGAGAGTATTGGCTTCTTCAAGGCTCCCTGGACTAAGAAGTAGACTAATCCCAAAAGAAAAATAAAATAAAAGAAAGAAAAATTGTTTTGACTTGATGAGGACAAGTCTAAGACTAGAGACTAGTCTTAAATCAACAAGAAATAAATAAATTGCAATAAAAGAAATAAATAAATTACTTTGCATGGAAATAAATAAATTGCAAGTGAGCTTATATACTCTAAAGAATATATATATATATATATACACACACATAATACTACTTAGATATAATAATAATAAGATGAACAAAATAAAATAACAACATAAACATAAATAGATATTCATGAACATGAACAACACATGAACATAGTGTAGCTTCTATAACATTTAGCTTTTGGACACTCACACCATGGTTATATAAAGTTACATGACATGAGAAAAGAATATGTAAAAAAAAATTTACCTAAAGAAGGTTCTTGTAGTATTATGTGGTTATGGTTTTTGTGTATGTAGAAGGTGGTTTGAGATAATTTTGAGAGGATTTTTGAGATAGTTTTGAGAGAGTATTTGAAGAGAGTATTGAGAGGAAAATTTGAGAGAGATTTGGTAGAAAATTTGTGGGTAGTAATTGTGTGAAAGAAGTGAAAGAGGAGGGGGTATTTATAGGAAAATGTGGAGTGATTATTGAGTGTTTTAAATAAAAGAAAATTGAAACAAAATGAGGGAGATAGAGATGGGAGGGGCGCCGGCCATAGTGTAGGAGAAGGAGAGGAGAGATTTTATTTTGTATTTTTGTTAATTTAATGAAATAATAAGTAAGGTAGATGTAAAATAAAGTTATGGGAAAGGTAAAAAGTAAAGATTATGGGTTATAATGTTGTAAGAGTAGGTGTTAGAAAAAGTAGAGAGAAAAGAATAGTATAGAATAGTAATGAATAGTGTAATGTAAAGTAGATATAACTAACAAAATACCGGTAGTAAGAAAATACATGTATAATTGAGATATTTATTATTTTTACTTACCGAAAAATTATAAAAATGATATTTTTGAAGAAATATATTTTTACAAGTCTAATGGTATATTCGGAATATTTTTACTATTCCAAGTCCCACGACACGTTTTTCAAGAACTGTATCCGTTCGGGTTCAAAAGATTCACGGTTTTACTAAAATGATCTTTTTAAGCTTCTTTAGATAATTACGAACTATTCTACATACTAAACTCTTATCTACTTTCTCAGGGTTGTTATTTGGGATTGCCGAACTTAAGCCATTACATCTAACTAGGGTTTCGTCAACTTTAGGGTTTTCGGTTGACTTCCAGATTAGGGTTTAAGCTAAACCAATTCCAAAACTTTGGGGGTTTACACCAAGTGTTCGATAAAATTTATCTAAAGTGCTACAATAGTAATTGAGTTAAATTATGTCCAACAAAAGTGTGTATGATCAATAACCCAATACTCAAGGGTGAAATACTGGGGAAGCTACTGCTATGACCATTGATCAACGCCTTGATCAGTTGACCACCTTAAAGGAGCAGATGCTAGGGCATTTAGGAGGACAGCCCATGGTTGAAGGTGGATGTGATAATTTTGATGCTCAAGAAGTTCAAGCCAATAGGGGAACTGAAAGGGTTAAAATCAAAATCCCACCTTTCAATGGGGGAGGGTCACCTGATGATTACCTTGATTGGAACAACATGTGTAACAAGTTTTTGAGTGCCATGAATATGAAGAGCTTACTAAAGTTCGACTTGCATTATTAGAATTCTCCAGATATGTCGCATTGTGGTGGCATAACTTATTGACTAGTAGAGGGAGGAGTGGAGAAGTTGAGATTACCACATAGAGGATGATAAAACAAATGATGCATAAGAGATTTGTTCCACATACATATCGACAGGAGTTATATTTGAGGTTATACTCTTTATGCGATTATGTCATGGTGGAATGAGTGTTAAAGAGTATGTCAAGGAGTTTGAAATGTTGACCATTTGGTGCAATGTAAAGGAGCTTGAAGAACAAACTATAGCCTGCTTCATAACTGGGTTGAAGTTTGAGATTGCCAGTATTGTGGAACTCTAGAGTTTTCACACCCTAGAAGAAGCTATTAATTTGGCTTGCAAGGTCAAATGACAACAAAAGAGAATCCCTTATCGATCCTCATTCCCTCCTGATTGAGAATCTAGTTCCAATCAGTCATTTCCTGATCAAAGAATCAAAAGAGAGAGTAGTAGAAACGCCGGGAAGATGGATAGACGAGATGACAACGGAGGTAAGGCGGTTGCTAATACTAGTAGTGCTAATGCTAAGGCACAGATGAATGGTAAGAGAAGTAGCCAAATAAAATGCTTCAAATGTTTAGGGTATGGACACATTGCTACTCAATGTCCAAACCAAAGAGTTATGGTTGTTGTGTTGGAACATGCGGAGCTTGAAGTGATTACTAAGGATGATAACAGGAGGAGGAGAGCTTAATTTACAAATTTAACAAGGAGGCAAATGGCACTGCAGGAGTATTAGGACACGTTACTAACATGTCTTTAGTGGTAAGGCGAGCATTGAATGTAGCCTAGACTATTAATGATGCACAAAGAGAGAACATATTTCATATTAAGTGTAAGGTAAAGGATACAATTTGTGCAGTCATCATTGATGGAGGGAGTTGTCCAAATGTGGCATCTATTTCCATGGTTGAGAAACTCAAACTTCCTACTATTTCCCATCCACATCCTTATGAGCTATATTGGCTGTGTGATAAAGGGTCGGTTTAGGTAATTCGATAGGTTAAGGTGCTGGTCTAAATTTTAGGATGGTATGAAGATGAGGTCCTATGTGATGCTCTACCCATGAGCCACCCATATTCTCTTGGGCAGGCCCTCGCTTTTTGATCGACGAGTTCTTCATGATGGATATAAAAATACTTTTGCCTTGTAAAGGATGGTAAGAAGGTACTGCTAAGACCTATGAATCCAGTTGAGGTTAGAATCACATATTTTGAAATCAACCTACCTAAGAAAGTGGCTTTGATGATGACTAAAGGCGAATTGAAACCAGCTATTGCTTTAGGAGAACTTATGTTCTTATTACAACTCAGGCAGATATTAAGGGTTGATAGCCAAACTACTCTACTTGAGGTGATTCGGTGACTTTTAAAGTGCTTTGTTGATGTTTTTTCCTCAGGAGCTACCTTCAGGATTACCTCCTATTCGAGGGATTGAGCATACCATAGATCCCATTCTGGGGGCAACATTGCCTAATAGGCCTACTTATCGCATGAATCCAGAATAGTCAAAGGAGCTCAAATGACAGGTAGATGAACTGGTGGAGAAGGGTATTGTGAGGGAAAATATGAGTTCGTGTTCAATATCGACCTTGTTAGTACCGAAAATGGATGGTAAGGGGTGAATGTGTATTGATAGTCGCACCATTAACTAGATTACCATCAAATACCATTATCTAATACCCATTGTGGATGATATGCTTGATGAGCTTTATGGTGCCAAAATATTCTCCAAGACAAACTTGAGAAGTGGTTACAATTAAATTCAAATGAGGCTAGGAGATGAATGGAAGACAGCCTTCAAAAACTAAGCATAGTCTCTATGAATGGTTGGTGATGCCATTTAGGCTTACTAATGCTCTCGCTACTTTTATGCAGCTAATGAATCATGTTCTGAGGGAATTCATTAGTAAGTTTGTTATTATCTATTTTGGTGATCTCCTTGGGTATAGTGTTGATTTAAAAAGGCATGTGGGACACTTGTCTGTTGTATTTGAAGTCTTAAAGGAAGAAAAATCATACGGCAACTTGGACAGATGTGTGTTTTGTCAAGAAGAAGTTATCTTTTTGGGGTTTGTAGTGTCAAGAGATGGAATTAAAGTGGATGATGAGAAAATCATGGCTATTATCGAATGGCCTACTCGCCATAGTATATTTGATGTCAGAAGCTTCCATGGACTAGCTTCATTCTATAGGCAATTCATTTAGAACTTTAGCTCCACTATTGCACCACTTACTAAGCTTACAAGAAGGGCGAAGAATTTAAGTGGAATGAAAAGGCTCAGAAGAGTTTTGAGAAGATTAAGCAACAACTGACTACAGCTCCAGTACTAGTGTTGCTTGATTTGGAGAAAGTTTTTGAGTTGGAGTGTGATGCTTCAGGAGTAGGGATAGGGGTTGTGTTGATGCAGGAGTGGCATCTTATTACTTATTTTAGTGAGAAGTTGAGAGGAGCAACATTGAATTACTCTATTTATGACAAGGAGCTTTATTCCTTGATTCGAGCTCTTTCCACTTGCAACATTATCTTGTGACATGTGAGTTTATTGTCTACATCAATCATGAATCCTTGAAACACTTGAAGAGTTAGAATAAATTGTCTCAACACCATGCTAGATGGTTGGAATTTTTAAAGCGATTCGGTTATGTGATTAAATATAAGAGGGGAAGCTCGAATGTCGTAATTGATGCACTATCCCATAGGTATTCCTTGATTATTTCTTTACATTCTTGACTGTTGGGGTTTGGAATTATTGTTGAATTGTATGCTGGTGATGAGGATTTTGTACCCATGGTAACTAAATGTGTTGATAGGAAATATATAGATGGATATTTTATGCATGAGGGCTATTTATTTAAGCAGGGTAAGTTGTGTATACTCAGATGTTCCTTGAGGGACTTGTTAGTGAGGGAAACTCATGTTGGAGGATTGTTGGGCTATTTCGAGGAGAAAAAGACTCTTGAAAATTTGAAGAAGCATTTTTGTTAGCCTAAAATGAAGAGAAACATGAATTCAGTGGTGGAATGTTATGGTACTTGCAAATGAGCTAAGAGTAGGAAGGAGCTCTTTAGGATGTATATGCCCTTGCCGATACCTACACGGCCTTGGGTAGATGTGTTCATGGATTTTGTGTTGGGATTACCCAAGACTCTAAGAGGAAAGTTTTCTATCATGGTAGTGGTAGATAGATTTAGTAAAATGGTGCTTTTTTGCGCCTTGTCATTGCATCGATGATGTTGTTTTTATTGCTAACCTTTCTTGTAGTAAATTGTATGACTCCATGGAATTCCTAATAGTGTTGTTTCCGATTGCGATGTCAAATTTCTTAGTTACTTCTGGAAAACACTATGGAGAAGGCTTGGAACCAAACTATTTTTCAACACTGCTTCATACCCTTACACAAATGGTCAACTTGAAGTAGTTAACATAACCCTTGGTGCTTTGCTTCGAGCTTCTGTTGGGAATAACCTGAGAGATTGGGACTTATGTCTTTTTACTGTTGAATTTGCCTATAATAAGACTGTACATAGTTCTACTGGCAAGACACCATTCAAAGTCATGTATGGATACAATCCTACCATTCCAGTTTATATGGTATCTATACCAACTTCTAAAGATGAGAATCTAAGTGGAGTTGAACAATCCAATGAGATCCAGGAGCTGTTCCGGCAGGTCATTGATCATTTACAAAGACAAGTAGCCAAGTAGAAAGAACGAGGTGATTGGGGTAGAAAGGTAAAGATCTTTCAACCAGGAGATCTAGTATGGATTCACCTTAAAAAGGAGTGGTTTCCCAACAAGCATAATCAAAAGTTGTCTCCATGAGTTGATGGTCCATTCAAAATTTCGGAACACATCAATGACAATGCATACAAACATGAACTACCAAGTGATTATGGAGTCTTTACTACTTTTAATGTTGCAGATCTTATACCTTATGTACCAGATGAAAAAGATGTAAACTTCTAAGATTTGAGGTTAAATCTTCAATAAGGAAAAAATGATAGGAATCAGCTTCCAACAGGTCCTATTATAAGAGTTCGAGTTAAGGGGTTACAAAATTTAGCCTTGAGAATTCTATCCAATCAACCCTTTGAAAATGAATACAACTTCATAAATGGCTATGGGGTATATTACATAAGGGAGCATGGATCAATTTGTAAGAAGTTAGTAGTTGTAAATGTCTCCTAGGGTCGGGTTGAAACCGGGACTCGCCCTGCCCTGGCCATGTTAGGTCTTGCATTAGACCCGCTTGCCTCATCCAATGGACCCGGCCTAGACCCTTAAGAGCCCGTAGACCCAGCAGGTGCTTAAGGGTCCCTCAATAAAAAATAATAAAAAATGAAAAATAATATATCAAAGTTAAAATAATAGAAGAGTTAAATAAAGTGAAAAATAATTAATGTTTAGATTATTTTCCATGTAGCATTGTTAATAACAATACACATAATAAATAATTTAAAACCACCATGTCATATGCTTTATATAGAGTTTTACTTAGAGATGAATCTCACATCTAAACAATGTGGGACATTTTTTCTCTTATAAATTCTGCTCTTTTAGAACTATTATAGTCCTGCATTGCTAATATTTCAACTCAATAGTAATATGCTTATATATAAATAACAATTATTCCTATTGGGTATAATAAGATATTTCATTTTGCACTACATGGTTTTTATTAAAATATTCATCAATTAACTAGTTAACTCAAGTGGAATATTAAAACCTATCACTAATATATAAACCAATAAAATTACCTAATAGACTATAGAGTTTGATACTTAATAGGTAAAACTTTTATCGTAAAAGGGTTTGGCATCAACAAAATCATTAAAACCATGCATCTATTTCATATAGGCTCTAATAGGTATATGCATACGGAGATGAGTTCTTTTTCCGTTTTACATCTTCCATTTTCTTTTTGTTTTTTTTTTTTTCATTTTGGAATCAAGGGATTATTTTTTTTTAATAGTTCGGAACTGTGCGGACCCACCCCACAAACCAGCAGGTCCATGGTTCCTACATGATGAGGCAGTTCTGGGTCTTAATTTTATGGACCCGAACCCAACCCAGACTGGGAAGACATCTAAATAACGAAGATCACGGGCAATACCATACCCGTGACTAAGGGCGTTATCGTCAGTAACTCCCATAGATCATGACCTATGATACACCCATGATGGTGCCCGTTATCTATATTGCCAACATTGGAGATTTTACCCAAAGGAGATCACGGCTGTGATACGGTCGAGATGGGGAACGTAACAAGCGATAACGCCTGTGTTGCCGGGCGTGATCTTCGTCCTAAATGTGCATAAATTTTCTTTTATTTAAATTATATTATTTACAATTTTGCCATTATTGAGAGGTTATATAAATACCCACTCTTATGTTGTAAACCCTAACGAAGACATTTTATTAAACACTTTCCTCTTATTTACCTTTCAATTTTTCAGAGCAAATCCATTAAGTTCTTATCAATCCTCGCGATTGTGGTGAACAACCGCTCAATCTTTCTTATAAGTCATATCAAGTGTGAGAGAGTGTAGCTCGGATTACTTTTTGTGTGTAATATTCACTAATTACACAGTTCATATCCATTATATTCTTTACAAATCAACATTTAAGACCTAATTTAGCAGAGATAGAGTTTGGCGCACATCATTGTGTTTGTTAAGTAAAGTTATACATGTTCATAGGTCTTTAACAATTATACCATAACTCTTAAACATAGTCAAGGTTACAGATAAGTTTACACATTTTTCTATTATTTCTTAGTAAGCTCTGTTTTAATTTACTTAACTTACCATATCTATTAAAATTAGTGTTTTACACCTAAATAGTATAACATGTAGGTATACTAGTGTGTTGGACAAAGATGACTTACTATAACTTAAAAAAAAATAATAATAAAGCTTACCTTATTTTCACTGACATTTTCCATGTGATCGCTTTACCTACTTCTTCAAAATACTGGAAGTAGTATGGGTTTATAATTTCTTACGGATTTTCTGATAGTGAAAACGAGAGTTTGAAGAAGTGGTTAATGTTTTAGTTGTAAACATAGGTAAAAATGAAAATGAGAGCTTCACAAAGAAATGACAGTAAAAGAAGTTTGTGTTTATCTACTTTTGTATTTGATAAAAGATATATTGTACTAATTATATGAAATTATATTAGCCTAGCAGATTTTTAAAATCTTTTGTATTTATCTTCTAGTGATAATGTGTAACGTACCAAAAATTTAATTCAATTGATTAAATAACTTAAGGTGCTACCGCCACGTATAATATTCTAAAGTATTATATGCTAAGGCTTTCTTTAAAAAGATTTTGTTTATATTAGGCATTGCTAAGCGATTTTAGGTTATGAAATCATTTAGTTAAATTCTGGCAACAACTAGATTTAGCAGCGGAAAAATAAACTTTAACAAATAAATTTATACATAAAAACATTTCAAACTTCCACTATTAAAAGTGGAAAAACTTTCACTTAAACAAATCTTTACAAAAGCTTATTTACAAAATATGGGCACTAACGAGCCCTTAAATGAAAATACAAATTTATAAATGAATCCAGTCTCTATAAAACAAACAAAAGAAGAAACAAAACAACTGAACTGCTCAACGCTCCTAACTCACTTCACTCATCCACAAATTCTCTCCGAATCATCACAAGCGCTCAAAACTCGAGTTAAGCATCATCAACATCAACAACAACAACAACAATAATAAGAACAACAACATCAACAGCCTCCACATCATCATCAAATCATCATCTCATTACTCATCTTCATCATCAACAATAACAACTTCATCAACAACCTGTAAAAAGATAAACATAAACAGGAATGAGCTAGAGCTCAGTACACAGCAACACAATCACAGGCGATGTGGCACATGAGCTTAACTAAATGCAAATGCGACAACCACAATTTATTATCTTTCTTTAAAGTAAACAAATCAACACGAGAGTATTCAAACTCCAGACAACAAAGATAGCGCGGGAACCTGAGTAACGATCACGATGCTCAGGAGGTTGATATAAGTAGCCCGGATACTTATATCTCCTAGATAAATTTACCATAACGATTAAGTAATCTCATATGGGGTTTCCAACCGTTATACAACTCTACTTAGACTCAGTCCATAACATGAATCTAGTTCATCGTTCCCATAAAACGTTGAACTAAACCATGGTACTTTCCTCCAAATTTAAGCAAATGTTACACCGATATCAAATTCCCCATCGATTACTCGTTGAACCACTTATGAAAGTCATATCAGAATGACAAGGGTGGTCTAAGCGCCTAAACTACCATGTCCCCAATCTAAGCAAGGTACTGCTCCTCTAGCCGGATACCGATATGCCATACCAGGCCACTTCTGTTAAGGAAAGAACTCGTATAAGAAACTAAACTAAACTAATCATCTACTTCATCAAAATCATATAAGAACTTAAGCTATTTATCCAATCATCTCAAACTCATTTTATTAAACCCATTTGATCAGACACTAAATAGGAACTCCACTATGGCTGTAAAGATTGCCCCGCCAAAATATGGACAGTTCTCCTTTGTCTGTCAAAGAATTTATTTTCTCTTTATTTATAGTGTTTTATTACAAAAGCATTAACAAAGAATTCATATACCAAAAACATTCATTTTCCAAGTAAACACACATTTGAAACAACATATTCCCCATATTATTCAAAGATCATCCTAATTCATTCATCTAAGCTAATTAATAGCTATTAACCCATTTTACCTTAACATTAGCTAAATTGATTAAAATTAGTCATTTGATTCATTTACTAAGTCAAGTTGATTAAACTTAGATAATCTAATTCATTTTAGCTTAGTAAAGTTTATTAAGCCAAGTTGGACTTAGATTAATTACTAATTCATTATATATCTAAGTTCTATGTCAATTCGAGCTTACATTAACTTAAACTTAGCCAAATTCATCAAAGTTAAACAATCTAATCCATTTTAGTTCATTCAAGTTCATTTAGTCAATTTGGACCTTGGTTTGTTAACTAAGTTCATTTTATAACTAACTTCTAGATTTAATCTAATTATTTATTAAATCTATAAATCTACTTAACCCATTTTAATTACATCAATTAACTCACATAACACATCAAATATCACTTATCTATCTCATTTTAACTTAAAAAGATTCATTTCATAAGTTAAAACACATTTAACAAACCAATACAAGTTTCTAGCTTTGTTTTGGAAAGTGTAGTAGTTAGAAAGAATCAAAATTTAAGTATTGATTCTTTTTGAATTTGTAAAAACTCAAAACATAAAAATTGTAGATCTCTTTTTAATATTTCCAACACAACTTGAATCATCTCAATCGGAGATCGGATGAAAAAATTATGAGCAAATTACAAAACAATATCGCAGCAGGGGAGAGATCAGAAATTGAAACGCCCTCTTATATGGGGCCGTTTAAACCCAGTGACATTGCACTTTTCCATCCGAGAGTGATACACCCTTGCATACGGGGCCGTTTCAATTCATATAACCTTTCCCCCTCCCCCATATAGGGCCGTTTCAATTCAGGAAAGTGCATTTTCAAGGTCAGAGGGTGAAACACTCTTCCATATGGGGCCGTTTCAATTCATATCCGCGCCCCCCCCCCCCCCCCCCCCCCTATATAGGGCCGTTTCAAAATTTTTTGTCTTCTTCTGTTTTAAACACAAAATTTTATAAACTTTTACACTTTTAAACCTTCTTTAAACTCACCCTATGTTTTCCAAAGCTTGTTATATGATCAAAATACCATTCAAACAACACAAACTCCACTTCTAATCACCCAACTACAATAACAAAACTCAACTTCACTATTCATCATCTTCTTCATCACAACTCAACTCCCAACAACATTAATCCAACATACACATAAACAACAATCCCAATTCATTTCAACATTAATTCATCAATTAAATAAGTAAACAACAAAGATAACAAGGAAATAACAACTTATCTTTTTAGAACACTTGC
Organism: Combretum micranthum; assembly: GCA_024138025.1. NCBI lineage: Eukaryota > Viridiplantae > Streptophyta > Magnoliopsida > Myrtales > Combretaceae > Combretum > Combretum micranthum. The sequence continues at coordinate 216,664 of JAMXBD010001243.1, forward strand.
ACACTTAATCTTTCTTTACATTTCTAACTTGTTTTCCTTCATCTAGCTTCTCTCCTAGCTTTAATTAATCTTTTAGATAGCTTTAAACTTGAGATTTGTGGAAGAAATCGGAAGAAAAGAAGAGAAAAAAAGAAGAAAGGAAGAGAGAAAAGAAAGTATCGGTTGGGAAAGGAAGAATAAAGGAAAGAAAAGTGAAAGGAAGAGAAAGAGAGCAGGTGAGGGAAAAATAAAATCAAAAGGGAAGGTTAAGGCATAAAATTAGGATATTTTAAAATAAGGTTATCGAATTTAGAACTTTCATATCAATATCTTTAGTTCTAAAAATATTTAGGAGATGATTTCAAAACCAATAGGTTAGAAATTAAGAACTCTATATGAGAACTTAATTTAGAAATTTATTTTGGATAAAAGATATTTAATTTGAACTCGGGTTTAAGAAATGATATTTTTATACAAGCAAATGAACTCAAATTTTACAAAGATTTAGGAATTGATATTTTGGCTATAGATTGACGGTTTAAGAATCCTCTAAACATTTTAATGACATGTTTAGAGATTTTAGGAATTTAAAATCTCAATTTCAACTTAATTATTTACTAATCTAATTATTTCAACTTGTCTAATTATATCTTATGATTCATTTAACTTATCCAAATCTATTTAAACTCAATTTCTAATGTATATATAGATTTTGGTCATTTCATAATGATACCTAGCTGATGTAAATTTTTAGATTACAGCTGCTTCTTTTACAAGCAAGAAAAAGTAATATAAACTTGGTTTGAGAAATGTCACTGTCAATCTTTAATGAGGAAAACTTTATGAAAATTTGACAAGTTTGCCATCTGCATTTGTTTCACAGTAAAACAGATTTACAGAGCGTCTTAGATAGTTTTGAAAGTAATTTGAGTGTAGATGTTGAAATTTAAAGTTTCTAATGAACAAACTATGATAACAGATAGATATTAATTAATAAACAAACAAAACACTAATTATTTCAAGACAATAGTATTAATAACAGAGTTTAAGTTTCATTTTCATAAAAATAAATTTTTGAATTAATATTTAATGTTTTGTATTTACCTAATTCATTTCTAACTATCATAAACTACTCAACTTACACTAAGGATTTTAATGGTTCACACTATACTTTAGGATTATACAACTATGTTAATAAAATTTTACCTGTATCATGAAATCTTGTCTTTGATATATTTTATTTTTATGAAATTTTAACTTTCTAATTTCTAAATTTATGCTAAGGAAAAACTTGGGGATTACACTTAGTGTTTTAGATTTTTTTTTTTTTTTTGTGTCATAACTAACTTTGGAGAAATTCTAGTGAGAGAAACTTTTTCTCTACTAAGGTTTGGAGGTTTTAGATCAATTCAAGAGCTTAATTGAGTTCAACTGCAAGGATCTCTATGCTTCAGATGTATTTTCTATAATAATTCTTTGTTATTTCTCTAAATTTGTGCTAAATTTGATAGATCTTATGGAGAAATAATTGAATCTTGCTTAGACTTTGTGGATCTAAATTTGAATCATGCGATTTTCATTGTGCTTTTATTGATATATTGTTGAATTATTGAAATTAATAGCTTGAGCTACATCTTTTTTAATTTATGTGTGTGCATCATATGAAATCATGTCTAATTTTAATTGAATAGATTGAGAAATTATTCATTTGAATAGATCAAAGCTATTAATGAGGATTACTTATAATATGTAGAGATAGATTGGTGAAATTCTTCTATCACTTGATTGATTTTCACGAGATATGATTGTTAATCAAAGGATTTTTTCATCTTAATGCAGATCTATGTTGCTATTGGCTAGGAAAAGGTTCCAATTGTTAAACTTAGGTTTAGAAATTAATGATCCCTAGAGAGATTTTAGTATACCATAGTGAATCTGATAGTTCAAGATGTTCAATAATAATATCTTTGAGGTTCTTTATGAAATCACATGATAAAGTTTTGGTGAAGCAAGATCTAAGCTATTCTTTGTAATTTGACCTTATTCTTTTGTGAAATGATTTGAAACTTATATATAAGTAGCTAATTTGTTAATATCATGTCCATAATACTCTGTAAATCTTTAGGCAAGATGATAGACGAAAATGAGTATGGTAGGTGCTAACGATACCTTAGAATATGACCTAAATGTTTCTATGCTATTTCGATAGGTGCACTTGCCTATAAAAGTTGTGACTGAAACTAGTTATGACTTTTTGCTTTTGTAAATTTTTAAAGCTTTGTTTTAGAACTGAACAAACAGTAAGGTACTTACTAAGGCAACTAATAAAACCCCTTATGAGCTTTAGACAAACAAGAAACCTAGTTTAAAGTATTTACAATTTTAGGGATATCCAGTTGATGCTAGGTCTTGTAGAACAAATGAAAGGAAACTAAACTTGAGCACCGTTAGTTGTTATTTTGTAGGGTACTCCAAAAGATTTAGGAATTATAAGTTTTATGATACAACAACAAAGGCAATTTTTGAGACTATAAATGTTAGGTTCTGTAAGGGTGTTAAGTTTGCAAGGGGAGATAAATTTTGATAGTATTCAAGATCAGGCTACAATAGCTAACATTATTCAATAAACAGATCTGATAGAAGGCAATATTAATGATTCTCCCATAAAAATTCAGGACATGCTAGAATAACAAACTTCGTATCCTCAAGAATTAATGTTATTAAAGAGATCTAAGAAAATAAAAGTGCAATTCCATATGATTATATTGTATTTCTCCAAAAACATGAGAATGATAGAAGAAGATCTAATCAACTTCTGTTAAGCCATGTAAAGTTCAAATTCTTAAAAGTGGATAAACGCCATGAATGATGTTATGAAACCCATGAAGGATAATGATGTGGGAACTTATACCATTGTCTGAAGGTGTGGAACCCATTGGTTACTTAAAACCAAAAGGGATTTGAAAGGTAATATAGAAAGGTCTAAGACACGTCCTGTTGCTAAAGGATTCACATTGAAAGAAAGCATTATTTTGAAAGAGACTTTCTTCCACATTTCTTCGGAAGTCTTTTTAAGGATTATAATGGCACTAATAGCACAATTTGATCTTGATTTACATTAGATGGATACAAAGACAACATGTCTCATTAGTGACATAAATGAGACGATCTATATGGTGCAACCACAAGACTTTAAACAAGTAAAATTCGAGAAGGCGGTGTGCAAATTAAGAAATCCATCTATGGGCTTAAGTAGATGTCTTGCCAATGGTATTATAAGTTTCATCATATCATTGTCTCGTCTACTTTTGGGATGAATGTTATAGATGATTGTGTATACCATAGGTTTAGCAAGAGCAAGGTTATTTTTCTAGTGTTGTATGTTGATGATGTTTGCCACAAATGATGAAGATCTATTATATGAAACCAAGAAATTTCTACCAATAGATTTTGAGATAAAAGAACTTAGTGAAGCTTCTTTTATATTAAGAATCTAGATATATCGAGATCATTTTTGAGGTATTCTTGGATTGTCATAGATAAGCTATATTGAGAAAGTGCTCAAAAGATTTGGCATGTAGAACTAAAAACCAACAGACACCCTTGTAGATAAAGGAGATAGATTCAATTTAAGCCAATGCCCCAATAATGCCTTTAAAAGTAAAGAAATGGAAAAGGTCTCGTGTGCTTCATCTATAAGAGGTTTTATGTATGCTCATGTCTATATACATCTACATGTTGCATACATTATTAGGATGTTTAGGAGATATTTAAGCAATTTAGGAATGAATTATTGGAAAACAACCAAGAGAATTATGTGGTATTTACAAAGAACAAAGAAGTACATGCTCATATATAGATACAAGAGATCATATCAATTGGAGATCATCAGTTATTCTAGTTTTTATTTTGTTGGATGCCAAGACAACAAGAAATCCATATCATGATATATTTACTTGCTTGCTGGAAGAGTGGTTTCTTCGAAGAGTGCTCAGAAGACACTCATAACTTCCTTCACTATTGCAATAAAATTTATATTTGTTATGAGATGTTTAGTCATGGAATATGGTTGCACAACTGTCGGTAAACTACATATTGTGACATTAAATTGCCAATGTTATATTCCAACAACAACAGGAGCTCAACAAAGTCAAAACACATTTATATCAAGTTTCTGATTGTTAGGAAAAAAAAAAGTTTAGAATGATGAGGTGCCTATAGAACATAAAAGGGAAAATTTAATGATTGCAAATTTGCTTACTAAAGGCTTACCACCCAAGATCTTTCAGCAAATTGTTGCTCATATGAGTGTTAAGTGTTTTTAGGATATATAGTTTCAAAGGGTGTGTGTATTTTGGATGGTGCTCATTGCAATAGACTTGTTATATTGTTTGCAAATTATTAAACAGGTAAATTTTGGTTGTAAGGTTATTTTCAATTATAAGGTCTATGGTCATCTATATTTTTTAAGTTATATAAGGATGATTTTGGTTGTGAGGTTATTTTCATTTATAAGGTCTATATCCATCTATATTTTTTAAGTTATATAAGGTTCATTTTACTAGAGTATACATTTCGACTAGTTGAAAATAAGCATGTTAGACTACATTATTTATGCTACACATCCTTTTTAAGGATTTGCTTGGATTATTCGATTTTTATCTGTATTATCATATCTGTGTTATATCTGTATTTTATCTATTTGATCAATTTATGAGTAAAACTATTAGTTTTTCATCGATATCTATTTCTTTACAAATATCTGTTTGAAAACGATTAAAATAAAAAACCAAAGTGACCAAGATATGATAAAACAAATGACCATTGATCCATGTGATTCGATTATATTGATGTATATGATCATTTATAGGACTAATTATGACATTTGCAATGAAACCCGCTTTAATCCTATCTTGATGTAAGTGATTGATCAAATTGTTAAGGGATGCATTTAGTAATAATAGCAAAATTTTAAATACTCATACGATTTATATAAAACCATAAGGTCACACATATAACCCAAGTGGGCGATTTTAATAAGCCAAATGGACTTATATGTGTTAATAAAATAATTATGTAATAAAGCTATCAACAAATATAACATTTATATAAAGTGATATAATAAAATTATGAAATTTTATGCCCCATCTAAAGTATAAAATATTATATATAAAGACCCATCATATTATTTCTTATTTTATAATGGATAAAATAAAAAATAATAAATATAGACATATACGAAGGTTGTAGTCCCCAAGTTACTCATCTGACATCACATCATTAGCGAAAGAAGAAAGAAACCAAATCTCTTAAAGGCTACATATTGGCTTGGAAGACCAAAAAAGGGAATTCATGCATCTTTCATATTACATATTTTAAGTACACTTCCACAATTAGTTTCATATGTTTGCATTATAATCTTATGCTTGTGTTATGCAATTTAGGGATTTAAGATTTAATCCCAAACACAAGTATCACATGTGCACATCCAAAAGCAACTTATGACCGCAGCACCAACATAAGCATATAATGTAAGCATGCGTGTTTTTGGGGAAAAGCCAATAGAAATGCCCCAAACACACTGAAGCATATATAACATCAATTATTTGCAAACCAATAGACTCCATGATAATACGCACAAATGTAAGTCCTTTATGTTCCTAATGGAATGGCTTTTTGACCGAACATCAGGTGCATCTTTGCTGCATACAAGGAAAACATGCTTAAATAATGACATAGGCAGAGATTATACATAAGGAGATCTCCACATACTAATATGATAATCCAGTATCATGAGGTGAAGGAGCCACTAAACCCTACTAATAAGATACAACTCCACACATGACTAAACAGAAGCCAACAGTCCAAGACCCTTCAGTCAAGGTCTCCTCTAGTCCTGCACATACAGCAGGGCACAGATGCAGTGCATTAGGGATGGAAAAAGCACATAAGAATAAAATGATGCAGCAATTTAGCGCACAAAACATTCAAGTTTATGTTCTGAATGATATGTTTTAATTTTTTAGCCAAAGATGCAGATAGTTCAAATCATGCTAGATTTCTTTTTTTAAAAGAAAAAAAATGGTCAGATCAAGATCAGAACTTCCATTGAAACAACAGATACAATACAGTAAAAAAGAGTATTTGACACCTGAGGCTTAATTTCATAGAAAGCAGAAGAAGGAATAACACTGTCAGTTCTCAAAGAGACAGAATGCAGAGACCAAAAGGTAGAGATCTAAGATTTTCATAGGTTGCTGTAAGTACTGAACGCTATGTTCATTTATAGGTTTCAGTGTTTCACTAAATAAAACTCATGGTTTAAAGAAAACTAAACAATAAGGCTGGCTGTACTCATAATGCTCAAAGTTGAGGATAAGAATACCAAGTGAATCATGGCTTATCCAGAAAAGTCCAACATTTATGCGCGCAATCACAGATTCTCAGGGTTAAGAGCCCATCCTACACAATGTCAATATCCAACTTCAAGTTTCAGGTTCTAGCAGAACTGAATTAAGCCAGTAAGGCAGGATTCTATCAGCCATGAACACGAACTTTGCTGCTGTAGTTCACAAATGATGGCTTTGCATATCCGTGTGCTACTATTGAACATTCTTTTCTGTCCTTCCAAAGGCAGCAGGTAGAAGACTAACATACCATTTAGCATGTCGATGCTTCTATAAAGTATTTAGAGACACTGCATATTTGCCCTTAAAAAGAGGAAAATGAAATTACTCTGTTTTCTTGATATAGGGGCGATTTAGGTAAAGGTGAATCTTTTGAGCAGCATCATCGTCATGCACCTTAGAGCATCCTAGCTAATTCATTTAGTCAGTACAATGCGACGATACTTCTAATGTTCCAAGAGCAAGTGCTCGGGATGAGTTTTACCATTTGCCATCTGTCATCATATCAATTGTTTTGTATCTAACCGATTATTTAATGTTACAATATTATCTCATCTAAAAATACTGAACCATCGTAAAAAATTAGTAATCAAGCAGTCGATACAGAGGGATACATACCTCATCCTCCTCTTCCTCACCATCCTCTTTGTTCTTCTTAAGCCGGGTGGTTCCACCTTCCTTGCTGATGGGCAGCTTCATGGCTCCGTAAGGAGTGTCCACGTTGATATTTCCTTTCATTGTGTAACCGGTTCCTTTCCCTCTAATCATATCCCAGAGCGCAGAGCCGAAATCCTTTGGCCTAAAGGTAATGGGAAGATCGATGTAAGAAACCCCCTGTTTTTCGATTTTGGTGGTCTTGGTTATCTCAGCTCCTCCAATGCTAACATCCCCCAACCAGACCTCGTAATCGAGGTCGTTGAGGCCCAAGTCAAAGTCATTCTTGTTTTCCAGTTTCAAGTGAAGAGTTGCAACGGTCTCCTCAAAGGAGAACCTCTCAAAATGTATCTTCTCAACGTCGATATCGGGCTTATAAGGTACGGGAATCTCTCCGGTTTTCTCGAGAGGCAAGGTAAGCCTGCCGAAGACAGGGACATCGACGATGAGTTCGACCTTGATCCTGTAAGGAATAATGCTCCCAGGCTGGATATCATCGTAGGTGCTCTTGATGTCGTCGTAGATCAAGGTGACAGGTATGTTGACGGTTTCCTCCCCGTGGGCGTGGATGGTCCCAGCATCGGGGATCAAACCGGAGACGAGCTTCCGGCCATCGCTGTCGATCAAGTAGTTGATGTCGATGAGGGGGATGGGGACAGGGTTAGGGTTCTTGATGAGGACATCGACGACGATGTCAGCCTTGTGGAGGTTGATGGAGGGGATGTGGATGGCAGTGACATCCGCGGTGGGCTTGCCGAATCCGATAGCACCTTCGATCTTCTCACCGATGTCGTGAATGAAATCCTTGACCTTATCGATGAATCCACCCTTTTCATCGTCCTTGTCTTTGTCTTTGTCCTTGTCCTTGTCCTTGTCCTTGTTCTTAACATCTCTATCAACTATCTCTGGCTTATCGGAAGATGCCATGCCTCTCCTGATTGTGTGTGTTCATTGTTGAGAAGTGTAAGAGTCAGATTCAGATGTATGTTGTATGTCTACAACATTTCTTACTAGTATTACACATACATTAGAGTGAGTTTAATGCATTGAGGCAAGTCCTACATGAAATGATAATGATAATTGATCTGGATCTATTAATACATAATTAATTAAAACAGATCATTATTATCGTATAAATATATACATTATATAATTATTAATTATATGAAAAAAAAAAAAAAACGAGTTGATCAGAAATGCACACACTGATCAATCAATCGATCGGGATATATATACACACACACACATACAAAAGTACAAATAAAAGACAGATTCAGATTCAGATTCAGATTCGGATTCGGATCCGGATTCGGATTACCTGTAGAAAGAAGAAGAAGGAGGAGGAGAAGATTTGAGTGGGCGTGTTAAGACTGTAGTGAGAGATATGAACGCAATTGTGAGTTTGAAAGCTCAGAGAATAGAATACAGAATATTTTATATGAAAATGAGTGGTGGCAATGACACTATTAACTAATAATAATAAATAAATATCTCACTCACTGGACCCCCAACTCCATTTTCATTTTTAATGCTATCTGGCCGGCCCTGGCCCGTTTTGGTTTCCCACTAGCCCATCTCTTTTTAACAATTAACATACGCTTGCCTTGCTTTCATGGACCAATCCATATCCACCATTCCAACCATTTGGGTTTTCTTTTCTTTCGTTTTTTTCTATTATATCAACCATCACAAATTTTAAGGATTATAATTAGACGAAAGGGTGGACACCAAAAAAGTATCCCAATCTATAAAGGGTAATACAACACTTAATATTTTGTCTAATCCACCGTCTTGTAATTGGTGAAACAAACTTTCTAAGATCAAGCAACGCCCAACTTCGCCAGGAAAGATTTTAACCATCTGAAAATCGCTACTAGAAAAGAAAAAGAGTCTTTAGAAACATTTTTTTTTTCATCTAAAAAAAATGTTTTAGTAAGAGATTTGCCACATATTTGTGATATTATATAGTATTAAAATTTTTGTAATTTATATGTGTTTTTGTGATAAAATTTGCGACTGAACCTTTTAGATTACAAATTTATCTATGATTTTATAATATTTTAATGCTTTTTTTTGTCTTTTCAAATTATATTGCAAATCTATCTCTAAACTAAATTATCATACATATAAATATATAAATAATTATTTTAAAATATAGTTTTAACTATACTTATTAAATATAATATATATAAATGTCTAATATAAAATATATATACTTATAATTTTTTAAAAATTAATCTTATTATATAATATAATTATAAAATATATACATTCATATGTCATCTATAACTAATCGTAGAGATGAGTGGGTAATCCAATGGTACAGGGTACCCACCTAGACCATATTCAACTACATAGGTTTTGAGTGGGTATTAAGAATTGATTGGCAGATTTCGATTATAAATTTTTTGAAATATGCTCCCATAGGATATGGTACAAATATGAGCTTTTCATATCATGTACCCACCCTTAGAACCTCTACTACTAAATATATGGTACGGGTTCCTAGATACCTGTACTCACACTATAAAATTGGATTAAATAATATTAAGTTATTAGCAATAAAATAATATTATTTATTCTTACTAATTTTTTTGTAAACATAAATATCATTTAAAGCATTGATATTTCTACATTTTCTTGACTATTTAGTTTTTAATAATATTATATCCCTTTAATTGCCCTTAATGGCTTAACCTAAAAAATATTTTATGTATTATCTAAGTATAATTAAACTAAAATACAGATCTTTTTATGAATTTTTGCTAAATATATTCGTTCTTTTATCATTTCTGTTATTTTCCCTATTGTTTTTCCTTCAATTAAAGAAAGTTATATATTTAAACTTCCACATATAAATAAATTCCCCATATTACAGAACATATGATGTTAATAATTACTTTGCATTAGCTCTTTATTGTAAATATATGAAAATAAGGTAATTTTACATACTACATGAAATTATATATACTATTAATAACTTGAAACAAAAGAAAGGAGAAAAAATGAATGTTTCATAAAAAAAATTACAGGTTCCACAAGGTACCATTTATCTTGTAGGTTTATAGGGTACAAGATATAGTATAGGTACGAAATGCTATCAAGTAGGTTCTGGATAGAAGAACTAATACATTATATCTTACAAGGTATGGTATAGGTAAGGCTTCATATCCTATCCACCTTGTACTCGCTCAATCCTAAATAGTAGTATATATTTTATTCTATATTTATTTATATATTTAATATTAATACATTATAAAGTATAAATAATAAATAATGTTTAAAATATGTTTATTATATATATGTATATATTTTATGAGTTATTTCTTATATTCATTATATATATTGTTAGACATTATAACAAATTATATAAAAAATCATAATATACAATTTGACAAAACAATGTATGAAAAACAATATACGTTTTATCTATGAGAAATATCATAATATACAACTTAGAAATAAAGTAACTTTTAATAATAAAATATATAATATAAAATAATTACTATAAAATGTAAACTTACTATATATAACCAAATACAAATATATAAATTTTACAAATTATTTTAAATAATATATTAATAAAAAAATTATATATTATATTATTTATATTGTATTTATTATATATATTATAATTTAATTTATAAGTTTTTTATAATATCTTATGTATACTATATTATTTCATATATAATAACATATTTGTTAAAAAAGATACCATTTATACTACTTAAAAATATTGTATATATCAATAATAAAAATATAATATAAAATATTTAGTTTAGGATATATAACTAGTATATCTAAACATAAATAAATAAATAAATAATATATATTATTTTTATAATATGTTAATGAAAAGTCTATATTTTGATAGTTATTTATATATTAAAAATAATTTATATTCATAAGTTTTATATAATATCTTAAGTCTAATAAAAACTATTTAAAAAAATATAAATTACATAAAAATATAATATATTTACTAATATAATATAGGAAACAAAATAAGTATTATAAAAAGTGTAAAAAAAAGTTATATATCATTAAAAAATAAATAAATAATTATCTTCATAATAATTATTTATATTGACATACTATATAATATTTTTTCTTACTAACTTATTTAGTAAAAAGATTATAATATATTAGTAAAAAATACAGTATATTTAATAATAAAATATACAATATTAAATAATTTGTATACAATGTAAACTTGGTATATATAAATATTATTTATTATTTTAATAAAATATTAATGAAAAATCTTTTTAAAATAGGTAAAATAAAACTATAAAATTAAAAATTAGTAAATTAAGTTATTAGATATTCATTAAGGATAGTAATTGTGGAATCTCTTAAATAAATAGTAATAAAACTTTAATTATGAAGATATGAAATGGAGCATTAGTTTAGAGCTTGATAAAGTTTCAAAATTAAGTGTGCTTGGTGTAAAGCAATCCATGATGCATGACCTTTTTGGGAAGGACATAACTGAGTGTAAGAAGGTAAATAGATTTTTTTATAATTAATCTAAAAATCTAATATAGAACCGCAACGGAATAAATTTTATTTATTATTTTATAAATGAGTATTTAGGTATAATTAATCTTAAAATAGAGACAAATTTGCAGCGGATTTTTTTATTTATATATACATTTTACAATTTACAATGAATAAGAGATGAATTTTGCTATTAACAAGGACAAAAATTTTGTTGCAAATTTGCAATGGATAATAAATTTGTTTCTAAAAAAAATTAGCAACGATGATTTCAGATATAGAAATTTGAGATAAAAATCTTGTTTGTAAAAGTCTTTTGAAATCAATTTTTTACTTTATGAGATAGAAATTTATGTTTTTAAAACCAAAATTTCTTGCAATGAAGGCTTCCTTACAGTCATTCTCTATTCTAGTCATTTAATAATGACATTAGACTAACAATAAAAGTCAATATTAAATTAGATAAAATCCAACCCACCACTTATTTGGCATCCTAACTCATTAACACAAGTAGTTCTAGACAGTGTTAATCTCAAGCTTCAAATAAAACCCCATAACATAATTTTAAGTGGGATTATACAAAAATTTTGGAATAATACCACCTACGCATTACCTTACTGTAATTTAAATACTATCAAACTATTTTTACTTGCAAAAAAAGATAGGTAATCCCTGCAATACCCTCTGTTGAGGGTGTGCCAACTAGGAAAGCAATCTTACTTTCCCATGTAGCACACTCTTAATAGATGGTCTTACTTAACCTGCCTACCTTTAGTTGATAGACCTTTATTAAGACATTTTCAGTTTTTTTTTTTTTTTTAAATGATTTTCAAATAACTTAGTAGTTCCTTACCTAAGGTGTTTTCTTCAATAAAAAAAATAATTGAATATTTCATCTTGATAGAATCCTTTATATGCTAATTTCAAAGAAAAAATATATTGTATTTGTTTCCCTTTTCCATATAACAATATTATTATGATCATCCATCACCTATAATACTACACTCCCCAACATGTGTTTCAAATGTCATTAATGGGGTGACCAATGACTTTTTTGACCTACATCCTTTTAATTTCGAGGTTTGTAACAACATTGAATCTCCACCGACTATTTTGTTTTATACACTTCTTTCATAGTCTTAGTTCTTATTCTCATTTTTTTTCCAATTAATTGCCTTCTCCTAGCATTTCTTACAAGTGAGATTATCCTTACATGCACTTCAACTTCTTCTAAGATTACAAATTCATAATCCTCTCATCTTTATCGTACTTGAAACAATGTTCCATGCCACACCATGAATGTCTTTCCTACTATCAAATGATCCAGAAAAGAAATCTCTCATATTCATTCCACCTTTTTCTGATACAATAGCAAAATAAAGAATTAAAGTCGTTGGCATAGAATAATTTAGTCCCTTTAACCACATACTTAAGCAATGTATGTATTCTTGAAACACTTGAAAAACTTAACTTCTAACCAGTAAGTTTATGATAAATGTTTCAATCCTTCTTTGGTGATATTACCTTTTGCACTTATACCAAAACCTAGGTATTTTTTGAGGGATCATTTTCTTAAAATCCAATAAAACAACAAATATCCTATGTCATATTTTTTGAGCGCACAATACGGGACTTCTCACAATTCACTTTTTGTCTAGATGTTTCATGAAACTTGTTGATGGTAAAACAAAGGTCTCAGCCTGCTTAACCCACTTGAACCGTGTATAGGCCTAGACACTCAGCAAACCACTAGCCTTGTCGACCTCTTAAAGGGCTCACTTCTAGGACACCTCAACCCTAAAATATCTAGATGCGACCTATGCCAGTTTACAAAGAGGTTGGTGGAAGAACCTCATGCGAGCTCGACCTCAAAAGTCCTTCTCTAGACTCGCCTACAAGGTAACTTTAGGACTTTGAGTCTACTTGAAGCTGACCTCCATCTAGTCACCCAGACTTGAGAGTCACAGAATACCCATGTCCCACCTCAGAATAGGGGGAGACGTCATCAACTCAGCCACACTCCATTCAGTCATCACTCCCCAGCTCAAGCACCCCCTTCGCATCAAGTGTCAGGTCAACTACCAAGTAGAGATTCATCCTAATAGAAAAAGATATGGCGGATCCCTTTCTGGTATGACCTAAAAACTATACATAGCCCTTTCCTCCTAGGGAAAGGGAAAGCCATCTTTTTCTTTTAATAAGTAAAAACTATTGAGAGAAAAGGAGACCCCCGAGCTAACTTAAGTATCAAAGTAGTCGTGCCAGCCCCCTTTCCCCCACCCTCCGGCCTCCGATCGCACACATCTTTGTCTACTTTTTCTGTGTTTGCAAAAGCCTACTCTACCATCGAAGTTAGCTCGTACAACATGTAGCATCGTCCGTAGAAAACCTTCTTCCTTTTCTTTTTCCATATCTCCTTTTTCAAGCTTAAACCCTCCTTAAACCCATATAATGCACTACCACTAAGAACACCCTTGGTTAGTACAACTCGATTCTACTCTCATGCATTCTACAGTAGCTCCAGCAGATGACAGAGCCCTTGAATAGCCACACCACAAACCAACCATTATGGCAAACGCTGGCTCTATAGACCTAAGCCGTACCTTAGAGCTTGAAAACTTGTGCAAACAACTTACGCATAAGAATATTGCAAATGAACATTTTGGTGGCCTCCTACTAGCAAGAATCACAAAGTTGGAAGGGCTAAAGAATCTGCATTTAGAAGAAGAAGCTTCCAATGCGTAACAAAGTGTATCCCCAACCCGTCCACCATCTAGACTTGACCAAGAGTCACTTAAAAGACCACCAACGTACCATTGAATCATCATAGGCTAGACCTCCAATAGAGGACCATCCCTCAACTCAAGACTGACCTCAAATGGGTACTAGAGACCCGTTGTCTCCACAAGCCTAGAGAGAGCCGCATATAGCACTTTGCACTAGCATACGACACCCAATACCCTACTTAGGCATCTCCAAAACATCGAGAGAGCGATTGATAATGCCAGAAAAAAAGAACATGTAGATCTTAGCTCGACTCAAGCTCATGAAGACCACACGCCAACACCTTTTACAAAGGAAACCCAACCGAACTCAGAAAAAGAGCGCACCCTTGAAGAAATCAGAGATATGATGAGGAGGTTGTCCACCATTAAAGAAGGCTTTGAGAATGAGTCTACTATAAAAATAATACCAAGTAAGACACCCTTCGTTGTAAGGATCCAGTCTGAAGTGCTTCCCATTGGAGCTCGGCTCCCAAGCTTAGAATCTTATGATGGAACCACTGACCTGGAAGATAACATTGCTCAGTTCCAATCCACCATGGTGATACCCAACTTCTTAGACACCATTTGGTGTAAGACCTTCCCTACCAACTTCTAAGGTCTAGCTCGAGTTTGGTTCAACAGGCTCGAACTAACACGATCAATTCGTTCAACCAACTTAACAACATCTTCATGGCTCATTTTATGGCCAGCAAGCCAATGGAGAAGAACGCATCATATCTGTACACCATCCACCAAAGACGAGGCGAGATGCTAAGCGATTACTTAGCTAAGTTCAAACAAACATGCCTAGAGATCCCAAATCTGAATCAGAGCATGGCCTTTGAGGCCATCAAACAGAGAGTCATTGCCGATAACCCATTCTTCGACTCTATTTCAAAATGCCAACTCACCACATTGAAGCAAATAAGAGAGAATGCCTAGAAATATATCTGATACAAAGACACTAAAAATGCTAGGAAGGATACCAAGGTGAAAGCTAAGCTCACTCGAGTTGAATTCAATAAGCATCGAGACAAAGGCGACTGTAAACCCCTGAAATTTTCATAATTCTTAGAAAATAATCCTATAAGTTAAAAACCAAAATCAAAACCGTAAAAATTGAACTAAATTAAAATCTAATTCTAAATAAGGTCAAACACGAGAATTCTTAATCTTAAGAAAAAGAGAACCCTCAAAACAAAATAGAAAATCCAACTATCGGTTGATTCAACATCCGTACAACAATTAAATCATCTATCTGATTCCTAACACGCAAATCAAGATGATATATCCAAATAACACTCAATAATGAAATACTAAGACCTTAAATCCTTCGGTGAATTTTAGAATAAAAAGTTTCAATTTTCACCAAAAGTCGAACTGAATCAACCTATAACCCTAGACTCTGTTAAACGATCCCAAGAATTGAAGAATATTAAATAATCACAAATAAAATGAAATAAACCATAGACATTGAACTAAAAATATAATACGGACAAAACCTCAAAATTTTATGATCTTACGAATAACTCAATAAAACTGAAAGTCAAACCGAAACCCTAACATCAACAAAGCTTACAATAAACCCTAGTGTTTAAGATCCAGCAATCCCGTGCTCTTAAACCCTAAATAACGAAATGAAAATAATTATTGATAATAGTTCTTAATAATATAGGAAAACTTAAAAATTTCATATTTGCGAATTTCTAGTTACCTTCGGATCCGAACGGGATCAGTTTTCAAAATTAGTACCCTGATACACCAGACGGAAAAAATATTCCGATAACACCAATAGACTCATAAAAATATAAGGTTTCTAAAATTATCAGTTTTAGAATTTTTCGGTAACTAAAAATTACAGATATCGCATTTATACATGTATTTTTATTACTACTGGTATTTTATTTATCTAGTCTACTATTCATAGTACTTTTCTACTATTCATTACTATTCGTCTATCTCTACTTCTTCTTATTACTTATTCTTACAATCTACATACCTATTTCTTATAATTTCTTTTTCCTATAAAAATTCTACACCACATATTACTAAACTTATCTTACATTTTCTTCAAAAATTAATTTGTAAACATTTTTCTCTCTCCTCCCCCTTCATTGCCGTCCACCCTTCTCTCTCTTCACTCTCCAATTATTTTCTTTTTTAATTAATTTAATTACATCTAATTTTTACTCTAAAATTCTATAAATACTCCATTCCTCCTTCATTTTTTCACACAATTCATCTTACTACCAAAACTCTCCCAAAATCTCTCCACAAATCCTCTCTCTAAAATTTCTTTCTACCAAAACTCTCTTAAACCAAATTTTTACAAAAATCCTTCTTTATACACAAACTATCTACCACATATCACTACCCACGTAATACCTCATTCATCTACCATCTTCATACCACATAAACACTTTAGGTAAACTTCTTTCAACCATTTATTTACCCATATCATATAATTTAACATGACTATGATGTTATTTTGAAACTTATATGAGTAGTAAAAGTAACAACATGATCATGTTTTGTTCTTGTACATGAAATTCAAATTTATTATGTTGTTATTATGTTCATATATATGTTGATTATTAGTGATATTATTGTTGTTATTATGTTAACTTTTTATTCATATCTAACTAAATATATTTATGTATTTATATATAATATTTAGAGCATATAAGCTCACTTGTTATTTATTTAATTTCATGCTTTACAATTTATTTATTTCATGCTATTTTAAGACTAATTTTTTTATTCTTAGACTTGTCCATATCAAGTCAAAACAACCTTTTCTTTATTCTTTTTAGGACTAGTTTATTCTTAGTCCCGGGATGCATTGATAAAGCTAAGGCTTTCAATACTTGACTGGGTTATCTTGATGAAGCTAAGGTTCCCAATATTTGATATTTTTATTATCTTGTTTATTTATTATTTGCTTCTAGTATTTTTCTCATATTCTTATTATTTTATATGCTCATAATACATGCATCTACATAATGATATTGTCTCAACTAAATTTAAAAGTAGAATTTTATTTTATTAAAGGAACTTGAAACTAAATTTTCTATTATGTGACTTATCATTAAGTAATGGAGTTATTATCAACAATATAGAAATGGAGTAATACAAGTTTTCTCAAATAACAAAGATAGCTTTACCAAGGAAATATAAGAAATAAACACTTTCTTTTTATAATATGGTAAGCTAAGTTTTCGTAAAATAATTTGTTAGTATTCAAAGTTTTCACAAAAAGCTTAAGATTAAACTCTTTTTAACTCCATAACAAAACCAAGAAGCAAACTAGTTTTCAAAGTTAAGATAAAACCAACCCATAAAGTTATAAACCCACTTAGGAAAATAACGATTTTCAAGTTTCTAAAGAAAGAACTTATTTTCAAAGAATATAAATATGATAAGATCAAAACAAAGGATTTTATCAATAAAGAGGATTCTTTTCAAATAAAATTTGTAGAGGAAGTAAAAGACCAAGTTTTAGAAAACAAGAACTTATATTTTGAGGAAGAAATATAAAAAGAAAATACTCATTTTCTAAGACCATTCTAAATGCAAATTTGTAAATAGATCATCAACAACTTGATAAACTTTTAATAACTTTGATCTTTTATCACTAGAAGTAAAAATTATAAAAAGACCAAAATTAAGGAAAAATTTACTTGTTTTGGAAAAAGGAATAAGGAAAATAAAATAAGAATATACTCATTTATAATAACCTAGGAAAATATAAATTTTTTTCAAAATATTCGAAAAGAAATTTGTCAAGTTAAATTTTAACAATTCAAAATGAATTGTTTTATGAAATAAATTATTGAGATACTACCATTAGAATTTTTGCATACAAAGTGATCTTATCTATATACTCAAGGGATTTATCAATTAATATATATATATATATTACTAAAGGATTTTTAAATGGAGTTGAGTTGGAAAATTGTTTCGCAAAATTTGGAAATATTCGTTTTGAATCTGTACCCTATGGTTTCAGAACCCAAACGACCTTATATGATAAAAATAACCTTAAAAATGGATAGATATTTTCCAAAAGGTAGAAAATGGTATATTATATGCGAAATTCCGAGTTAAAATGAGCAAGTTATGGCCATTTTAAATTGGAATTTCATTTTATGCGATTTTGACGAATATAGTAAAATAGAATTAGAAAGTTTAAGTAGAATTTTTATGAAATACTCATACTAGGTATTTTTTTTGTCTAAGTGACGAACGATACGAGATTATCCTTTCTGAGGATTTCCACAACTAAGAAGATTGCGAAATGGACAAGTGAGTTATCCCTCTTAATTTCGTTACCTAGTTTGTACTTGTAAAGTAGTGACATTAGTATATTAAGAAAAGATAAAAATGGATATGTATGGGGAATCCATGAATTTGTATATATGTGATTCTATGCTTATATATAAAATGAGAATTAAGAATATCGCAACTTCAAACTACCTGTTTAAGTGTTTTGTTTACTTAATTGTATGACTACTTATTGTTTGTTAAATTGATTGATCACTCCCCCTAATAAACCTTAATAAGTTTTGGCTTAAGAAATATAAAACGCTCACGTATAGCATCCATTGAGTCACATTTCTTTCGAAAGGCTGCTACTCCTACACGTAGAGCTGGATTGGTTGTTATCGTGCTGGGACACTGGCCATGTTCCTTCCTAGATAATCCAAATTGCTCGGGGAATGCGACTCTAGGTTCGGAGCCGAGCCAACAGAACGCTTTAGGTTAGGACCTTGAGACTAGCAGTAGAAAGTTGAAGATCTTTATTAACAATTCCCTAACATTTGATACGAATGGGTAAATCCGTTATATATATGGTTTCCGGATAACTATATATATTTGTGAAATCACATTATTGTTGCATTGTATGCATAGCATATGTATGAAAATTTAAATGAACTTGTTTGAAACAACGGTGCAAATGAAAAGAAATACCTCACTAAGCTAGTTGTAAGCTTATACCCCTATAGATTTTGTTGAAACAGGTATACTTGTGGCTTAAATCGATGATCACGATATTAAGAAAGTCATGGAAGAATGTTAAACTTTTATAAAGGCAATGGGAACATAGGATGAAGTTACCTTATAAGGTTCATTATATGTAATGTATGCTATGTTAGTATTTTAGAAATTTCTAAGGACTGTATTTATTTTGACTTGAAAACAATAGAGGGATATATCCCTAAGAATTGTAATTTACCATGTTTATGTTTATGATAAGTATTCTCTTTGCCTTATTACTTAATCATTATCAATGTAAATTGTGTTACTCCGATGCATTCTCTTGGTTGTGATATACGCCTTATACATGATATGGAAGCCTTTGCGTGACTGGGATAGTCATTCTTAGGCTTTAGTATTGTGTACGATGGACTGCTATGTTTAGGGTACTTCTCGAAACGTGACAGCGATAGAATGATTGTCACTTATTTAATAACCAAGCTGACACGTAGCTAGATCACAGGAACAACGATAAGAGAAAAATCTTCCTGATGTACAATTATTTTACTCCTCTAAAGCTGCCTATGCATGACGTGTTCCTGAAGTGAGAAACTAAAGCCTCCTACCAACACCCCCCCCCCCCCCCCCCCCCCCCCCCCCCCCCAATAAGGCACAGCTCAAAACAAAAGGAATCAAGAGCAGCTTAAGAGTGTCATTGAAGATGGCATACAACGTGGTTAGCTGAAACAGTATGTCGATTATAATGTTGCAAAGCCTAAACCACCCGCTTAAAAGCACAGAACTGATGAGAAAGAAAAGGATGTTGAGAATTGCACTCTAAATGACCCCAGCTAAACAAGGGCAACTAGGGAATGCTACGACAAAATCAATATAATCATAAGAGGACCATTAACTTCGGCCCGAGATGGGCTTTTAACATTCCTAAACAAGTCGAGGCAGGTGATGAACTAGGAGCTTAAGAGAGCTAAGATCGACACTACAATCTCTTTTGGCAGTGCAGATCTCAAGGGGGATTCAAACCCTGCATCAGGATGCTGTAATTATCGCGTGTCACATGGCGGGCTAAAGTGTTAAAAGGGTACTCATTGACATTGGAGGTAATACAGTGTTGAGCTCAAATTTTGTTCATATTCTCCTAAAGGTCCCGATATGTATTAAACCCAATACATTTGACACAGAACACTTGATGTGGAAATAGTAAGGTTTTGTTAGAGCCTAATTTTTTGAAAATTTTTTTATATTGGAGTTGTCATAGACCAAAGCCAAAAAAATAAAGGTAAACCAGAAATCATAGGATGGTTCGATTTTAAGTTCAACCACTAATCCGCGTAAAAACCAGAAACTATGAGTTCGAAGCTGCTATTTTAAAACCTAAACGGTTATCTAAGCCTTTTAGATTTTTTAAATTTTTAATCTTTTTTCAAAAAGAGTTTATTTATTTAAACATGTTTTTGTTTGTTTTGAAAAAACCTAAGAATTCTTTATTGTTATGACCATTTGTTAGGTGCTTACATATCTACTAGTTGGAATTAGGTCATTGTAGTTTGTTTTGATTTTTATAAAACTTTAGGGTGTTTGTCTTTTTTAATTAAAAAGAACCACCAAGCGTAAATAATTAACCATTTTGATTTTTGTTATCTAAAAATTCTTAGAAGATTTGTCTTTTGTATATTCTTTGGTAAACTGGTTAAAAGGTCTTGAGTTTTTGGAAAACCCCATTCATTTAGATTTTTTTTTTTTTTGTGTTTTAGAAAATAACTAGGTGATATTATATATACTAGTTGGAAAAAACTATTTATTTACATATGTATATCCCATACGCAGAAAGGCAAAAGAGACAATTTTTTTTAATGAAATTTCCTTCTTCTCTTTTTAAGGTTTTTGATAAAGATAAAGAATAATTGATATTTAAGGGGATCAAGAGGTGTAACAAGTTATTTCTAACTTTTATCGCGAAAACATATTAAGTGGTAGATGAAAAAAATTTAATCTTTTTCAATTTGTTCTTTTTTTTTTCCTCTTTAGTGATTATGGTGAAAATCATGCATGACATATTATAGATACATTCATAAAATCACAGCCATAAACATATTATATGCCAAAGCAATATTTGTCCTAAAAAGTCCTAGAGATAAAGTTAATCTTATTAATATCATTTTTACTTCTATCTCTTTATCTCTAAATTCAAAATAAATCTAATGATCTGAATATGATGGTATTCACAATGGCATGGTAGTAATTCCAGGGGGTATATCTATATCAGATTTTATAGCCTAAAAATTCATTTTTTTCATTTCAATTTTTTAATCTAAATATCATATCATATGCTAATCATCTATCATCACGGAAAACTAATATTACACACACACCCCTCCCCCCATACGATGCATGTAATATGTACGCTCACGTATTACAAATAGTATATGTCCATTTTTTTAATATGTATATCATATGGTCCGCATAACATCGTGTATCGTACGACATCGTATATGATATATACTTTTTTTTTCTTTCTTTTCCTTTTTTTTTTGGCACTATTTTCTTTTCTTTCTTTTTCATATTACAAGTACATGACATGAGTATCATCACATGACAAAGCAATAGAATTAAATTAACTAAATCTAGACTAAAAGACTAAACCAAAACCAATGAGATTAAAAAAAAAAAAAAGACAAATTTCAAACAAGACTTGGTGCTTCTAGACCTTAAGAATGGAGTGGCTCAAGGCGGCACATGATAATCCTGCTAGTATGATGATCAAGTCACTTTCTACAGTGAAGTTTAAGCATTACTTCGACTTAGTTGGTGTTTGTTGATGATTTATATCCTTTAAGGGTTTTTGGAAGAGGTGGAGAATATTTTGTTTTTATGTTGAAGATTAAGAGTTTGTGTTTTTGCTACTGAATTTATATCAAGGTGGAGATTGTTGAAATTGGTATCCTCAATTTCGTAGCACTTAGGCCACTGGCCTTAATACTTACACCGCTGGCCTTGAATAGTAAGCTGCTGGCCTTGAGCTAGCCTTAAATACAGGCTGCCAATATATAAGCTACCGACTTATATGTTATTCTGATATACATATGATTTAGGGGTTTTTGTGTAGCAGTATCCTTTTGGTGTGATTGTACACACAACTTTTGTACTCCTTCTTCAACATATAGAAAATTCTCTTTCCTTTTTTCATGATTTTTCTCATTAAGGGTTTTCCACGTTAATCTATGTGTGTGCTTCACGTTTCTTTGCCATTATCTTTTATATCTATTTATAACAAATTGATATTAGAGAGAAGGAACCTTCAATGGGGAGAAATTATTCAAACTGACCTTATGAAGGAATACACTAATGGACTTGACACCATCTATAACAAAATATCTTAAGGTGTTAGGTTAATGAGTTTTCTTTCTTATAAACCATTCATATAAGTCTCATATTTCCCATATAGGATTTTTCCAACCTCACACTTACACCCTAACAAATCCCCCCTCCCCTCTTAAGTATAAGTTTCCACAATGGGTTAGGTCATACTCCCTCTCAAGAAAAACTTGTCAAATTGACTCAATTAAACTACTTTTTTTGAGTAGTCCTCTCCCTACCTACTCACCATACATGAAGGGTTTCATAAAAAGTCACATTACAAAGCTCTTCTTTCCACATGCTAGCCATGGGAATTTCCTAGCTAGACTATACCTTATGAAAGAATACACTAATGAGCTTGACACCATCTATAACATAAAATCTTAAGGTGTTAGGTGAATGGATCTTCCCTCTTATAAACTCTTCACATAAATCTTATATTTTCTATATAAGATTTTTCCGACCTCATACTTGCACTCTAACATCCATTTACATCATAGAAATATTCATTTTATTATATAAAATTAATCATATTGGTATTGCTATGGACTTGTAAGATGGTGGCGATTTTACAAATGAGTTGAACGCTTACCACCAATAAATAATATGTTCGGGTTCGGTTTGGTCGTATAGGATGCAATAGTTTATCTTCATGTACATATTTTCATATTAATTACATTAGACATGAAGTTAATATGCTTAAATATTTTTATCGGTAGACGATGACATTATTGTTTATTTTAAGCTTTGGCCATCATGTCACTGCATCAAATTAAATATCAATTTTAACAAAAGAACGCATTGTAATTTTAATTAGTACAAATAGATCCTTAACAGTAAATTAATTAAACCATTCTACATGTTGTTTGCATAATAAATAACATTATTGGCTATCAGTCAGCTACATAAAAATCACTACACACCTGGAGTCGGAGAATTACATGAAATTATTATATCTACCTTTTTTGTTACAAAGAATTTGTGATCGATCACTTGTTTTCGCTGATTTTAGATTAATTCTCAGCTCAAAATTACAATACTACGAACCCAAATAATAATCACTTTAATATGCAAATTAAATTTAATGTAAATATCCATTTCATCAAGATTAAACTCCAGAGAGATCATAATAAGATATGAAAATTTGCAACTTCAACCAAAACAAAACTATTGACAATATAGTCTGACTAGCTAATCAACTAGGACGGGACGAGTGCACATCTAAGTTTAAGTAAAAAGACTAGGATACAATTAAAACATATTTCACATGAGAGAAATACCAGAAAGAAAGTCAAGATAGATTATTGCAATTAGACGATTTTTCAAGAAATTAAAAATCTAGAATGGTAGATTTGGATCCTCGATCAAGTAAGCCAAGGAGGGGCTGGCTTAAGCAAACATAGCCGTAGCCGACTCTGACACTGACACTGACGCTGACACTGACAGCCCATTGTTAACCGGCTCTTGTTAAACCATCCCCGTTAGCTTATTTCCATGCCATTTTTATGTTTTTATCAAATTTTTATTTCTATGTTCTTTACGTGTTTTCTTGTTAAGAGTCAAAGCATGAATTTTTATCATTAATAAAATTGTTGTTAGCACATTAAAGTGGTAGGGTTTTTTAGTTCCCTAGTTTAGGATTTTCTTTTAAAATATTATTTCCTTTTTCACCAAATTCATTTACCAAGTTATCAAAAAACTCTATGATCTTATCATTACTTTTGATGGAACTCGTACATTTATCATTCAATGACTCACATTATATCCAATCATGATCGAACTATTAAAATAGTTAATATTTCAACCTTTTATGAAAATTTATAAATCAAGCCATTTTGATTTTTATATCTATGTGAACTTATCAAGAATCATACAATATAATTTATGTGGTATTTAAGGCTTAAAACAGTTTAGTCAAATTTTTTTATCAAGTCTGAAATTTACATAGAAGAATACAGATCTGATAGATATAAAATCTAACAATCCAAATTGACCCATTCTCACGTTCTTAGACTCTGCATATCAAGTCTACCCAGTTATTGGTTAAGGGACTTTCTTTTATTTCGTCAACCAAGCTGGCTGCTTTGTTCTTTTGTTTATTTTACAAAGTTCATATTTTTGTATCTTAAGTAGTTTCTTACTTTAGAAGGAATTAATTAGGTTTAATCTATGGGAATGTAGAGTACATAGGTATATTTTATATATAGGGTCAATGGATTAGTGAATCTGAGTTGTTGTCATAACATTTTGGTTGTTATGGATTTAACGAGATGAAATTTTCTAAATTCTTTAGTATTTGAATGATTACGTCCTTAATTGTTTAGTTCTATTAATATTTATAAATAGTGATAAACTAGGGATTTAAAAATTATTGTGTAATAATATCGAAGTTTATTTAACATCTTAGTTGTTTTATCGGTCATAGGTCATATTGATCTATAATTCAATTTAGAATAGGTGTATCATATCCAATCTTGATTCCGTTACATCCATTTTACTCCTAATTAATTGTTTGATTATCTGATGATACCACCAAAAAAAAGAAAACATATATATATTATTTTATTATTTTATCGGTTTTTAGAAAGCCTTGTTGGATCCTTAATCCAACGTTGGCCTTATATGTGAAATAATTATATGTTACGAGCTATCAGATTAAATTAAGCTTAATTAAAAGTGATCAATAAGGTTTGGGTATTTGGGCTTTAATGTATCTAATAGGGTATGACCCTTTTATATGTAGAAACTTTATGGGTAATTTCTATTTTTATGATGAGCTAAAATAGGAATACCAAAAGATAACAACACGTTATCTCTATAAATAGTGGTTATGGTTCCCAGGTCACACGTACAACCTTTTTAGTCTCTTCTAAATCCTATCATTAGAGAGTGCAGAGAGAAAACTAAAGAGATCTCAGAGAAAATGTGTTGATCTGGAAGGCCAACCGCACGGCTCTAAAATCATTGATTGCAAAATTATTGATTGGTATGGATTCAGGTATACTTTCGTTTATGTGTTTATATATATATATATATATTTGTAATTCTTAATGGTTAAATATGAACGATCTATAGTTTTTATATGTGATGGTTTTTACAAAAGGTTAATCTAAATCTAACAAGTGGTATCAGAGCATACATGTTTGATCATTAGCAATTACTTTCGTAATTTATAATAGTATTCTTTTCCCTTTTCTTTTAACGGTCAGGGTTTCAAAAAGTAAATTTAAAAGGATTAATTTATGAACAAGAATTCATTGAATTCTTGTACTTTTAATATTCATGAATCTATTATTGAAATAGAATATATATATATATATATATTTGCAATCAGCATTTGATTTCGATCGGCCTTTTTTTTTATTTGTGGATGTAAGTCAGATTCATGGCATCACGTAGATCCGCTGTTTTGGTTGTCTGATTTTATTTAAAAAAAAAAATGAACAAACTAGATCTATTAATGGCGTTTGTTTGGATGCCGTATAATGTTCTGTTTTGGACATTTAAATGTTTACGCGAATCTATGTTTTTAATTTTTTTTTTGGAGTTTGACCAGGTTGGTTTTTTGGTGTGTAATCAAAATTTCGGAGTTGTTTCCGTTCTGATCCATGATTTATGATTAATTCCTTTCCTTTAGATTCTGTTTCAATTCCATCACTTATGAATTTTGGACTTAGCCTTTTCCGACAATTCAATATATTATATGTAATTCTCATCGTATATGAAAGGCAAAAAGTCTGGTTTGTATTTCCGTTTTTTTTTTCGTAATCGATATTTAATTAAGTTTCTTTTAAGGTCAGGTTTCATGGCTTTTTAATTGCCTCTGTAAACGGTTTTGTCGGCAAAATGGAATGAAATAATAACATTTATTATCAAAATCATTTTGGATTTTAATATTAACGGTTATTGAATATTAAAAGAATGGCAATTATTTTGGATTAAGTTTTAAACATGGGTTCTTAGACTTAATAAGTTTTGACCAAAATTAAGTTGATTAATTGTGTTTTTGACCCAAAATTTGAAATAAATTTAAATTTGAATATTGATATGTTTATATATATATATTTTGAGATAAATTAATACCGCCAAAATGGTCCCTCTTGTGGAAATTAATTTGTTTTAAAATATAAAAAGTTGTGTGCTTGTAACTTATATGAATATTTGACCAGCCCAAAGTAATGTCAATGTTTAATAGAATTGCAAATGCACCTGTAGCAATAAACGCGTGACGATTATTTGGTTTTACATGTGAATAATAAATCGGCCCAAAGGAAGGTTTATTATTTGATATGTTCTTATTGTCAGTGTTTGATTACTACACCAAGACACCACTTAGTAGTTAATGTTTTATCCAAAGATGAAATATTAATGGGCTGCCCGATATCTTGAGATGGGGTTTACCTTTATTTGAATTTACTATTATTGTTTTGAGATTTATGTGAGCTTGTTTATTTTTTGTTTTGTTCTTATTCAGCTATGAATAATCCTACTAATATTACTGCTAACATCAATTCCATTCCTATGCTTAATGGCACTAACTTCAAGTCATGGAAAGATAATCTCTTGATAGTACTTGGAGTAATGGATCTCGACCTTACGTTAAGGAATGATTCTCCTTCACCTTTTACTGATAAGAGTACCTCTGATGACAAGAGGGAGATGGAAAAGTAGGAGAAATCAAACCGCATGTGTATGATGATCATGAAAAAGGCCATTACAGAAGCATTCAGAGGCACAATATCTGAAAAGATAACTAATGCTAAGGAGTTCCTTGATGAAATTAAGAAAAAGTTTGCTAAGAATGAAAAGGCAAAAATAAGTACACTCTTGACAAGCCTGATCTCAATGAAGTATAAGGGTAAGGGTAGCATTAGGGAGTACATCATGGAGATGTCCCATCTTGCTTCTAAATTAAGAGCACTTAAACTAGACCTTACAGAGGACTTGTTAGTACATTTGGTTTTAATATCTCTTCTGACATAGTTTAAGCAGTTTAAAGTGAGCTATAATTGTCAGAAAGAGACCTGGTCTTTGAATGAGCTCATCACATACTATGTTCAAGAAGAGGAAAGGCTGAAGCAAGATAAGTTTGAGAGTGCTCACCTAACCTTGACCCCTAAGAATAGGAACAAGGATAACAAAAGAAAAGGGGATAAAGAAGCTGCAGATACAATGCTTCAGAAGAAACAACCAAAGAAGTCAGATGCATCGAATGGTAATGGTTGTCACTTCTGTGGAGCTATGGGGTATTATAAGAAGCAATGCACCATTTATTATGCTTAGCGTGCAAAGAAAGGTATGCTTCTTAATTTGGTTTGTTCTGAGGTTAATTTAACTTCAATACCTGTACACACTTGGTGGATAGATTCTGGTACAACAACTCACATTAGTGTGTCTATGCAGGGTTGCTTCCATTGCCAAAAACCAAGTGATGGTGAAAGATACATCTATGTAGGTGACGGCGAGACAGTTGAAGTTGAAGCAATTGGAAAATTTATATTATTATTAAAGACTGGATTTTATTTGGATCTTAATGAAACATTTATTGTACCGTCATTTAGACGGAATTTGATTTCTATTTTTGCTTTGGACAAATCTGGTTACTCTTGTTCATTTGGAAATAAGAAATTTAGTTTGTTTCATAATTCAAAATTAGTTGGATCTAGTTCTTTATCTGTTTATGATCATCTTTACTTCATTGATAATATTGCTTCATTTAATGAATCCTTGCAAGTAAGTATACGACGTACAAAGAGAAATTAACCAATGAGAATTCAGCTACATTATGGCACAAAAGATTAGGTCATATCTCCAGATGGAGAATGGAGAAACTTGTGTCAGATGAAATTCTAAACCCTTTAAATTTTACACATTTTGATGATTGCATTAACTGTATAAAGAGGAAACAAACCAATAAAAGGAGATTTGAAGCCAACAGGACTTCAGACGTCTTAGAACTTATACATACAAATATTTGTGGACCGTTCCCTACAGTTGCTTGGAATGGTCAACAGTATTTTATAACGTTCATAGACAATTTCTCGTGATATGGTTATCTATATCTCATTCATGAAAAGTCACAGTCTTTGGACATGTTAAAAAATTATAAGGCTGGAGTTGAAAACCAACTCAACAAAAGGATTAAAAGCATCAGATCTGATCGTGGTGGTGAATACCGTGGCAGATAAGATGGTTCAGTTGAACAACGTTTAGGACCTTTTGCTAACTTCCTAGAGAAATGCGGTATCATCCGGGTTCACCCATTATGAATGGTGTTGCTGAAAGACGAAACAAGACGCTTCAAGACATGGTGAGGAGTATGATTTGTCATTCCACCTTACTAGAATCACTCTAGGGAGAAGCACTTAAGATTGCAACATATATCCTTAATAGGGTTCCAATTAAAGCAACTAACAAAACCTCATATGAGCTTTGGACAAGTAGGAAGCTTAATTTAAAGCATTTGCATGTGTGGGAATGTCCAACTAAGGCAAGGCCTTACAGGCCTAATGAAAAGAAACTAGACTCAAGAACAGTGAGTTGCTATTTGTTGGGTACTCTGAAAGATCGAGGGGTCACAAGTTTTATGATCCCACAACTAAGTCGATATTTGAGTCAGGAAATGCTCGATTCTTTGAGGATGTCGAGTTTGCGGGGGGAGATATGGTTAGAGACATTGTTCCTGATCTTACTCAAAACACAATAGACTTAGACAATGGTGGAGATCCTGTTTAAGAGACTGTTCCGGAAGAACAAACTCTACCACCTCAAGTACCTATGCCATTAAGGAGATCCACTAAAGTACAGTGCCAGATGATTACATCGTATTTCTTCAAGAACATGAGGTTGACATTAGAATGATGGAAGATGATTCGATGAACTTCTGTCAAGCCATTGAAAGTTCTAACTCTCAAAAGTGAATTGATGACATGAATGAAGACATAAAGTCTATGAAGGACAATGACGTTTGGGATCTTGTCCCATTGCCAAAAGGTACGAAGCTCATTGATTGCAAATGGGTATTTAAGACCAAGAGGGATTCGAAAGGTAATGTGGAAAGGTACAAGGCTCCTCTTGGTGCCAAGGGCTTTACATAGAAAGAAGGCATCGACTATAAAGAGACTTTCTCACCAGTTTCTTCAAAAGACATTTTTAGGATTATAATGGCATTAGTGGCACATTTCAATCTTGAGTTACATCAGATGAATGTAAAGGCCGCTTTTCTCAATGGTAACGTTGATGAGACGATCTATATGGTACAACTAGAAAACTTTGTGTTGGGAGATCCAAAGAATATGGTTTGTAAACTTAAGAAATCCATCTATGGACTTAAGCAAGCATCTGGACAATGGTATTTCAAATTTCATCAAGTGATCATCTCGTTTGGTTTTGAGATGAATTTGGTTAATGATTGTATATACCATAAATTCTGTGGGAGTAAACACATTTTCTTGGTCTTATATGTTAGTGACATTTTGCTTGTTAGCAACGATATAGGCTTATTGCATGAAACCAAGAGATTTCTAGCTAAGAACTTTGAGATGAAAGATCTTGGCGATACTTCTTTTCTATTAGGAATACATATACACCGAGCTCACTCTCATGGTATTCTCGGATTATCTCAAAAGAACTATATCGAAAAGGTACTCAAAAGGTATGGCATGCAAGATTGCATACCGAGTGATAGCCTAGTGGCTAAATGAGACAAATTTAGTCTCAATCAGTGCCTTGAGAATAATTTTGAGGAAAAGAAATGCAAAAGATTCCTTATGCATCAGTAGTAGGGAGTCTACGCGTCCAGATATTGCGTACATTACAGGAATGTTGGGCAGATACTTAAGTAATCTAGGATTAGACCATTGAAAAGCAGCCAAACGGGTCTTGCAGTACTTACAGAGAACAAAAGATTACATGCTCACTTATCGGAAGTTAGATCAGATTGAGATCGTTGGGTATACTGATTCTGATTTTGTTGGATGCCAAGATAGTATGAAATCTACATCAGGCTACATCTATTTGCTAGCTGGAGGAGCTATCTCTTGGAAGAGTGTAAAACAATCTCTTGTTGCCTCTTCTACTATGGAAGCAGAGTTTGTAGCATGTTATGAGGCGTCTAATCATGGAATATGGTTACGAAATTTTGCTATAGAGTTGCGCATAGTGGATACTATTGATAGACCACTTAAGTTATTTTGTGGCAATAAGTCCGCAATTCTATATTTCAACAACAATAGGAGCTCGAAAAAGTCAAAATATATAGACATCAAGTTCCTAGTTGTAAAAGAAAGAGTTCAGAGTTGACAGTTGTCTATAGAGCATATACGAATAAACTCCATGATTGCGGATCCGCTTACTAAAGGAGTGCAACCCAACGTGTTTCATGAGCACACTGCTCGTATGGGTATCATGTCTTCAAGTGATGTTCAATTTTAGTGGGAGTTTGTTGGTTTGAATGCTTTTATGCCATAGACAAACTTTAATTAGTTGTTTTCGATTTATTATATTTTAAGGATATTTTCCGCAAAAATAAATTTTTTGTTTGCTTATACTCTGATTTTGGTTTATGGTTTGATCTCACTAAGGTTTATGGTGGACTAGTAGGAAATAGACATGTTAAGATCACATTGCATGAAATTTCCTTGCTACACATCCATATCATGATCCATGTCATTCAGTTGTGTCGATATTGTGACCATTGATGGGTTGAGTTACAATAAATGCAATGAATACCGCTTTGATCCTATGTTGATATGGTTGATGGACTGGATTGGTTATATATACATATTGGTCGTGACGGCAAATTTAAGCTCATATGGTTGTCTTTTCGCAAAACATAATTATAAGGTTACACATATAGTCCAAGTGGGAGATTGTTGGATCCTTAATCCAACGTTGGCCTTATATGTGAAATAATTATGTATGACGGGCTGTCACATTTAATTAATCTCAATTAAAAGTGATCAATAAGGTTTGAGTATTTGGGCTTTAATGTATCTAATACGGTATGACCCTTTTATGTGTAGAGATTTTATGGGTAATTTCTATTTTTATGATGGGCTAAAATAGGAATACCAAAAGATAACAATACGTTAGCTCTATAAATAGTGGTTATGGTTCTCAGGTCACACGTACAACTTTTTTAGTCTCTTCTAAATCCTATCATTAGAGAGTGCAGAGAGAAAACTAAAGAAATCTCTCAGAGAAAACGTGTTGATCTGGAAGGCCAACCACACGGCTCTAAAATCATTGATTGCTATGGATTCATGTATGCTTCCGCTTATGTGTTTATTTATATATATATATATATATATGTTTGTAATTCTTAATGGTTAAATATGAATGATCTAGGGTTTTTATATGTGATGATTTTCACAAAAGGTTAATCTAGACCTATCAAACCTATATATGTTCACAAAACGTCGTTGGGCTCTGAAACATATCGGTCTCGTTGCCGGTTGATAACGTTATATTATTGTCTGGTGGGAAGAAAGTAGAGGCATGAGGTGCGATTGTTCACAAGCATTGGACTAGATTTAGATTAAGAAATATTGTCAAATCTGCAAACAAACTGATAATCAACTTTTAAGGGGAAAAAAAAAAAAAAGATATTTGGCATTCAATAATATTACCTAATCAATTATGTTGAGAGGATTATTGATTATGTGCAAGAATATTGTATGTACATAAAAAAGCATGAATAATAAGGTGAGATTAGTAAACCTAACCACCGTGTTTTATCGTTTTCGTGAACTTGTCGGCTGAGAGAGAAGGAAACACGAATGCCAATTAAACGTGCTTAATTAAAAAAAAGAATTGCAATGAAACATATTGTGTCTATATAAATTATAAGTTTATAGGCTAACGATGAAAGTACATTTCATTTGAGGGAGGCAGCAGAAAGCATAATTAAGCATATATATATATATATATATATATATTAATAGATAAGATTAATTAGAAGATCGGTGGTTCGGTAGGCTACTACTTAATTAATAATAACAAGCACCTTTTACACGGGCAAATAATCTATGGCTTCTGTACCGTACCAGCTCCAGCTGCTGATGCTCCTTATTAGAGCCTTCTACTTCTTCATGGCGCTCCTGCTCCTGCAAACCGGAGTTCGACTGTCCAAAAGCAGCTGTGGACTTGACTCCCCGGCGGCCGTGGCTGTGGCTGTTGCTGTTTCTGTTTTTATCAAGCAGGTAGCTGTTAATGTTATTCTTTGTGCGCCGTATTTCGTGTTGAGGAGTCATGAAAACAACAGCATGGTGCTGGTGCTGGAGTAGGCCCGTGTTACAAACACCGGTACTAGTAGTATTAGTACTGCCAACGTTAAAGTCATCCATGGCCATGCTGTAAGGGTAAGCAGCACAACCAGCAGATAGACACTCATATCGCCGTCGAGTGCTGCTCCGCTTAATCGCCCTAAACGCCATGGGAATCAGACCTTCCATCATTGAGATGAGATGAGGAGGAGCTATAGCTAATAGCTAGGAATAATATATATACATGTAGGTGGATGCTTCTCTTCTTCTTCTTCTTCTTCTAACTACATATATTCCATGAAGTGAAGGTGAAGGTGAAGCAACCATTTTAAAGGTAAAGTGGGACCACGTATTAATGTATATCATTATTACTGAATCGTACTTGGTCCAATAATAATAAGAAATAAATGAACTCTTATGTTTTCTCTTATATATAAGTTATGATATGGGCTGGCTGATTACGATAGACATCCACCCCAACCCCAAAACCCAACAAGCCAAGAAACAAAGGAACTTTTGGTCGCACTGTTTCACAGTTGACCCGGCATTTAGCTTTCAAGAAAGGTAAATAATGGATGAGATTAGGGATTTGCACACTTCATTCATCAACCCCTCCCTCTTCCGGCTTCTGAAAGTCTTTATATTGTATTGTATTGATATTAGAGCCCTACACTTGTCACAAGACCATCATCATCCAATTTTCCAACTAATGCAATGAGCCAAGCCAACCCACTAACCACACTATTAACTTCATTCTTCATTTCCTAATTTTTATTTGACAAAAATAAGTAAAATTATAATCCCCGAAAACACATTTTTAGAGAGGAAAAAAAACAAAAAATTAATTTCTAAACACTTTCTACTTGTTCGCTCTGTTATAATTATAATACCATTATAATTTTATTCCCTACAGATAATTGTTACAACATTTAGTTCATTGAATATCAATTACATAATGAATCTCTATTACACAAAATATTGAATAGCCATTATTTATTCAAAGGTATGAATATCAATTCAATGTTGGAACTATCTTTTTTTTTTCAAAATACGACCATTTAAATAAAAAATTAATAAAGAAAAATCTTATTACGACTCTATTTCATTCGTTCGTAATAGGAATTTCATTACAGTCTTATTTATTCAGCGAAGTAAACAGACCATTAGTTTAGGTAATAGCCTTATATAACCTAATAGCATAATTACTAGTATTACTGTATAAAATATTTTATAGACAAAAAAAATTGCCAAATGAATTCTATACACAAAATTTATTACCTAGCTACCTCTGATCCTTATATATAACCTATAAAGATTGAGTCAATACAGAAAAGTTCAAATAAATTAAAAAAAAAAATCATAACTTGGTCTAAATTCCAATTTCCAATCACACATGATAGCGTTAGTTGTTCATGGACATGTAATAAGGTAGTGATGATGTTGGGTTAAGGTGTAGGTAAGCTGTCCAAATCGAATGGAGCAAGTTGAATGTGGAACAGGTATGAATTAGTATCACTTATCATTTATATCAGCTATATGTAAGCTTTATCCATATTATTAGCTGGGGGGAGCCAAATGGCAATTTATTATTTGTTTTCCTTCCTCAAAAATGTGATATGAATAATATAGTATAGCATCGCTATCACCATTCTACCGAACACATCCACGTCCACGGGGACTAGACTAATTAAAATTTTAGCATGAAAGAAACTACCCTATCACAAAGTTTTCATATTATACTCTCAAAGAAATTTTGTGTTATTGTGAGCTATTGAAAAATCGAAATGTGTGAACCATAAATGGAACTTTTTTTTTTTTGGCCATACCATAAATGGAACTTTGACTGAGTTAAAAAATGGAATTACTTATAGAAAACTTTTAAATTAGTGATTATTCAAATAAGAAAGAAAAAAAAGTTAAGACCTTAAAATAATTTGAAGAAATTATATGGTCTCGTCATTAATTTTGATGGGACCGATTTCGTTATTATCCAATAGCTCATATCATACATAATCGTGATCAAATTCAAAAACTATATTTATTTTAACAGTTAAATAATTGACAGGGCGATCCCAGGGATCGTAGAAACTCTCTAATAAGATAATCAAAGGATAGAAAATTAAACTTTTGTTTTTCAATATAGATAATGACGATTTCTTTTGTCTCTCTAGAGTGGAAATTAATTTCTTTACTTTCAAGTCATATTTTCATTAGCTAATCTTCTATCACCATGTTTTCCATTAAGATTATTGAATGATTCTTTCAATCAAAATAAAAAAGAATGATTAATAAATCCAAGAGAAATTGCGACATCCTCTATTCAAAGGAGAGAGATGGGTTTTAGATGTTCTAATAAACTCTCACTCAATTTCTCAAGTTTATTTTATTAGTATATAAAAAATTATAAAGATTTCATTATAAAAGTTGAAAAAGTATATTTTCAATATAATTAGTGTATCCATAAATCAAATTTCACAATATAAAATAGAAAAAAAAAAAGCACAATAATATACAGTTATGTATCCAAGAAGCATGAGCATGTTTCGGCAGAAGAAGGAACTCGGAAAGAATTAGATGGAAAGAAATAAAGGAAAAAAAAAAATTAAGTCCTTACATTGTTTAGAAATAAAGGAAAGCAAAGGGATGAGTTAAGCCACCACATGATAAGGTTGGGTAATATAGGCGGGTAAGATATGAGTTCATACTTTACCTTGTAAATATAATATACTAAATTTTGTTCTTAAAGCTTCTTTTATAGCTCTTTTATGTATCATGTGCCTTGTATTCTATGCCATATGCCTTGTAAGTATATACATATAATCAAAGTTCTTAGAAAATAAGATTTTCTAAAATGTAGTCTACAAATAGTAAGTTTCAACAAAAATGATTATAATTAGAAAAAATAAAGTAGTATTATCTATTTATTATTTATTAATATTATTTCATTATTTTTAATAATGTGGATATGAGTATTTGGAACCCACACTTTTTGTACATTAGAGTAAGATTATAGAGGGTATGAAGACTTTATACCCATATCCTTATTTGATTCAATTTATGAAACATTAATTATTCTTTTTAAGGACTCAAGAAGATACTTTAAGTAAACTTGTTTCAAATATTGACACTTTTTGGGGTAATTTACCTCTTATATAAATAAAGGGAAAAGAAGCTTTCCTATTTGGAAATGAATACTTACTTTAAAATTTTATAAAGTTACAAACTAGCTATTATATATATATATATATATATACATATATATAATCTCAACTGTTAAGTAAACATGTAATGTTGCATCTCAATTAGTTACATTTTAGGAAAATTTAGAAAAAGTAACCTTAAAGATCTAAATTTCCCTTATTCTCCTTTCTTTGCACCTTTGGCATCCCCTCTCTATTGTAAAGATTAATGCTCTCCCTAATTTAAGGGTTTCTTTGTTGTTGTAAGATTTTCTATTGATCTTTCAAAGAATTTTCTTACTACCAAAAAGAATAAATAAGTTATCCGTTGTGAGCATTCCCGTAGGCATCATGGAAACAAAGGTTGTATTCTTAAATATAGCAATCAATATAACTTAAATTTGCAAAATGGAGAGTAGCAATATCACATCGATCTAAGCAGAATATGAGGAGTAAAATAATCACACCAGACAACAATAGGATACCTTGCAAAATGGAGAGTGGCAGTAGCCCATTGATCTAAGAAGAATATGAGGAGCAAAATAATCACACCAGACAACAATAGGATACCTCCAAAATGGCTCATGACCTTTCTAAGGGCAATTCTGGTTGAATCATCACATTCTTTCTATTTTTAGCCAAGTATCTGTTTAGATGATGTGTTCAAATGGAAATACTCTCCTTAGCATCAATAAACTATTATGGATTTCTTGTATATAGATGTAGATTATTGGATCCAATTGCAGTGATCATATGCGTGCAGTGTTTGGCTGGCACTGCACGTGGCTTCAGAGGAATGACTTGGTAATGGTAGGTAAAAATGACTCATGGAGAGATGATAGGGAGAAAGAGTAAGCAATCTCAGATAGTTCGAATGCATGCATAATAGGTGGCGGAGTAATATAGCATTAACTTACAATTATTGGAAAGAGGCAATGCATTGTTCATTCTAAACCCTGTTTGATCTCTAGCATTACAATCTAATAGCACGACAACATTTCTCTAAATATCTGAAATCTGCCAAATGAGGAGAACTCTTAAGTATTCATAGAATTTAGCTGTTAACAGCATCCGTTAGATCGCAAGGTGTGTCAACGGCTCAGATGAATCCTTCTTATGATAGATCTTTCCACAGGCTCATTTTTCAGTTTAAGCTCATGGAGAGCCTCTTTTAAGTGCATGAGCTTTTTTGAGAAGGATTAAGAGTGGACAAGTCAGTTCAATGATCCTTACTCCAAGCTCACCATGCCAAATCTCCCATAAGTCATCCCAAGATATGAAATGAACTTTTCAAACTCTGTCACTTAGCGTAAGAGTCAAATCCATAATTGAATTAGCCCTTTACAATAGACTTGGGCAATGAGTCAAATTGAAAATATATGGCGCATATAATTCTTCGTTTCATTAGAAAATATGATTGTAGAACCCAACCCAATAACTATATGAAACATTGGCAAACGGGGCACCGTGGTAACCAAGACTGCATTTTCCTAATTATCATGACTTTTCTTTTCTTTTTTTTTTCCCTCTTCCCTTCTTTTATGGGGACTCAAAACTGAAGTCACTTTTCTTGTTAGTAAACTAACAACGCTATTTTTTCAAGTTTTTCTACAAACAAATATGAACATATAAAAAAAATAACATGTCGCATGACTTTTTATTTCTATTAATAGTACATCAAATAAATATCAAAGGTAGACATAAAACTTGATTAGGGGAAAGAAGGAAAAATAAAATGATGCGATTTTTTTTTTCCAATTTTTAAGGCTATCCCAGAAATAATGGATCCATTGATGAGAGTATAAAGCTACTAGAAGACTTGTTAACCCACTTGTCCAATGCCAAGTTAGCATCCAATGAATAGTTCAAGTTATCTAGTGATGCTATCTTAGATGTTAGCTATCACGTGTTATCTATATGAATAATGATTATAATGTAAAATCCTCCCACCCTTGATGATTGTAATGTGATTTCTACTCGAGTTTATTGACTACTATGCATGATAACATATGTTGTATTGAGTTTGAAATGTATTTAATTATTTGTTCCATCTTAATAGTTAGTTATGATGTGATGGCTAACTATTGGGGAGAAAAACGCACAGTTAACATACCATTACATTAGAAAGAGTTGGTTATCTGCAAAATACGGAGAGATAGAACATAAGCAAGTGGAATCACAACCATAAACACCAAGTTTTCGAAACACTATTTAAGGTTGGATGATTGCAAAACTATCATGCCCCGAAGGGTACCCTAAATATGGCAGTCCACCGTACACAATATTAAAGCCTAGGAATGACCGCCTCAGTCATGTGAAGGCTTCCATACTATGTACAAGGCGTCTAACACATGGAGGAGACACACCAGAGTGATACATTATATATTGATACAACTTGAGTAACAATGTAAAGGAAATACATTTCACTATACTTCAATTATAATTCATCAAAGATTTCATTACATAAAACTATTACAAAGCAATTCACAAAACCTAGCTAATATCTTCAAGTATTCTTACTTCCTGCCGGAAACCCAAGGTCATACTCGGCTCTAGACATCTCAGTCCCTCCGTAGCATTCTTGAGTTAACTTGTTTAATCAAACATCTATTGGGGTATAAGCTACACTAGCTTAGTGAGTGAGAACTTCCAAGATCACATTTATAACACATCATACAAACAAGTGATTAGTCAGACAAGTGATATGTATCAAACATATGGAATCAACAAACATATGACCAGCCGAAAATCATATGTGGATGGACTTGCGCTCTCCATCCCGGGTTAGCAGATTAACGAATACTGCGGTACTGCGCAATATGCCGTTTAGGATCACGATCAACCTACTTATAAATTTGTTAGTGGATCACGATTAACCGACTCATTAATTCATTTATGGATTACGATTAACTGACTTTTACACCGTTTAGGATCACGGACAACCGAACAATGCTAATGCTCCATCCCCATTTATGATATGAATGAGTCCATATTTATTTTCAATTCCGAATAGTCAATTATACCAATTCTTTAAGTGATCAATCAATAATCGCAGACAGTCTATCTTAATTCATCTGTATAAGCTGTAGTTAATCACCCGGCTTCAATATTCTTATATTCCCTTTATCATATCAACAATAACCATAGTTCCAATTCATCCCCATCGTGCATATCCATTTTATCTTTACTAAATATCTAGTGCAACTATCATTATAATCATATACAATAAATGGAATCGGAAGTAATACTCACTCGGCTATTGGATCACCGATCTCTTAATAAAAGTAATCCGGTGGTAGGGAATCGTCAAGTTCGGGGTCACCTAAAAAGGAAGAAATACCCTAATGAGTATTTCAATTCAAAACTAATCCATCCTATTTCATACAAACTATCAAATTTGTAATTCTTGTCCTAAGTGGGATTTCCAAATTAAAGCAGCCATAACTTGGCCATTTTAACTCGGAATTTAGCAAATTATATATCGATTTCTATCTACTTCGAAAGATTTATCTAATTCTAATATCATATTTAAGTTTTGAAAACTTTGAATCTTCGAAAAGGTCTGATCAGTTCAGATCAGTAGCGAAAACAATTTAAGAAAGTTGATTTCGTGAAAGTTTGTGAAGTTTCTACTATCCAAAGCAAGCATACATGCAATATGAGCAAGTTACTAACATAAATGATATGTCATGAGATATATATGTACATGTTCTTGATGATATTTAATAAAAGAAATTTTTAGAAAACTTTTTCCTTGTAAGACTTTATGAAAAATTAACTTACAAAGACTAGTCTTGTATTCTTGACAATCCCCACTTGTTTTTAGAAAAATTCCTTGATAAAATATTTTTATTCTTGTTAAAATTAGGCCTTTATTATGTATATTCCTTAATGCCTTTATTTTTCAACAAAAATTTTCATTTTACACTTTGTAAACATGTTTTTAAATATGGTTCATCCAAAAATCTGAATTTTGTAAAAATTGTTTCTGAGTGATTTCTTTTGAGAAAACTTGTTTAATACATTAAAATTTAAGGGTCTAATATACTTATCCCTTAAGGACTTAATTTCTTAGATAAAACTTTCATTTTGAGTTTGGAAAATAGGTGTTTTCATGACCTTACTCCAAAATTACGAATTTCTTAAGTTGACTAGCAACTCGATTTTTCCTACTTCATTTCTACTCCTTGTTCTACATATTTTTCTTAGCAAATCCCATCTTAACTTATAAAAATCTTTACTTGATGGTATCTATGACCTATACTCTTCATTTTTCATATAAAACACAAGTTTTGGAGTTGGTAAAAAGGCTTTTAATGCATGGTCTTGAAATCATCCGAATTTCACAAAGTTAGAATAAAACTCAAATTTTATATTTTGTAATCTCTTCCTATTTTGAGAATCTCTATTAGTAGATCTACCATTTACTTATCAAGAACATCTCCTATTGATACCTATTCCATAACTCTTTCATTTTTAAACAAATCCTTCATTTTGGTGTTGAAAAATGAGTTTTTAAAATTGGTCTTGGTTGAGATCCGAATTTATAAAATTTGTTTTTGGACATATCTTTTGATAAAATCCATCTAAACTTATGAAAATTCATCCCTTACATATCCTATCTTAAGAGCCTTCCATATCTTGAATAAAAACTTCATTTTTGAGTTGGAAAAAATGTTTTTAAACTAGGCCTTGGCCTAAATCCGAAAATAGAATTTTGTTTTGAAAAATAATCTTTGAAAATCACCTTTGAACCATATAAAATGAAGTCTTGATGATATATATACAATAAGCCTTCATTATTTCAAGTAAAAATTTCATTTTGACACTTGGAAAGTGGTTTTTAAATGTGGATCTTGTCTAGATACGAATTTCACCATTTTTGTTTGAATTCAAAACCAAGATCTACACTTTCTATAAACATAAATATAAAAGAAATTCATAATAGTAAACTATAAACTCCTAGATCTAAACTTTACTCATCAAGATCATTCATTTATGATATCTATTCCCTAAGCCCTTCATTTTAAATTAAAAATACACATTTTGAAGTTGAAAAATAGCTTTTCTGAATATGATTTCCTTTTTATCCCAATTTTCAAAAATGGTTTTGTTGAAAATAAAATAGATCTTGAGCTTTCTAAAATTTTTCTACTATCATCAAGCTATTACAAGTTATTTAAGAAAATAAATCAAAAGTCTAACGCATTTATGAACTTAAAACAACTAGATCTAGTTTACTATACTAGTTATAAATGCATGAACACTATGATGGTTATGTGAATGATGAATATATGCACAAATCATTAGCAATAACAACATAACTTGAAAATAAAACAAGATAATAGCAAAATAACTTCAAATAACAAGATCTATAATATTGTGATGGTAAGAATCTCATGTTCAAGTGTTTCCCATCCTTAGCTTAAAGCTCATGGGGATTTTATGTGGAATCACACATGAATGAACTTGCCATTACATGTTTTAAGATCATAAAGTATACATCTATTACCTATTGGAAGATTGGAACAAGAAACTTGAAGAAAAAATATGTGAGTGTGTGTGTGCATGTGGGTTACGGTTTTGGCAAGGGAAGAGGAGAGTTTTTGCAAAAAAATTTTAAAGTGAGAAAGAAGAAAGAAAGAAAGTGAGAAGAAGTTGGAATAAAGGGGTTTATCTAGAGGAATGGATTAAGGTTTATGTAATAAAAGAAAATAAAATAAAACAAATTGGAGAGAGGGCAAGAGGGAGAGAGTAGCACCGGATTTGGAGGGTGAGAGGGAGAAAATGAGTTATGTTGTGTAAGTTTTGAAATTAATTAAGTAATTTGAGTAATAAAGTTATATTGGAAAGGTAAATTGTAAGGAAAATGATGAAATTGTAAGAGTAGGGTGTAAGGATGTAAGAAATAGGTTATGGGTAGTTGTATCTACGAATAGGGTAAAAGAATCAAAAAGTAGATTAGACATTTAAAGTACCGATAGTAATGAAAATACGATAAAAGATTATAACTGTAACTTTTATAACCCGAAAAATTATATAACTGATATATTTGGAAATCTTATGAAATTACGAGTCTAACGGTACTAATATCATATATTTAATATTTCGAGCCCTGGGGAATGCTTTTCAAAATCTGTACCCGATCAAGTTCGAAATAGATCGAAAATTTACTAGTCTTACCTTTTAAAGCATCCTAGTATTATTACGAACTAAACTACAGCCTTTACTCATATTTCGATTCCTTGGTTTAGGAATACGGGATTGACGGATCTAAACTACTAGGGTTTCTTGAGAATTTGTTGACTTAGGGTTTCCCGGTTGACTTCCTGATTTATGGTTTGAACTGGATATTTCCCTAAAAATTAGGGGCCTACATGAACTACTATATTCCACTTAAGGTTCCCGGGTGATTTTCCGGTTTAGAACATTATCAATTTGGAAACTGATATTTTATGTTTATACAACATATTTAATTTGAGAAACTTATTTTTTAATTTTATTTTTGTAAGTATTTAATATCTCTCAACATTTTCGGAATTCTTGAATTAGGTTTTATTTCCGAAGGTTTATCATCATTCACTTTTTAATAATTTGTTTTTAGGTTCTATATTACCCGATTTTACCAGTCAGAGTTAAGTATAAAATTTGTTATACGTAATAGTTTTGGATTTGAAGACTATTGAGTTCTTATTTATTTTTAAGGATTTTCATTTTCTCAATATTAAGAAATTTCTGGATTCGTTCGTGATTTAGGACTAATTGAAGTTCGGTTTTAATTTGAAGTTATTTTTAAAGTTTATTTCCAATGTTTATTTTAGAATTATTTACTGAAATTTTCCAGGGCTTACAAAAACCATTTAAAACTATAACAATATATGTGTACTTTAAAATTTTTTACCAGCGGCTGTATTTTGAAATTTCCTAGGATTTACAACCCAAAACTTATATTAGGGAAAAGGAAAATAATATTTATATTTTTAAATTAATTACAAAAATACCACTTGGACTAAAATAATCCCAGTTTTAGGCAAGAAGAGATGAGGTCATAAGTTACTAGCTTTGTCTCTTTACGAGATGAGGTCAGGTCTTAAAATTACAAAGCTACCTTGTCTCTTGAAGAAACTGGGTCAGCAGCAAGAGACGAGGTCATCAGTCCATTTTCCCCCCTTCCTTCTTCTTCTTACCCTATTTTGCTCTTGAAAAATCCCTAATCCCCACTCACAAAAAAACCCTACCCTAATTTTACTCTGTTCCAGTAGTGGTTTTGATCTAATTGGCATGAATTGTTGGTTAATTTTGATCACCAAGCGTCAATTCTTGCAAAATTCAAACGATTTACCCTTCAATTGTTGAGGATGCATTGAACTTCGCAAGCAAGAAGCTTAATCTCACCCATTGATTTTTCACCATTATTGATGTTGTAATGTAGGTTTTTTTTATGTTATGTACATTGTTGGATTTTTATTTTTTATTTTTCCAAATGTTGAAGCAACATTATATGTTATTTTCATATGAGAGTATTATGGAGTGGTAATGCGATTTTGATGTATGTTGTATGCTTTATTGATGCTACAATGTGGATATTGGATGTTGTAATTGTGATGTTACTGTATAGTTTCAAAATTTATGAATCAAATTATGAAACCATATGTTATTATATGTCTCACATCTTGATTTTAGGGGAGCGCAATTCATAACTCATGATCACATTTCATGCATTCAACCTATATTTTATGAGCTAACAGGGTCGGGGAGGAAATGGATAAGGCCAAGTTTATATTATACGCTTATAGCAACATTATAGAAGGGAATAAAGGTTTCGGTTATGATAGGCGACCAGTGGCTATGTTTAATTTTTGTAGGAACTTTATGTATGATCAAATACTAAACACCATTTGCGGTAGACTTAAGGTAAA
The DNA here is from genome assembly GCA_024138025.1 of Combretum micranthum. NCBI lineage: Eukaryota > Viridiplantae > Streptophyta > Magnoliopsida > Myrtales > Combretaceae > Combretum > Combretum micranthum. Next base: position 260,684 of record JAMXBD010001243.1, read on the forward strand.
TAGGTCTATACATCAGGCTAAGTTGTATCATAGGTAACTATTGGAGATAGGATGCTATGTTATGATGTTATTTAGTAACCGATGACGATGATGTACAAGAGATGGTGGTGTACACAGAAGGGTCAGTAGCTATATATGTCCATATATTTGAAAAAGAATTACCATAGGCACATGCAAAAATTATGGGCATTGATGGAAATGTTAGTAGTCAAAGGTTGATAGATTTGAACTCCACTCCAATTTAGGCAATAATTAGCCTACAGATCTAGATGAGTAATTTTGAAATGGTTGCACCTTATTGGAGTTGTAGTCATGATACTATTGTGATGCAAGACTCGTCAATAAGTGAATCTAGTGACGACTATAATGATGATAGAAATGATTATGTGATAGGTTTATCCCAACAAGTAATTGCTACCGATGTACAAGCTAAGGGTAATAACTGGCACCGTCTTGTGGATCCTATAGATGTTAATGTAGTAGTGAACTCAATGTCAGTACCCTTTTAACTACTAATGTAGGTAGTGCATATGTTACATTTAATGATGAGTAGGAACTAAGTGTTGTAAATTGGAGTTTCAGTGATGAATTCCAGGTTGGGATGCAGTTCGAGACTAAAGATCATCTTATACGGGCAATTAAAATATGGTACATATCTAACCATTACAATTTTAAGGCGGTAGACTTCGATTTAAGTTCATGGGCGGTTAAGTGCATTGATACCCATAATAAAGGTTGTAAGTGGAAACTCAGAGGTAGCTATAAGAAACATAGTGAGTGGTTTCACGTCACCAAATATGAAGGACCTCACACATGTTTAGATGAAATCACTAAATACGATCATTCTCAGTTAGACTCTACTAGCATGTCTAGGTGCATTATAATGGAGATATGTGATTGTCTAGATGTAAAGGCAAAGGACCTCCAATTGATTATCTTAAAAGATTTTAGGTATAATGTTCATATTAAGATAATTCATGAGGCGAAGCAAAAAGCTATTGAGCAGATGTATGGAAGTTGGGAGGATTCATATGTGGAGCTCCCACATCTACTAAATGGAGAACTGTTGAATCAAATACTACATGACATGTCTTTCTTGACAAACTCTTTTAAGCAGTTGCTTCTTACATTGAATCGTTTCAATACTGTAGGTATATTTTGGACACATGATTAGATGTACTAATAAAAACTTGTTTTTATTAAACTAATTCATTTTTACTAATGCTTTACAGACCTGTGGTCACAATTGATAGTATTTTTTGGTATGGTAAGTACAAGCATAAACTGCTTATCACAGTGGCATCGAATGGAGCAAATCATATCGTATCATTGGCATATGATCTTGTCGATGAAAAGTTAGAGGACACATGGAGTTGGTTCCTTCAAAATTTTTGGAACACGTTATCAAAGACCGCTCCAACATTTTCTTAATATCCGATTGCCATGGCAGTATTAAGAGTGCAGTTAAGGTGAGAATACTGTGTAGCCTAGAAGCTAGTCTTAGCACTAATGTATCTAGCATGTTGCCAACAATTTCAACTCAAAGGCCAAGAGTAAAGAATTAGTGAAAAGAGCAGCATACCAAACCCAGATGAGAAAGTTTCATGCTTATTTTGTTGTAATAAATCAAAGTAGTCCACAGACATCGCTTTTTTTTTCACGAGTTATCTCAATGTATGTGGACTTTATCTTATGATGAAGGCATAAGATTTAGAATTAGTACAGCGAACATGGTTGAAAGTTATAATTCCATTCTTAAAGATGCTCAATCCTTACCCATGGCAGCATTAGTGAAAAAAACCTTTTACAATTACAACTCGATCTTCAACAAGTAAAGGTAGGAGGCTAGTATTGCAATGAATTTGGATAAGATGCTGACAGCTTATACTGCAAAGAAGTTTGAGAGGTGAAATAACGTTTCAAGTGCCCATCGTGTTACATGTTTCGACTATCAAGAATGTGTATTTGACGTTCTAACTACACTACGATCTACCATGTATGGTCAAAAGGGAGATCACATGCAAAAAGTCGAGCTGAGATTAAGTAGATGTAAATGTAATAAGTGACAGACCTATAAAATTCTATGCTCACATGCAAGAGCAGTAATTGGTACTTTGTATATGGATTGTGCTGCTCAAGTATGATAGTGGTACAAGTGGGAGAATCAGCTAAGGTATATGGGTGTTCATTCATATCTATAGCAAATAAGGAAAATTGGGCGCGTATTGACATTCCAACATGGCACCCCTTCCCTTAACCTATAAGAAAAAGGGGCAAGCCTAGGAAGAAATGCTTTTAGAATGAGATGGATATTCGAGAGGACCTACAGGGTTACTCATGCGAGTTGCGTAGGCAGACATGACACAATATTAGAAGTTGTCTAAGTAAGCTAGTGGCTAATAAGATAGCTGCAAACCAGTCGAGTCGTAGTGGTATTATATTGTTGATGTGATTTGTTCTATGCATTGACATTGCCTATTTTATCTGTTGTTTGCTCCTTTTATTACTTATGCCTTTGCTAACACCATTTACTACTTGTTGAAAAACCATGTATCACTAGACTTGATTATACACACATATTACAGAAGCGGAAGCTATAAGGTGGGTTTTTAAACCAATTTGAAGCTTACTTAACCAATCATTATCTCTTTTATCTTTTTACACACAATTACAACAATAATAATAAAGAGCTAAGGGAAAGAGAAGATTACACCAGATTTCACGTAGAGTTCGACCCACTCCTTAGTCGCCACGATCCATAATTTGCCTCACTCAATTAGGACTTTATAAAATTCATTCAATCAAAACATTTGCCTCAAAAAGAGGAATTCACAACAATGCGTCACCAACAGAGGACTTCACTCAATGTCTACCCAATATGTAAGACTTCACACAGGTGTCTCAATACATGAGAACTTCACTAGGACACTTACATACAAATGCGTGAATAGTACTTTACAATATTAGCTCACTAATCTCACAAATGGTAATATATACTTAACATAAACAAACATAAAACAGAGATTATTTTTACATAATATATGCAAGTTAAACTCTACTCTCTTCTCTCTCCTTTAATCTCTCCTAAAAAACACCCAAAACATTCTATATATAGTAGCTTAAAAAACATAGCTATTCACCTTCAAAAGAACCTCCAACGATCAAATTTAAAATTCTACAACGGTTATTTTTTAAACTGTCCTACCCTAGACTTATCGTGCCATAAACTCGTCGCCCCTCAATTTACCCTGCAACCAAGTCTATGCTTATTGAACCTCAAATTTAAACTTATCGTGCCATGGAGTTAACCTTGTCGAACCCTTAACATGACTCGCGATCAAGACTAAGAAGAGACAACTTGTTCTTGCACAATCTATAGATAACAACACACATACAAACATGGACATATATATGCACAATAAAGCTCAAACATATCGAAAATAAGTTTTGTTTATTAAAGATAGCTTAATTAAGTTGTGGAGCATTTATGCAATACATTGTCTCATCAAAACAAGATTGTAACCAACCTTCATTCATCACTACTTTCTTCCTTACAAATGGATTTGGGACCACTAGATGACTCTGTATTTACAGGGTAGCCTATTCATAGATCGAGGCTGGCAGGAAGGGACAGGTAAGATCTTTTTCTCACCTCATTACTGAGAACATTTAGAAAATATTTCTCATGGAATTGTCTTCAAATACAGTACATTGTCACTAGAGAGAGACAAACCTGAAGCGGTAGGCTGGCATGCCTTCACATCTAGACAATCAGCTTGTTTCGTATCTGTCATAGGCTGGCTTCATAAGTGTCGGACATCTACCATTTGTTCAACTAGATTGGCACCTGATTATTGCATTAGTTAAGAGATGGCAACCTAAGACACATACATTTCACATGCCAACAGGGGAGTAGACAATGACATTACAGGATGTTGCAGCATTCACTAGCTTCCCGTCAATAGACGTGTAGTTGCCCACACGATACGGATAGATTGGCCAAAGTGCTGTGATCATTTACTAGGACTTAAAACCCATGTCTAACGTGGATATTGATGGTAGCCGCTTGAAGATGTCATGTGTAGATACACACTTTAGAGCACTGCCTAATGATGTAAATTATATTACCATTTGATGCCATGCTAGAGCCTACATTTTATTGCTGCTGGGGGTTTTTATTGTTGGGGAAAAATCGTCCAATCTAGTTCATGTCATGTACCTCTAGCTACATGAGGACTTTAAGAGAGAATGGCAATATGCATGGGGAGCAGCTTGCTTGGCGTGGCTCTACAAGCAGCTATGCATAGCTTCATACATTGATATGTGTAACACAGCAAGACCCTTTGTTGTTCTACAAATACGAGCCTAGGAGCACTTCCCACACATCACCCCTTACGTCGACAAATCATATTAATTACCACGAAGCACCCTCTCATTTGTTATTAGGTTACCGCTTTAATGTCACCCAATGCCCCACACATTTATTGTTTGAGTATAGGGGATGCTTAGACTGACAGGTCCCCAAACAAGTATGGTTTTATATGTCCTATGTGGCCTTGTGTGTACAATTTCATTATTTTTACTTATGTATTGCTTACTTTTTTCTTGAACAAGTTGTGTGGGACTAGTCTAGTAGTCTAGTGGAGATATATGGTGTGTACAAGTTTCCCTAATATGCTTTCATGTTATCTAGCGCTACTATCTAAATAGAGTACTCAGACAATTTGGTAGTTTCCAAGGATCCCAGACCTCCTATTTGATATGAGAGCATTATATGAGCTCAACTTACGGAGGTGTTTGAGTGGAACTGGGTGGCAGAGCACGCTTGGTGGGTCACAAAGTGGGATGAGAGGTGCAATCACATTGAGGACATATTGGATATCCCTTATAGTACATATGCAAATTATTTTGATTGGTATCATGCGATCACTAGGCATTGGATCAGCTGTATGGGGGCTATATACAATATATGGCAAGTTCAATGATTACATAAGGTATATGGATGTATATTGTGTTCGTTATTTCCTGATCTACATGTTTACTTTTAATTGTAAGCAGGTTTCATTTAACAAGTCCCCAACATCCAACCTGAGGACACTCCTCGCACTCCACAAGATGTCATTCATGTAGTAGATAAGTGCATGTGACTCAATATCAATTATCCAGTATCAACACCTGCACTTGATATCATTAGTGATGAGGGTGACCCACAACCTCAGCTTTGGCCAGTACAAAGACGTGGACCACATAAAGAGAGGCATAGGTGAGGACGGGGTTAGGAGAGGGCGAAGCCGATATAGAGCTACAGATATTAGAGACAAGCCTTAACCTCCGCATGTACATCATGGCGAGTCTGGCCCTTCACATGTTCAGCATGATTTGTCTAGTCTATCATCATCATCATATGCTTATCTATCAGATACTCCAATGCTAGACATCTCATATGCAGAGGTCCATACCAATAGAGCTCCACATAAGAGCCGACCGTCATCGCCATTTGATATGAGGGAGGGGCTCACCTAGGTAGATCTAAATCCTGTCCCATTTCACCGATACGATGTTGGTGGTGGAGATGGAGATGTCACACTCACAAAGTTTGATCCATCTATGGAGCATCTCTACTAAGCTCTACATCAGGCTATGCTATTCTGGTAGGGTTAATTTATGGTTGATTATGCTTTGATTCATGATTAATTTAAAAGAATTGATACTTAATTAGAAAATATGTTCATTTAGGTTTAAAAAGAGTAAACAACAACATTTGGATAAATTTGGACAAGAATGGAAGCGAAACATATAAACCAAGCATGATCATGCCCATGATAGGGACGGTGATCTCCTCGGGTTTATATGAAAAAGTAGATTACGGGCGTGACAATGGAGCATAAGAATGGCAATTGGGTGATGGAGAAGATCACGATCCTCACTATGGTCAAGACATAGGTGGTGATCTTCTCAGACCTTTTAAGCACATATGATACGGTTGTTATTTGTTGAAGATAAGGAAGACCCCAATGTAAATAACAACATATGATACAACGGTTACTAGGGTGGTGATCTCCATTGACATATTATAAGAGCATGTAATAGCCATTATTCGAACTGATTTATCAAAGCACAAAGAAGATCATAGCCCGTGTAACAGTCGTGATCATCAAAGAAACAATTTGCAGATTTTACATAAAGACTAATTACAAGCATTATCAGCTGTAGATTTGTGATCTGAGAGGATAACGGGCCGTGTAATGATCATGATCTACCTTGGATAACTATTTCCGAGAAGATAACGGGCCATGATAGCGATTATTGTCTCAACATTTTCACGCCATTTGGATTTAAAATGCCTTTTTAGAAGGGATTGAAAACCAAATGACACCTATCTTCGCCAAACAAATGCACCCAATTGAGGATACATATAAATACTCTTGTGAAACATTATGAAGATTCATTCATTGACAATTGACATCAATTCTTTTGGATATCACTTTTGATTTTGACCATCTGTCATCTCTGTACTTGTAGAGATTATTTAGTGTGGATGGAAGAGAGTGTATTGTATAAGCATATTGAAGCATTGTTGTATCAAAATAATGAAGTAAATTCCTTGTTAAGGGTTGTTTTCTATATTCTACTCTCTTAAGTTCTACATTTACTGTGTTGTATTCTTTTTCCTTGTATCATGTGTGAGTAGTTGTTAGGGCTTGTGTAGCCGTGTTTTAACATGTACATACAGGTATTAATCGCCAATTGTTGTTAATTTCACTAATCTCTATAGTGGGCTAAAGCATTTTAATTCTAGGTAGTGCACAACTTAAGATTAGATCAGATTTCCACAAGATGCGATTGACAAATCTACTTGTGGAGTAAATCCAAGCAATAGAGAGAGGTTGTTCATGATGCCTAGAGATACAACTGTAAAATCTTCTATGTAATTGGAATTTACCTTGGGATCATATTATTAATGCAATCTTAGTCAGCTGTTAACTAAGAAGAGATTCCAGTTCGACAAGGTTGGGATTAGGGTTCAATAGACTCGAGCAACATATTGATCTAATTGGTGGAATCCCACAGTTAAGAAAGATATAACAAAAAATAATATTGTAGTACATGTTAATTCATTAGTGAAACAAGTCTTATGTGTTGTTGATTGTTAGAATAACTTTAATTTGTTAATTACTTTAATGAACATAGTTGTAGTTAGTAATTAGTTAGTTGAGTAATTATAATTGCTTAATTCAATTCAATTTGTGAGATAATAATCAATAAGGTGAGTAATATTATTTATCGAGGACCCTAAAGATACAATTCTATAATTTGTTCACATACTGCATCTGATAGATATACTTGTCTAGCATTGACCAATTCATAGGAACATATCATAGAATTTAATTAGTAAAGCTCGATTGAAAATAAGTGCACCACATTCCATCATACTTATACCAGGCCAAGACGAGAGAAGCGGATTACAAAAGAGTAGATTGCATTTTATTTATATTTATGTTTTATGATTGTATGTAGTATTGTATATACATTTGATGTAATGAATTGAACAATATTGCAACCATTTTTATATTATATTTCATGAGTTTTTTATTATGTTGGCGGTGAAGGGTATTAGAATACTGTTATGATCGGATGGATTGAGTGTGAGAATATTGTTGTGGCTGGATTATGTAGTTCGGAAGTTTTTCTTTGTGGTGGATGGCTAATGATTTATACAGCTGATTGTAAACGATTTCGACAGGTTACAATTGTTTAGATTGACTAACATAATAAGGAGTAGAGCTAGACAAATGGGCCATAACCCATGGGTTGGCCCATTTAACCCACTTTTAAAACGGGTTATGGTTGATTTTTTCAACCCATTTAAAAGCGGGCTAAAAAAACCCGGCTTGTTTAACCCACGGGTTAAAGCGGGTTAACCTGCAACGGGCCGGGTTGGCCCACTTTTTTTTTTAGATTAAAAATGTAGAACAGTTTAATTTTTCGTATACATATAATGAGTCTTCAAATTATGAATAAGCATAGGTATTTGTAAGGAAACCTAAAACCTATTTTACCCTACGTAGTTGAATAGGTTTTGAAAAAGTATTAAAGTAACGAGTTAGGCTTTTAGTTTTAATTTGTCAAAACTTGTTCCTAGACCATAAAGATACCAGTTTCAATTTTATCATATGTAAAAATATTATAAATAATTTGGTGTTTCTTCTTTTACATATATATATATATATATATATACATTTTAATAAGTGAACTTAAACTTTATCGTAGATTGTATTTTTAATTAAGATTGCTTTTTGTGATAAATTATTATTCAAAGTTTTATTATTAGGTTTATGATTTGTGCGTTTATGAAAATATGTAATTAAACATTATGTGATTGGATAGTTAAAACATTACAAGTTAATGATGAATGTATATATTAATTATAAATAAATGAATATATTAACAAAGTTGCGGGACAATTTACCTCAAAAATTTTATATCATACAAAACTACTACAAAATACACGAAGTATGTTTAATCCTGTGTATTCTATACAGTACAATTTTGTTCATACATTTTATAACTTATAAGATTGCTTCTGATAATAAAATTTAGAAATCTCATTATGTGTGTGTGGGTTTTTTTTTTTTTTTCCTTTTCCTTTTTTTATTATAACTTAGTAGGCTGGCCCGTTTAATCCACCAGCCCATGTGGGTTGGGTTAGGATTATAAATTTTGGCCCGTTTATTAAAGTGGGTTAAAATTTGTTGGCCCATTTAACCCACCAGCCTGCATAGGCCGGGCTGGGTTGGCCCATTTAACCCACTTGCCCAGCTCTAAATTAAGGAGTGAGATATGAAATGTAAAAAGGGAAGAAGAGATGATTGTGCTAACCTCTTATCTTGAAGAGATGAGATTAACATTCTACACTAACCTTGACTCGAGACGAGGTTAGCATCAACATTGACCTCGTCTCTTCAAGAGATAAGATAGCTCTGTAAGTTTAAAACCTTCTCTCCTAAAGAGACAACATCATGTTGTCTAAAACTGGGATTATTTTTATCCTAGTGATATTTTTATAATTTTTTTAAATACAAATATTATTTTCCTCTTCCCCTTTTATTATTTATATATATATATATATATACACATACGTATATGTATGTGAGAAAGAGAGAGCGAGAGGAGAACAAGAAAAAGGAAGAAGGAAAGAAACATCCGATATTTTTTCAAAGAATATATAGAATAGAATACCGTTTTCAATGTATATACACGATAAATGATCTATGCACATACAGAACCCTGGAAAAGCTCAGTATCGTGTTACAGAACCTTGGTGTCAGACGACAAATGGATGCTCGTATCCGATCTTCTGGTAACACATGGATTTCCGGAAGAATCCAGATCAACAATGGCCGTGTCACCGGGTTTGTAATCTCCTGAAAGCAGAGCTTCACTCACAAGATTCTCAATCAGTTGGGCGATTGCCCTCCTAAGTGGCCGAGCACCGTAACTCGGGTCATAGCCTTGCTGGCATATGAGATCCATGAGAGGCTCTGATACATCCAAACCAATACCCAGAGATACAAGCCTCTTCTTCACATCTTGCAACATCATTTTTACAATTTCGAGCATCTGAAGATAAGGGGAAAAGTAAAAAGTAAGATGTTAGAAGAACCTGTTCCATGAAACACGTATTCGAATGACTTGGACAAGCCTAAACTTCTTAAGGAATAGAAAGCTGTTGCAAACTCTAAACAGAAAATCAAACCTGAGATTTCTCTAGGGGACGGAACACAACCACCTCGTCAATCCTGTTGAGTAACTCTGGCCTAAAATAATTTTTGAGTTCCTCCATAATCAGCGCTTTCAATCCACCATACGAGGTGGACTCATTATCTGCTGTAAAAAATCCAAAAGAGTTGCGGCCTCCTTTTGCTATGGCACTAGAACCCACATTTGATGTCATCACTAGCAATGCATTCTTGAATGAAACTCTTCGTCCCTGTGGGATATAACCTCTGAGTGGAATCAATGTGTAATGCGGAAACGTCAACAGTAATTTAATGAAAAATGACATCATACCGTTTTTCTTTTATTTTTTTTTTTTAAACAAAATTTTATCCTATTAAATACTTTGGTAGTCTGATCCTGGATTCTCCTAGTAATCTAATATACATTGAAGCTGAATTCATCATCTTGCAAAGTTTCCTTGGAATCACAAACCTGAGAATCTGTAAGGTGGCCATCTTCAAACAACTGCAGGAGGATGTTAAATATGTCTGGGTGTGCTTTTTCTATTTCATCAAGTAACACTACGGTGAAAGGTTGTCGTCTTATGGCTTCTGTAAGGGTGCCACCCTCTCCAAATCCTACATAACCTGGTGGTGCACCAATCAGTTTGCTAACAGTATGTCGCTCCATATACTCACTCATGTCCAATCGCAACATAGCTGTCTCCTGAGGTAAAGTCCACACAGAAAAGAAAAGAGATTATCTTAGTTTGTCCAAACAAATAATGCAACCAATAGACTCTTCATGGGAGGAAAAAAATAAACAAACAAATAATTTCTCATGCAAACCAAATGAAACCCACCAAATTTAAGATCATTTATGAGGAATTAAAAATGTTAACACACGGAAACATTGAGAATAGAAGGTGAACAAAAATGAAGAAAACTAGGGTTAGTTTCATTAGACGCATATTGGACTGACATATAAACATGCCGCATGCTGCCGAGAACACGTGCTATATCTGTCTAAGTTAAACATGTATCCATCACTAAAACTTGACTTTGCACAGAAATAACTATAATAACAACTCAAACTGGCATCCCAACGAAATTCGCTGATCTGAATTATTACAAAAGGATTAAAATTTCACTGTCCAAAACAAGTATTGAGTTTGATGCACTATTTTAACTATTTTGAGGAATTATAAACAATTAACACTCACAATCACACCTCCACAAAAAGAATTACAGCATTGAAATTTCTTGGATTCATAACAAAACACTTAATAGAAAAATGATTGTGAAACAGATGTAGAAGAAGACACTATTAGTAATAGATATATAAGAAGAGAGTTGGGGTGTGGTTGCGGGGTTTGGGGGGGTAGGGGTATGACTCTCTACAACTACCTTAACATACAAAGATAAAAAAATAAAAAATAAAAAACCAACTCTTGTAGCTCTAGGTCTTAGTAGTACTCCCTCTAACCCTCCAGCATCCTGCCTATAATGCAGCTTAGTATTATTCTGGCTCCATATCCTTTGGAGTCTCTTAGCTCTAAATCTTTGTGTAAGGGTTGACCCTGTGATAATGCATAAGTTGTCTTCTATGTGAAAGGGACATTATTCACTGGGAAAGAGAAGTATTGCAACTTTGCTCGAAGTGAACCAAGTGATCTTAGCTGGGAAACTTTTGAGAAGATCGAGTCTTATGAATAATAAAATAAGCATACATCTCTCTCAAAATTAATGTCATCGATGTCCTTCATAAATTCCACATGAAAACTGAAGTTATCATTCCTAATTTAATACACCATCACCTGTTTATATCTCCATAAACCTATAATACTGCATGAGTTCATAGGGATCTCAGCAATTTCCAAACAGTCAAAGTGAGTAAAAAGTACTTTTAACGAATCAGTAAGTGGATGCTATATGCAAGGGTTGGTGGAAGAAGCATAACTTGTGAGACTTACTGATCCAAAATAACTTGCAGCAATAGCTTTTGTTAGTTCAGTTTTGCCCACACCAGTAGGCCCACAAAAAAGCATTGCAGCTATTGGTCTGTCAGGGTCCTTCAAACCAACCCGAGATCTCCTGATTGCTCTAGAAATGGAAGACACTGCCTCATCCTGACCAACAACCCGCTTCCTGAGCTCCTCTTCAAGACCCACCAATAGAATCCTTTCATCAGCAGTGAGCTTCTGAACTGGTATTCCAGACCAGAGTGAAGCAACTTCTGCTATATCATCAGGACCAACCAATGTAGGCCTGCAAAGCATGAAAGGAACACAGTTGACTGATAATTGTCTCCAACCAACTGTTACTAAAAGAGAGTTGAAATAGAAGATCTGACAGAATGATGCCCTACTCATCATTGCCGGAGGTAGATGGCAAAATAGAATCTGAATCTTCCATGCCAGAGGCATCATTATCATACTTGAGCCTGCTTGCCTAAATATGCCAACACTAGGTGAATGAAACCAAGCAGAGAATAAATAGAAGAATTGAACCAAAACTACGAAAACAGCTCATTACCACTTCAAGCATGGCCTGGACAGTTCTGATTTCTTGCCAGTAATCCTCTGGAGACTTTGAGAGTATGCAAGTCTGCTGCTCCTTTTTCCTCTTGAAAGCTTGAATATGAGCTCTACTTCCAGCTTCGTCAACAAGATCAATAGCTTTGTCTGGTAGGTACCTATCAGGAATATACCTAGCAGAAAGGTGCACAGCTGCATTTATGGCTTCCAATGTAAATACGCACTTGTGATGGGCTTCATATTTCTCACGTAGGCCCAACAGTATTCGAACTGCATCCTCCTATATGTGACAAATCAACCCACATTTATACTTAGAAAAGAAAAGAAAGAAAGCAAACGAATGGCATGGCTTCATAACCATGGGAAAATCTAAAAATATCAACAAAACCTGGCTAGGCTCATCAATATAAACGGGTTGGAATCTCCGAGCCAACGCTTTGTCCTTCTCGAAATGACTTCTGTATTCATCTAGAGTAGTTGATGCAATGCACTGCAGGAAAAAGAATATTGCATCTCTTTATCGTCAACTTGAACATGATTTCACTAATAGAACTTAAAAATCTGCATCATCATATTCGGAAAATTATAGTACTCTGATACATAGATGGAATTCAGAAACCTAGCAGAATAAAAACATTCTATTTAATAGCTTGATATGTCAAATGTTGGTGCATTGAATCATCACCTGCAGGTCACCTCTACCAAGGGGAGGTTTCAACAGGTTTGCAATGTCGAGGCCAGATACTTTGTTGCCTCTCCCAACAGTACCTGATCCAATGATTGTATGCACTTCATCGATGAAGAGAATAACATTCCCTGTCAAAGACCAAAGACGAACTTTAAGACGTCAAACTGCATAATTTCAACGGCACTCAAACAAAAGTGGATGGATAAGTGATCTCACCTGATTTTTGTACGTCCTTAAGCAATTCAGTAACACGTGCCTCTAGTTCTCCTCTCTCCTTAGCACCAGCGATCAATAGACCTATGTCCAAGGACATTATGCGTTTGGTCTGGCATGGGCAACGGATAGAATGGGAATTATTCGAATAAAGTCACATAATGCACTGCAATGCAAAGCGGCAGGATATAAAAAGGGCAGAGAGAATACCAGAAGAAAAGGCGGAACATTTTCCTCAGCAATCCTAATGGATAAGCCTTCAGCAATGGCAGTTTTTCCCACCCCCGCTTCCCCAAGAAGAATGGGATTGTTCTTGGTCCTGCGGCAAAGTATTTGAATAATCCTCTCAACCTCAGTATGGCGCCCAATTACGGGATCAATGAGTCCCTCACTCGCGCGTGCAGTGAGATCCACACAGAATTGGGAGAGAGCATTTTTCTCTGTGGGGAATTAAAATGGCAAAGCATGAGTAAGCAAGCGGTCTGTCTAGCCAGCAAATTTAGAAGCAGATCTAAAGATGTTAGACAAATAGGAGGAAAAGAGGGAGTCGAGACCAGCAGCTGCGACAGCGTTTTTTTGAGAGAGCTTGTGAAGAAAGGGCTTGTCTTGGAGTCCTCCATTGGAAGGGGATGCCAGAGATGGCTGTCTCCCATCTTTGGCGATTTCTGTGTTAAGTCTTGAGAGAGCTTCAGCTGCCAAGTTGTTGATATCAACCCCAATCCTGCAAGAATATTGAAAAAAAAAAAAAAAAAAACTCAATAAATTTATTATATATGATATAGGAAGAGGTATGGCTGTGCCTGTGGACTAATGTGCTGTTAGTAACGTAATCGGGCAGTAGTCACCTTTTGAGGACCCTTGCAGCACTGCCATCATCAGCACTAAAAAGTCCGATGGCGATGTGTTCGGGTCCAATGAAGTTGTGGGACATGGTCCTAGAAAAGTCGACGGCGGCCTCAAAGACGCGTTTCGTAGAGATGGAAAAGGGGATATTGGCGGAGGAGGAGAAAGGAGGAGGTGGGTGGGGGTGAGGGTGGTGATCATGCCAAATGGAATGGACAGCATCTCTAGCCTTTTGAAGGGTGATCCCAGAACCAAGAAAGCCAGAACCAGAGGCAGCAGCGGGTAGTGGGGATTGGGATTGGGATTGGGATTGGGAGTGTTCTTCAGCAATGAGGCCAAGCAAGAGATGCTGAGTGAAGACGAGGTCGTAACCCAAGGACTTGGCCTCCCTCTGGGAAAAGACGATGGCTTTGATAGCTCTCTCGGTAAAGCGCTCAAACACCGCGGAGATGGAGAGTCTCTTGGATCTCCTAGTCCCTCTACAAGAAGTAGAAGATGGATTTGTGGAGTTGGTAGTTGTAATAAGGTTAGCAGTGCGTGTACCCCAGAAAGAAGAAGCTCTGGAGGATGAGGAGGAGTAGGAGTTGAAGTTAATTATCGATCTACATCTACTACTCCGACTACTACGGGTACGAGAGAGGGGTAGAGGTGGTAATTGCCGACACGTGCTTACATAAGACGAAGACGGAGCAGCAGATGCAGATGCAACTGTTGTACAGGACACAACCTCCATCATCAACATCACACAGCAGAAACCTCACAAATAAATAGAAAAAATTGATTAATCAACACTAATCTTTTTTTTTTTTTTATTCCTGACCCCGATCGTGATCAGGGGGGTGTGGTTGAGTTTTCCTTGTGTGTTGCTACCAAAGAAAAAATTAATAATAACAATTCAAATGCTATTCCAAAGATGAAGAAGAAAGAGAGAGATTAGACTACTCCTTACTTCTTCCACAAAACAACTATATAAATTCGATTTTCAAATATATGTCTGTATAGTCCTAGTCTGTATTCTGTATTATTATTATTCTACTAACAGACTTCAACGATTAGGATTGGATTGGATCGTTAGTATAAAAGTAAAAAATAAATATCTGATTAATTTGACGTTCTTAATAGACTAAAAAAAATTTTAATTGTTTATTTATTTATTTTTTTTTTTGAACTAACAGTAACAGACAGCAATGGGAATCCAAATAAATTAAAAACAAAGTATGAGAAGGGAAGACGCAAAGGGTAAAAGAAAGAAAACAGAATTGATTGAAGAACATGCAACAACTTACTACGACTCACAAGGAAAGGAAAGAACTAAGAAGGGTTGGGTAGGGATTGGGGTTGGATAGGACGACACGTCATTTCAATTCCCCACGTTTCTTCTACAGTTCGACTTCTCCTTCTCCTCTTCCTTCCACCCCCGGCCAACCCAAAACAGACCCATTCTCAAAAAGTCAAAACAATCCTTTGGATCTATTATTCCAATTTTAATTATTTTCCACATTGCACGCTTGCAGTTGCACGACTTTTCCAAATTGCCTTTTCCCACTTTTATTTCCTTATGATAGAACTACTTCCACTCCTGTTCGACCCATTTTTCTATTATTTTGATTTTACTTTTTATTATTTTTAAATAAATTATTTCTTCAAAAATAGATACTAGCGAAAATAAAAAACTTTTATTCATAAACATATCTAACAGACCAAATACTAACATATAATAGTTATCGAAAAGGGTACAAATACCGATACTGATAAAAACTAGACTATATATAATAATATAATTTTACTATAACACATAGACTAAATTGAATTATACACATGATTGATGAATTAAGATATATCAAAATGTCTAATAACGTGTGAAAAGATTGAAAATAATAATAATAATAACAATGACATAAATCCATCGACTCCCACCCATGCTTGTGTACGAGACACGAAATAGGGGAAAAGGAAAAAAATATTATTATTTTTAAAAAATTACCAAAATACCACTGAAAATAAAATATTTTCAATTTTAGGCAAATTAATTTCGTCTCTTCGAGAGACAAGGTTCATTTTTACTAAAGATCCCGTCTCTTGCGACATAAATCCATTGACTCCCACCCATGCTTGTGTACGAGACATAATATAGGGGAAAAGGAAAAAAAATTATTATTTAAAAAAATTACAAAAATACCACTAGGAATAAAATATTTTCAGTTTTAAGCAAGATGATCTCATCTCTTCGAGAGACGAGGTTTATTTTTACTAATGATCTCGTCTCTTTGAAGAGACGAGGCCTTTTAGTGAGAACCTCATCTATTGAAGATGAGATCCTTAGTAGATAATCCCATCTCTTCAATAGACGAGGTCGTCGAGAATTATATCCCAACACGAGGTCATCTTCCTCATTTGGTGCTGTAGATTTTTCCCAAAAAATTCATAATTCCTAAACCCTAACCCTAGCTTCTATTTTTCCTAGTGTGATTTAGGCAAAATTGGGGCGTCATTTAGAGTTGGATTGAGTACTAGCTTTTGGAAAAGTGATCGTGAAGAAGTGAAGAAATTTATGTGGAAATTTCCCGAAATCAATAGGTAATGCCTTTGAATTTTCGCGTGAATTTTTTCTTTGTCTGGTGTCGCATTGGATATTGAGATCCTACATTTGTTATTATTATTGTTGCATTGTTGTATGGGTTTGAGAAACGAGTTTAGCGTGGTTTTTTTATTTTTTTTTTTTTTTAGTTTAGATGTTCCTTTGAGACTGAAGGAAAGTTTCTTTGTTTTTGTTTTTTGGGCGGTGTAGTTTTTTTCCCCATATAGTTGATATAATTATGATGTAATTGTGATTATACTATTTAGTTTTTTAAATTAGAAACCAAATCAATAGGAATGCAATTGGGTCAGCCATTAATGTGTTTCCGACCTATCCAATCCAATAAAAACTCTGAACATTATAGGGTAATAGAGTTGCATTTGGACATAAGTAAAAAACCCTGTATGGTATTAGGATCGGGTTTGGATACTACTAAAACCCGATAGATGCCCATTCGGCCTGTTAGCCCTAGTAAAAAAAATTTATAATGTAAATACATTTACTAAATGTAAACATAGTAATAAGCTAAATTTAAAAACAGGTTGGCAAAGAGAAGATGAATTGCTATATTATTAGACTATTATTTTATTGGCTTAAGTCTGCTAAATCTATAAAAAAAAAAAAAACAATAAGCAAAGCTGGTTCGAGTTGATAATGGGGTGGGTAGTCGGGTAGGTAATGGGGTTTATAGTCAGGCGGGTCGTAGGTTTTAGAATAAACCCTATAGAGCTGGTTTGGATATATAAGGAAAACCCTGCAGGGTTATAGGGTCGGGTTTGGTATGCCCTGCAATGTAGCAGGTTCGAGTTTGGGTCCATATGACCTATTTAAAACCTGACACAGTTGCATCCCTGCAAATTATGAAATCATATACTGGTATACATCATACACATTGATCATATACTATTAGAAGACTAAGGTGAATATAGTAACATTAGTAAATACTTAAATATTATATGAGTGCAATAGATAAGTCATGGTGCAAATTCATGCATTCACCCTATGTTTTATGAGATAGCGAGATAGGTGAGGAGAGGAAATGGATAAGGCCAAGTTTGTATTGTATTGTCATGGCAACATTGTGGAGAGGAATAATGGTTTTTTGTTATGATAAGCAGCCAATTGCGGTGGTTAATTTTAGTAAGAACTCAACATATGAGCAAATACTTGACATAATTTAAAATGAACTTAAGGTAAATAGGTCTATTCATCGGGTTGCGCTATACCATAGAGTAGCTATTGGAGATAGGACGCTATGTTATGATATTATTTCAGTGACTAATGATGATGCTGCGCATGAGATGTTGGGGTATTGAAGGGTCAGTGCCTATGTATATACAGATATTTGAGAACGAATTGCCACAGGCACTTGCAGGGGAAGTGGGTATTAATGAAAATATTAGTAACGCACGGGTGCACGGGTGCAGATGGGTAACTTTGAAAATATTGCACCGGATTGGGCATGTGATCACAATACCGATGTGATGCAAGATTCCTTGGCAAGTGAATCTAGTGATGACTATGATGATGATGAAAATAATAATGTGGTAGCTTTTTCCTAGGGAGATGTTGTAACCGGCGTACAATATTATAGAAATGATTGGCACTATTTTATGGCTCACATAGATGTTGATGCACTTAGGAGCTCAGCACTAGTATCCTTTTTCATTGCCGATGTTGGTAGTGGTTATAATATATTTGATGAGGAGCAGGAAATGAGTACTATAAATTAGAGTTTCAGCGATGAATTAAAGGTTGGAATGCGATTTGAGACTAAAGATCATCTCATATGGGTAGTTAAAAGATGGCATGTATCGAATCATTACAGTTTCAAGGTGGTAGACTCATATCCGAAGTTATGGGGAGTTAAACGTACTAATGTCCATAATAGAGATTACAAGTGGAGACTTGGGGGTAATTAGAAGAAGCATGGTGGGTGGTTTCATATTACTAAATATGAAGAACCACATACCTGCTTGGATGAAATCACTAGACATATTCACTCTCAGCTAGACTCCACTAGCATATCTAGGTGCATTGTACTAGGGATTCGAAATTCTCCAGACGTGAGAGCGAAGGACGTACAATTGACTATCTTGAAAGAGTTTGGATACAATGTTCATATGAAGAGAATTCGTGCGGCGAAGTGAAAAGCCATTAAAGAGGTATATAGAAGTTATGAACAGTCATATGTTGAGCTTTTGCATATACTTAATGAGATAACAGGGCAAATCCAGGAACAAAGGTTGAGTGGAGACTTGTGGATTCAGATACAGCAGGACACATCTTCCTCGGCAAACTCTTCTAGGCATTTGCCATTACATTGAAGTGTTCCAGTAATGCAGGTATAGTTTGGTTATATACTTATATTTATTTACAAAGGATTGATATTGATAAACTAAGTTATATCTATTAATTGTTTACAGACCTGTGGTTACTGTTGACGGCACTTTTTGTATGGCAAGTACAGGCATAAATTGCTCATCGCAGTAGCAGTAGATGGGGCAAATCATATAGTTCCATTGTCTTGTTAATGAGGAGAAAGAGGACTCATGGAGTTGGTTCCTTGCGAAATTGCTGGAATACGTTATCAAGGATCGTTCAAACATCTGCTTAATATCCGACCAGCATGCCGGTATTAAAAGTGTAGTTGAATGTGAGCATGTTGTATGGCCTAGAAGGTCGCCATGGTGGTGGTGTATCAGGCATGTTGCTAGCAACTTCAACTTGAAGGGCAAAAGTAAGGAATGTAAGGAATTAGTTAAAAGAGCAGTATACCAAATGCAGATGAGAAAGTTTCATGGTTACTTCAATGCAGCAAAGCAAAGTAGTCCATAGAGGTTGAGATATTTTCATAAGTTGCATCAATGTATTTAGACTTTATTTTACAATGAAGGCGTAAGATTCAGGATTGGTACAACAAACATGGCTGAAAGTTACAATTCCGTTCTAAAATATGTTCGGTGCTTACCTGTCGCAACATTAGTAAAAAAAAAAAAAAATTCTACAATTGCAACTCCATATTCAATAGGCAAAGACGAGAAGCTAACGAAGCAATGAATTCAGGTATGTTGCTTACATCGTATGCTAGAATGAAGTTTGAGAGGTGAAACAATGTAGCAAGTGCCCATCGGGTGACATGTTTCGACTACCATGAACAAATATTTGAGGTTCTAACCGCTCCGTGCCCTACAACGTATAGCCAAAAGAGAGGTCATATTCACAAAGTGGAGTTGCGAGCAGGCAAATGCACATGCAATAAGTGGCAGACATATAGAATCTCATGCTCTCATGCAATGGCAGTAATGAGAACTCTACATATGGATTGTGTTGGCCAAGTAGGACAATGATATAGATGGGAGAATCATCTACAGGTGTATGATCGATCATTCATACCTGTAGCAAATAAGGCTAATTGGACTCCTCTCAACATTCCAAAGTGATACCCCAATCTAGGACTTATTAGGAAAAGGGATAGGCCAAGACAAAAATGATTCCAAAATGAGATGGATATTCTAGATGGCCCACAAGATTATTCATGCGAATCATGTGGGCAGACAGGCCACAACATTGGAAGTTGTCTTAATAGGCGAGCGACTAGTAGGACCCTTATAGACCAGTCGAGTCGGAGTGGTATTTGCTTCGTTCATGTCATTTCCTTTGCTACACATACCTTGCATACTTTATCTATTCTTGCTTCTTTTTGTACATATGCTTCTGCTAACACTATTCCTTACTTTCTTTATTACAGATGGATCTGAGACCGCTCGATGACTCCATACTTATAGGCAGGTTGTTCATAGATCAAGATTGGCATGGGAGGGACAAGTAAGAGAATTATTTTGGATGATCGAATCTAAGACTACATTTAAGGTATCCTGATGAAGGATTGCATTTAGGTACCCTAAGGCTTGCGATATAAGTGAATAAGTATTAAGGTTAATTGTAGGTTTTACGTTAGTTACCAAAAGACCCCATGTGATAATTGCGTTGTATATGGTTGCTCATGCATGAGATATGTTTTATAACTTGTTTGTAATTACTTGTTGAGTAAGTGACGAGGAAATTGCACTCTCATATCTTTGAGCCGTGACTTTTGCTCATTCCTCTATAATGTAGATCAACTTGTAGGTACCCTGAGACAAATGTACAACCCAAACTCATAAACCGCCTCTGTGAGCTAACTTATTTCTAAGACTTGGGAAATAATGTAAGGAAGAGTAGATAAATCTATTGCCTTTATGTTATGTTCAATTATTAAACTTCCCTCGATGTACTTACACTATTGTTACCTATTTTACTTCTTTTAAGCTAGATAATAGAAAGGTTTTGTATGACAGTACTTGAACTACCATTAATTTTACCAAGTGTATGTTTAAAATGTGAAGTTTGTGGTTTATTAGACACTTTGTGAATGCTTATGAAGATAGTTTAGGCATTCATGGTAGGTTATTATAGCGATGGTACCTTTCGGGGCGTGACACCTTAAGTCTAGCCATCTATGAGAAAAATCCATTGCAACACTTTACATAAGACAATACAATCTCGCATAACTCATTGTAATTTCATCCTAGCTCCAATCGATTGTTTGGTCTCAAAGCACCCTTATCAACAACTCGTCGAGCCATACCACGCACTCTATGGAGGCTTTAGTGCTTAACTATCACATAATCTCAAAGTTCTTATCTAGTTTGCAACCTAGTCTAAGGTGTTGCTTTATAAAAACAAGTAGCCAAATAGCAATCAACACTTATTAAGTCAAGCTTAAGTATTAGTTTGGTTATTAAATCTATCATAGCAATCGACTCGCATTTATTACGTACTTTTTCCAAAACCTTTCTCTTTTCCAAAGCTCAATCGATAATAATTGTTCATGAGTTCAAATATTCGCATTAGGATAATGTCTCAGGTAACCTTAATTAATTTGTTTCTTCTTTTCATTATTTGAATTATTTGGGCTAGGGTCCAAATGTTCATGGAACATAATTTACTCAACTCATATGTATACATTGAGCCAGGGTTATGGATAAACAATATTTCTAAGGTTTCAATATTACCAGTTTTGACTTAGTTAAGTTGTATAATTAGATATATATGTTAAAATTAGTTTCGGGGTTTAAGTTAACCAATCTTTAGTGTGCTATATTCTTATGACTTTTGGTTCTTGGCCTTCCAAGAATGTATTCCCATAGTCCATTAATCACTTAAAGTTCTTAGTATTATAATCTAATTATTATACTAATAAATGTGAAAGACTCTTTTTTAGATAGGACATTTTGGGTTTTACATGGTTATTTAATAATAAATTTTGACATATTAGAGAAGTTGTACTCAACATGACCATGCTAAGAGCTCGTGTTCATAATACAGGTGGAACACAAATTGCACTAAGAAGTTGTCTTGGTTTAGGGTTTCAACAACAATGGCAACACATTCATGTTGAGAGTTGTCTAGGGGCAACATCTTAACGCGAGTATAACATAGGTTGTGTTAAGATTGTGTTTCCCACCATGACTTGAACATTGACTTGTGTTGGTTTTAAAAGCTCAACAGGACTTGAACATATGCCTTGTTGAGAGGTCATGTTGGTATAATTTTTTAGATAACTTTCATATTACTTATATTTGAAGAAAAGGGGAATTTTAGGCAATTTTATGAGTTACCAATGGACCAAAAGTCGAGAATAAGTTATGTTTGAAAAATCTATTTATTATCACATCTAAGGGAAATTCTTTCATTAAGATGGTAATTTAGATGTACAAATACAGACATAATTCCATCAATATAGTTTTCAAGTCCAAAAGCATACATTTGATCACAAACAATTAAAATATCCTAGTCCAACATGTAGTGTTCATTTATGTTTTATATTCTCTTAATTCACTAATTCCTTGGTTGGGATTAGAGTCCTATAACATGCTATAATTCCATATTGGTTTCTCTTAGACTTAAATCATTATTAATTCATCTATTTACTATTATAAATCATCTAAAAACAACCTATGTATAAATTATCCCAATAAAACATCTTAAAAACACCAATTAATCCAATCATGTGCCAAATTGTCAATTTCTCAATCTTACACCTTGTGACTAACTCTAAACATCTATACATATTATAAATTACCAAATTCAACGTCAATAAAGCTACTTAATTACTCCATTCAAATTACTTCTTCACTAAAAATTCTCAATTCAACATAATTTGCCAAAAAATTTCATCTATTCACAATCGATTGCATATCTACTAGTTTTAACAATTGATACCCTTACATTTCATCTTCTAAACACTTTAATATCCATGATTAATCAAAATTTCCTAATTCAAACATTAATCTCCACTTCTTATATATCACTCCACACACATGCACAATTTTATGCAAATTTTCATAAAATTGCAACTTCAAATCAATATCCAATCCAATGTTCAATCTCATATCAATATATCCTCCAAGAATTCATACATATCTCAATCCAAACATCATATTCATCACTAAAATTATAAATTTTAGCAACTCACGTCTCCAAAAACCCATTCTACACATCATTTTATCACAACAACTAGCAAACTCACTTCAAAAATCATCACTTTACAACACTATAAGCTAGTATGTAACTTATCTTACTTGAATGCGCACTATTTTCTCTTGTTCCAGCTACTACACCAAATGGAGGCTTTCAAAACACTCAAATACATGAAATTTAGCTACCTAAATTATGAACCCATACTCTCATGTTAATTTCATGCTTAAAATGTTGTAAAACTCATAATAGCTCACTTTCAAATAGCATCCTTACCTTATAATGAATTTTTTGGATCTTCTGTGGCTTCCTCCTCTATTAAACCTTTTTCATTTCCATCGTTTTCTAATGAGAAACATGATTTGGCAACTAATTAGTGCTAATAGTCTTAGAAAGTGACTTAATGACTCGACACCTACTTATTCATTGATTGCTATGCACTCTATGAACTCAACTCATGACATACTTCCACTTTAAATAATCGTGAGTTGCCATTCTTCTATAAATACCTGTTGGGATTTTACTTAACTGTTGGCATATTTACATTGGATAACTCTCGCATCTACTATTTTTAAAGACCTAACTTGGATAGTCCCAAATCCAATACACTGTACTAATAGAATTACGGTGGCAACACTTTCCATTTTAGACTATCTTTGTCTATCAAAATCAAATGCAACATAAATGAATTATCGAGAGTATATATTATTTTTGTATTCTATTTTTTAATAACTAAAATTTTGTTTTGTTAGTTTATTAGGTTTTGCAAATAAACCAACCATGCATTTAACATTAAAGAGTTGCGGTTGAGGTAATTATTAACTTTAATTTATAAATAAGTCTTCCTTAGTTTGAAAAACTAGCTTAAAAAAAAAAAAAGAAGATGAAAGATAAATTTGTTTATTCTTTAGTATTATAGAGTATATATTATTTTTGTATTCTATTTTTTAATAACTGAAATTTTGTTTTGTTAGTTTATTAGGTTTTGCAAATAAACCAATGATGCATTTAACATTAAAGAGTAGCAGCTGAGGTAATTATTAACTTTAATTTATAAATAAGTCTTCCTTAGTTTGAAAAACTAGCTTAAAAAAAAAAAAAAAAAAAGAGATTAGAATCAGGAAAGATAATTTTGTTTATTCCTTAGATTATAGATATAGTTGAAGGACTAAAATGCAAAAATATTAAAATGGGGGTACTCAATATTCAATAATAGTTTAGATTAGTTATTTGGATTTGGGAAGATGGTTTTTGGATCGATGACCAGAATCCATTGGGCTTTGATAAATTTTTATCATCACAAGCCTTGACAACGGGGTTGTGGATTGCATTGTACGGAATTGTTGATTTATGATTGTGAATTAGGGATGCGGAATTGGATCCTTTTAAAGCTTAAAAAGAAGTTTGTATGGCGTGTGGTTGAATACCGTTTCGTCTCTTGATACCCACGCACGTGTCGGATCTCTATATGCAAATACGGTGTTTTTGCAGTTGAAGTTAGAAGGTCATATGTAAGATTAGATTAGAGTAGATTAATCAATCGGGAGAAGAAGAAGAAGAAGAAGAAGAAGGAGACCGCAACCCAGAAACGCACGCACGGTGTACCAAAACAACAAATTAACATTATTCTAATTCGGAAATCAAATTGATCTAAATTCAATTCAACTGGTAGAAAAGAAAAAAAAAATTAAGGTAATTCTTATCGCTGACTCAATTTGATGCTTATACGATTTATCGTGATTACTGTTATTTGTTATTTTTTGAAATATATATTTTTTGTGGTAATTGAAAAACCTAATTGATTGTTGTTAGCTCTGTGATTGCAGTTATTTGGGGTCCATGAGTAGAGTAAATGAAAGGTACTTCAACTTCAACTTCAATATGTACATCTTCACAAGGTGATATCGATACTAATACCGCTGCTGCAGCTGCTGCTGCTCCTACTAGTTGTTCTTGTTCATCAACCCCTTCTTCAGCTTCAGGACATAATAATAGTATTAGATGGTCAGCCTTTTTCACATCCATCTTCGATTCCCATAAAAAACACACACCTTTTCCTTCTTTTAGTACCAGTACTACTGGGACTAGTACTGATATTAATATCAGTAGTTACGGTAGTAGATTGAATGGTTGGACTTGGACATCATCTTTGAGGAAAGTTGTGACCAGTGGATCCATGAGGAGGCTTCAGGAGCGCGTTCTTGGTTCCACTAGGACCGGCATTCCCAACCCTACTTCTGACGTTTGGCTACTTGGTCTCTGCTATCAATTCTCTCAACCTTATCAACCTACACTCCTTGCTGATTTCGAGCACGATTTCTCTTCCAGAATTATGATGACCTATCGTAGAGGTTTTGTATTTCTTCCTTCCCCTCTTTCCTTTCCTTTCTTTTTCAATGCATTCATTATATCCAACAGGTATTTCCTTAAGTAGCAAGTTCTGTTTTATAGCAAAGAAAAATATTTATCTTCAGGATTTGAAGCCATTGAAAATTCAAACTACACCAGTGATGTGAATTGGGGTTGCATGCTTAGGAGCAGCCAGATGCTCATTGCTCAGGTACTTTCCCTATTTGTCAGCTTTTTATTATCCTACTTTCATGCAAGTTAATTGAACCTCCAGCACTCTTTTGCAGGCTTTGCTTTTTCATGGCCTAGGTAGGTCCTGGAGGAAATCATCACAGAACGTAAGTAGATTATGGAATTTAAGTTTTTGGTTTCCTCTGGATTCTTATCCTTTCTCCTTCTCCAGCATGAAATAAGGTGTTTTTTCTTTTTTCTGGTTGCCTTTATGATTATGTAGCCACCAGAGCAAGAATACATTGATATATTACAACTCTTTGGTGACTCCGAGGCTTCTCCTTTCTCCATCCACAATCTTGTGAGAGCAGGCAAGGCTTATGATCTAGCTGCTGGATCTTGGGTGGGGCCATATGCTGTTTGCCGGGCATGGGAAAATCTAGTCCGCAGCATACAGGAGTCTAGTGATCTCGGGAAGCACTGGCTTCCCATGGCTATCTATGTCGTTTCTGGTGATGAAGATGGAGAGCGTGGAGGAGCCCCTGTTCTATACATTGAAGAAGCCAGACGGCGTATTTTGGAGTACTCAAGAGGTCAGGGAGATTGGTCACCTATTGTTTTGCTGGTTCCACTGGTACTTGGTCTTGAGAAGATTAATCTGAGGTTTGTGATTTCAGACTTTAACCATTTCATCTACTATGCAAACTTGTTGCACTAAGTTATATTGCTTGAAATAATTAGTCTCTCAATCAAGACAGCTTTTCTCGGGTTTTCCATTTTGGAATTTTATTCATGAAAATTTGTTGTTTGTACTTATTTTCTTTTTTTAATGGAGGGTTGTGGCTGTAATTTGACCATTTGCCTCTAGGCAAATGAATCACCCAACTATTCCTATGCTTCACTTTAGTACAGCTTTCACTTTGTTGACGCATGATACTACACTATGGTTGCCAATCCTTTTCTTGGATAATGTCAAATTTTTTCTTTTTCCTTTTTTTTCCACCCCCATTAAAAGGAGTTTGAAGTTACAGAAAATACAAAGTCACATAACCAAAAGATACAATGTTACTTTGAAGGGCAACAATCAACACTAAAACAAAGCCAAAGGAGAAGTACTCCTGGACACAAGAACCATACATAAACACAAATGCCAAACAGCCACCTACATCCTAGACCCTAGACCAAAGTCAACCATCAAGAAAATCTGCTAGGGTTGCCTTTCTGTGTATGAAATTTTGTTTCTTTTGGAGTTATTGGGTATGAAGTAATGTGAAATGAACAATGCAAACAGCTTCTTCCCAGCATTTTTATCCCACATCTGTTTCTCTAACCATTTGAAAGGTCTTTTCATTGTTACTGGCTACTGCACTTGTGATGACGGTTTGCATTTGTCGGTGTTTATTTATGTATTATACTTTTGGGAGGAAAAAATGATGTAAATTTTTAAGTAGACTTAAATGATTTTTGTCTGACTATTGGCTTTTGAAGCAAGAATTTAAAGCTAATTTTATAGTTACTACACCTGTTTATAATAAGAATTTTTCTGACTTTCTAGATACATTCCACTGTTGCGGGCGACATTTTCCTTTCCTCAGAGCCTTGGTATCTTGGGGGGCAAACCTGGTGCTTCAACGTATCTTGTAGGTGTCCAAGATGAAGTAGCTTTTTATCTTGATCCTCATGAAGTACAACAGGTATGTACTTGCTGTGAACCCTTAACATGGTGGTGTTTGACATAGTTCCAAATATATATATATATATATTTTGGCTCTGTTTCAATAAGATTCGCTGCTGGTTTAATACTGAAGTCACACGATAAAGTTTTCAAATTATCAGCACTGATGCCCAATCATTTATGTTGGCCATGCTTTTGGTGATTCGTTGGGTACTTTATTCAAGATAAATTGGGTAGGAAACTTACATTTTATCGATGATTCTTCATGTGTATATATATGTATGTGTATATATGTACAGATACACATACAAAAGAGGAGTGCAAAAAATCTATGGATATGAAAGATAATGATATCTTGTTGAAGATATTGCAAATGAACCTCCTTATGTTAAATCCATGGGCACTTAGTTTCTCCATTTTTCTAAATTGAGCTTTTAAATCATCCTGTTTGCCTTAATAATAATAATAAAGAGAGAACTTGCATTTTCAATTTTCATTTTTCTATTAATATTTTGTTATTCTTAATGTTTTCTAATTTCCTTTTTTAAGGATAAAATGGTCATACAAGGGGTCTAAAAAACTTTTTTTTTTTTTTGAAGATTTAGGATCCATACCTCAATTTGAAGAATATGGGGCTAAGTGTATTTGCAATTTACCCTATGTTATAAGAGATCTAAACCAAAATGGATAACCAAAAAAAAAAAAAAAAAGAACAAGGGATATATCTAAATAAATCATATGAGATCGATAGTGTAACCTTCATCACAATCTTCTAAATCTGTTGCTAAATATGCTAACATCCCCCCTCAAACTAAGGAATAGATGTCTATCATTCTAGGTCTGCTAAAAAGTGCTTCAGATGATACTTTAGACAGGGATTTTATCAAAATATTAGCATCCTGCTTTTGAGTGGTTATACATGTCAAACTGATCCCACCATTCTCTATCTCAATATGAAGTTGCTACTGAACTGCACATGTTTCATTTTATTGTGTTGGGCTAGATTGTTGATAGTAAGCTGATTGACTATCGTTATACGCTCGTCTGTCCTTAGAATAGGAACTATTGAGACGATTCGATAGCTTTTGAATTGAAATTGTTTCATGAATGCGAAATGATCCAAAACTCCTCTTCTCTACTTGCCTAGCTATAACTGTCTTCTTCTTGCTCTGCTAAGTCACAATAATGCAATCTCTAGTTTGTTGCTGAACAAATAGGTTGATGTAACTTTGTTGCCTCTGCTGTTGGCCCCATTCTTACCATGCTGGTTAGAACTTGAAGGCTTCTTCACTTCCCCTCCATTATTGTTACTACTATTGGAAATAAGGCCTCTTCCATTTTAAGATCAACCTTGGTTGCCAAACTTTCTCCTCTTATATCCTATGGAAAACTCTTCCTTTAACCATCATGATTGTAATTCATCAAGCGCTTAAATTCCACTTGTGCCAAAGCCAGCTTCCCTACTCACTGTTCTAACGCATTATGAAACCTTTATCTGCCTCAACCATTTGCTTGATGTCAAGCATGATTGTCATGTCATGAATCTACATGTGTGCGATTACCTTGCATCTCATATTTGGTGCACTACCACACGTTGGCATCGCCCATGAGGTATATTGAATTCACCAAGGCCTTCTCTCTCATCATTCTGTATTGTGGCCTCAAATCTCGTCCATGTTGAGAGGAAATTCTCCAATATCTTGCATCTGGCACTCCCTCAAATGCCTTGGGTTTAGGTAACTTCAATTGTCCCACTTCAGCAAGATATTGTACAGTCCATTGCCCTTGTTAATGTGGCTACTTGTGCTCACAGCTCTTCAACCTTTGTGGTTGCATGAGTACTTGACTTGACTGTAGGGCTTTCCATTCAGATGCACAATTCCTTCCTGAGAGTGCATGCCAGTACACAAAGTTTTTGGCGCACTCCCTTAAGTATCTCTCATCTCACTGTTTGTTGACTCAATTTCTACCTCTTTAAAAGTGAAGGCAACAAGCGTCTCAACATGTTGTTTAATCCTTCAAGCTTTCCCTCAAGGATCTTGATCGATCAAGGTCATTATTATTGTCATTGTTCACAGTGGTAACTTCATGCAAGTGTAGGCAAAGCTTTGGTACCGCTTATTACAGTCAAGGGGAAATGCTAGCACACAGGGACCATGCGGCAATTACTATCCTACCTCATTAATTGATCTTAGCACACATCATCAAGTGCATGCAGGCTAATTGTAAGAAAGAACAAAAAGAATACAAAACAACTACAATAATAAAAACAAGGATTGTTTGAACCGAAGCATGCTTATCAATATGGTTTTGAAAACAAGGCTATAATGAGTATGTGCACAAGGAATTGATTAAATGCAGGTTTCTTAATTGTAGGTAGGCATTTAGTGAGCAAGAGCTCAGATTCCTTAAATATATTATAATAAAATAAAATAGGAAAACATTAATATTACAACATTGTGATTCCTATGCTTTGTAGTGTACAAGATGTGCATCCATTGCTTTACCACTGAGCTATTGGAGAAAATGGGAGATCAGATCTCATAAAGTGCAGCTCCCAGACTTTTCTTTTTTCCTTTTCCTTTTTTTTTTTTTTTCGTTTGATTTGAGGACCTTGGAAGTTAATTCTTACTGTCTACATCACGACCATATACAGCATGTGCTAGACAAGTCCAACAGGACACTAGGACAAGGGGTGATGACCTATGTTGGCCTGTGGAGTGAGCTTAAAATTGTAGAATATTGATGATCGCTTTGAGAGGAAGGCATTCATTTTCTACATTGTTGATGGGATGGTATTATTTGATTGAGACTGCTCCTTTTTTAAGTTCGAAGGAAATGCTCTGTACTTGAGAAGCATAACTTTTTGGGAGAAATTTTGATTGAGAGCCCAACGAACAATGTTTCTTTTAATTTTTTCCTTTTATTTTGCTTATAATGCACGTGTTACCTTATTTGTATATGTGCAATGACTACTTGGCAGATTTTTCTCATAACTTATTGAATCCTCACCTGTAACTGTTAATGCTGGATCAGTTTATTTAATACATTGTCAGAATGGTATTAATTGCCTTAATACTGAGGAAATGCAGGAAATTATAAATGATTTGCTGTTAGCAGTCGGTTTACTATCTACATGCATCTGTTTGATCGTTCGTCTCTCACTAAACAAACAGAATAAGCCTCTATTTTTTTCACATGGTGGACACTTTTTATCATTCCATCTTACTAGAGATATTTAATGCTGGGATGTCAGGTAGTCAGTGTTAGTAAAGGGAATTTGGAGGCTGATACATCGTCATATCACTGCAAGTTAGTCTTCTTCTGCATTTTATTTATGTCCGTGTTATCTTTCTTACTTATATGTCCTACCTGAGTTTCTCGTTGGTGTTTATGACAGGGCCATTCGGCATCTTCCCTTAGATTCGCTTGATCCATCTTTGGCGATTGGGTTTTACTGCCGAGACAAAGGTTTGGTCTCCTTGTCTGAGGTCAATATATTTGGCTTATCCTGTGTATGGTGAAGATTGTCAAAGCTCCTTCCCTCCCCCTCCTCTCGTAGAGAGACCTTTAAAAGTTTACTTTCAAGCCTAATAATGGAATCTACATCTGAAATGAGCTATTTGACTTGATGCTGGTGCAAAACATAATGCACATACAATTGTTGTTACATAGTTTATGCATTCAAATTGACTAAAAGAAAAAAGTTACCTTGAAGGTTTGGAATGTATTGACTTCCTTAACATAGGATGGATTGAAATATCAATTAGCACATGTGAAATGAACAGGTAGTAAATGTTGATGATGCCAGGCATATCCATCCCCATAGATTTTTTTTTTTTTCTCCCACAAAAATTGTTTCTGTAGATTAAATTTATATTCTCGAAAGATGATAAAAAATATCGACGCTTAAATGAAAGGAGTTGGTCATCTTGTATTAAGACATGATGGAAGAACTTAGCTGGGAAGTGCTACATGTATCGTGTTATATAATCTAGTCTTCATGTTTGTTAAAGTGAAAAGCTTCCATTTCTCCTCTCCGTTCTTTGAATATGGTGAAAAAGTATCTTCTTCCTCTTTTAATCCCTAGGTTTATAATCATAACCTTTGCTTTCTTCTTACACAAAATTGATGTTTTTGTTAAATTGATGCCACTATTCTTTCAGAAACTATATCTAAACTAAAGTTGATGCATCTATTTATGATTTTTTTTTGGTTAAATACATCTATTTATGATTCCTCTGCTTTAAAGTGGATTCTAAGGACCTTGCCGTATTTATTGAAATTTGAACTTCACTCTTACAGGGAATATGAAGAGGACATAGAAAAGGAATGCTCTATATAGAATAAATTATATTGTTCTATACTTACTAGTATTTGAAATTATAACCAATGGATTAGACTGATTGAATTTATATATATATATATATATATTTATTTTATTCGCACTAATGAAGCCTGTAGACCATCCCTATGGAGGTGGTAAAGGGACGGTCCAAAATGGAAAAATAGTGGCATTTGCTAGCAACATGATGGAGGTAGTCAATCAATTGTGTGAAGTATGAAAGAAGATCAAATTTCGAATTCAAACCAATTAATACTTTGTAATCTCATAAAATCCCACTTGTTCAATGGCTGAAGGAAGAAAGAAACCAGAATGGTCATGGCATGTATTGTTTTCCCAATGATTGCGTTTTTTTTTTTTTTTTAAATATTTCATTTCTTGTGCAGACGATTTTCATGACTTTTGTTCCCGTGCATCCAAGCTTGCTGATGAGTCGAGTGGTGCCCCATTGTTTACAGTGGGTGATTCTCACAGCGTGTCTAGGTTGGTAGAGGACACGGATTTTTCTGTAGACAGTGAACAGCTGAAAGTCTCCTTTGACACTGTGTCAATGAGTGATCCAGAAGGCTCTGTAGGTGAGGATGAGTGGCAACTCCTCTGAAAAGTGCTTCCATTTCTGGTGGGGAGTTGGTTATGTAATTATTCCATTTGGATGGTTACTTCTTCAATGGTGTGGCATCTCTTCTGATAAGGGATGGTGCCACTTGTTAATCTGATTGACCATGCTGGTTCGTTTGGGTTGCTGTATTTGGAGCTGCAAGTAGGTATCCTGGTCCTGGCAAAAATATATATATATAGATATATTTTCATTCTAATTGGATTCTGTACTATACTTATAGATCCATATAGTCCGACCAATTGTTTAGGTTTGTGGATAAATCAGTAAGGCAGGATGTTTTCAAAATAGTTGATTCCTTGTGTTAGTATTTATTTTCTATCAACTGATTGATTCGCTGTTCAAAGGAGAATTCTCCAGCCATGTTTTTTGGACTCTTAACCGTTGAAATGCATTGCTGCTTAAAGGCCTTCTATGTTGTGTTTTTGCGATGACTTTTCCAACGAGATATCTGCACCCGATTGATTTGTGTATGGTTGATTTAAGTGGTAGGATACTATGATAAAAGTTGTATTAGAATGGCATTTGAAACATAAAATTAACGCGAAAGAACTGAACCGAATGAACGTCCTTTGGTTCCACGAAGGAACCAGTTCAAGACTGGTGGTTTCGACGAACTACCCAAAGCCTATAACCAGCACCGTCACATCAAGTTCTAACTGGCACATGCTACTACTCGTTTCATGGATGCGACTAATGCTTATGTCACCTGTGTGGGTGGGAACGATTTGAAATAGAGTAGTCGGAATATAACTGTTTGGAAATGCTCTTGTAACCACTCACTCCACTTTCTAATATTATGTTTTATTGTAACAAATTCGCGCACGCGCGTGCATATTTAAGTAAATCTTGGCAGATTGGAAACATGATTCTATTTCTACTGAGGAAGAATTGAATTTGGACTGCAAATGACCAAGTCGAGCATTTGCTAAGATTGAATAACGCAAACTCAAGCTCAAATTTATCAAGGAGTCTCAAAGTGGAATTTCACTCGGAAGCTTGTTTAAACAGTCTCCGCTTGAATTTGACTAGCCGTGTGAACTTATTAAATTTATATCCATTCCATAGTTTGACTTCTTTGCCGTCGTAGCTTGTAGGAATTGTGATTTTAATTTTTAAAAGAAACTCTAAATAGGAGAAGCTTAGTGAAGGGTTGCAATTCCATTCCAATTTTATTCTTACGTCCCAAATAAGGTTTATTGCTCGCATTGAAAATCCAATTTACTCTTATTGTTAATAACAGTGTGGGAGGACCAATGCTGTTGGATTTGGACCAACCTGACCAGTCCAACTTAGTTCAATCAGAATTGGCTATAAAAGTTGACCAGTCCATGCATTTGATCCATATTTGCATCGATCTAGATTGACCCGAGCCGATGTGGCCTAAAAGAAAAAAATTTAAAATATATATTCATATTATTTTATACTTTCTTCTCTTTTTAAGGTATATATCTTATATGAATTTAATGGTTAATTGATGGATTTGATCCAATTATAGATTTAATTAAGTAATGTCATGTGCATTTACTTTTCATAATTAAAATGTGTTTGATATTTTTATTTTTTATTGAAGTTGTTCAATCTCCTGTTGAGCTTGGTCCGACTACTCGACTCTTGTCCTTTTAGCATATTCAGATCGGCCCTTTTTCGATTTTGATAGCATTGGGGAAGACTATAGGGTAATGATAGAAGTATATGGCCTTGCGGCTTCTGTTGGCATAAATTTTTGTTTTTATTTTTTTGGGCTCTTTTTTACTACTTATTAGGCTTTCACCATATTCAATCAAAATGATTTTTATTCTTGTTCTTGCATTTCCAAAAACTTCTGTGAAAAATAATTTGGCCTTTTTAAATTCTATAAATTTGGCTCTACCATGATATTTGAAATGGTTTTGGAATTTAGTAGCTGTAGTTAGTTCAAATGTTGTAGAGATAAAAAAAATGAACTTATATATTGGGTCTATAAAACAAAACATGATTAATAGTGTGTCAAAATGTTGATTGGTATGACTACTCTGATGTTTGAATCATATTTTATTCCAAAATATGTATAAGTTAAGAGACATTGGACTTATAAAAGTAACTAATTATCCCCTTGAAAGAATAAAGAAGATATTTATAGGGGATGAGTACTTGACAATTATCCACATTGTGTGATAATGGACTAGTGAGGAGTTGGTGGCAGTTATATTGAACGTGAGGGCTAGGCCACCAATTTATGTCTACCTTTGTTTCCTAGTGGAACTAGTGGCAATCGAGAGTCGTATACCGAGTGGCATTGATTTGGAGCCCATCTAATGCATGATTCAGTATGATGGTTTTTCTAGTCAGAGGAGTTAGGACTCCTAGTTGGAGACAAGATAGAATAGGTTGGGCTTTGACGTATAGGGCTGGCCCTGATGAGGAAAGGGTCAAACTAAACCTTGGAAGCACATAATCTTTAATTGGTCATCATCACCAGCATATATCTGCATATTTTGACAAGTCGAGGAAGATCTAATCATTAATATAACGGCATATTAGCTATATATATATATATATATATATATATATAAGTTGAATTGAAAAACGAAAATATAAAGTTACAATGAAATGGTTTAGTTTTCCGTGTGGGGCCGGATTTCTACCGTATGTTTTGATTCCATTCGGTTCAGGTAGCTGTGGTAGGCACGCATGAAATTATTGGATCGGCAAAACAACAAAACAATATAATACCATACCACGACACCCTCCATCCCCAAAACCAAAATCCCACGCGCCTACCTTAAGAAAAAGAATAAAATATTACTTTTTTAAAAACAATTACGAAAATACCATCGAAAAGAAAATATTTTCGATTTTGACAATATGGTCTTGTCTCTTGAAAAGACGAGGTCATAAGTGTCTGATCTCGTCTCTCCAAGAGACGAGGTCTCATTCTTTGCAAAAGACCTCGTCTCTTCAGTCTCCACCTGTGAGAAACCAAAAAATCACATATAAAACCTGTCAAATACAAATATAAACAGTTATACAAGGCATTAACCATCCTCCACCATGGTTAAACAACTAAAAAACTGTAGTATTCCCAAACTCAATCCAAACACAACACAATTATAATACCAATCCGCCTAAACACACATTCTCAATCCCAATCATTCAATCACAAAAGTATTGTGATACTTTCTTAGGACAGTACAATCAAAATATAAGAATTTGTAGACTCATAATACATAATATGAAATGAAATGCTGATTGATTGTTCTCATAAAATGTACAAGAGAAAAGGAGTACAATTTACATACAAGAATAATATAAAAAAGTAAGAAGCTATATACAACAATCAAAAAATAAGAAAATCTATTATCTACTACTGCTGCTGCTGTGTGTCCCGCCTCCCTCGTCCTCGACCTCTATCCTGCTTCACGTACGTCCTGGGTAACGAGGTATGCTGATGAGGATACTGTGTAGATGGATCAATCTCTGTAATTGCAGCAGCCTCATCTTCAGTAGCAGCACTGTACTAATAGAATGGGACAGGGTTTGGCTCGACCTGTGTAAGGCCCTCCTCCATACCATGAGATAGCTATGGTCGCCTCTTCTGTGGAGCCAAGAGGGTATGGAACTCAGTGTATGATGGGTCTGGCACGGGGGTGTCCCTCATATCGTAAGATGTGGATGACGGGCTAGCCTCATCATGAATGAACTGGGAAGAACCAGGCTCATCAAGTGAAGGTAGATCAGACGACTCAGGCTCATCTCTGATTTGTATACCTGGTGTACGAGCTCGCCCCCGACCTCATCCCCATCCTCGCCTACGCCTCTCCCTAGGAGGATATCGTCTCTGTACGGTTTGAAGCTGTGGGTCACCCTGTGCTGCTGGTGGTGGTGGTGGTACTGGATCATTAAAATTCAACCCCATAAACTCATCCACTACACGACAGACATCTCGTGCAGTGGATGGAGTGAGCTCTGGGGGCATGTTTGGGATGCTATAAATGAAATCAACCTGCGGGTAATAGCTAAAATGTATATCGGTGAATAGTAGCCAAGTTAGTACAAGTCCATATAAAGCTTACAGAGACAGTGATCTTACCATGTATCGTATGATAGCTCTCGTATGATCGATCTAACGTCGAGTGATCGCATGATACCACTGGAAGTAATCATCAGATGTCCCAGTAGGCAAATCTGGCAATTCAACTATACAATCATGCTGAGGATCCCACTCAGCTATCTACCTGGCATGCTCGGCCTGCCAGTTCCACTCGGAACGTCCCCTCATGTCAATCTCATAGAGGGGTCTCATATCGGCAGGGGGGGCTGGGATCCCCTGGAAGCCACCAAACTGTCTAAGCACTCTGTCAGGATAATAGTGCTCGACTAGGTAAAAGCAAACCAGTGGGATCCGTGCACGCCAAACATCACTGCTAGCTAGGAAGTATGGGGGTAGGGAGGGCAAGATGGGACTATAGGGGTCCCACACCACTTGATGAAGTAGGAAAAATGAACTATTGCATAAATAAACGATTGTACTATAGCAATTTAAGAGTACAAGACATTGGAAATCAATTGAGGTATAGGAAGGAACAGATATCATACCTGATGCACCATCTGTCAATCAAAAGAAGCGCGATACTCAATCAACAGATGGGTGCATATATAGGTTACGTCAAAAGTCGCACCCCAATGGCTGCTGAGTAGGTGGCCTGCGGTAACTGATGTGTGCATTCGACGTACTGGGGCAATGTGGGGGAAGTGCTCTCATGTCCACATTTGGAGGACAACTAATGGTCTTTCCATGTCCCCCGTGTCGACGTGGGAAGCCAAGCATAGATGCCTTTATAGTCAAGCTAAACAGGCTGCTTCTCACGCGTGTTGCCCGGTCCTTTCAAAGTCTTGGAGCAACCGGAGGTACATAAGATGGATGTAATTAAAGGACTTGTCTGCGACAATAAATCCCCCAAGCAGCAGCAAAATGTACGCCCTAGCGTGGCGTCTGATCATCATATAATCAGCAAAATCAGGTAGGTTGCTGAAGTGGCTATCCAACCACGACATCTTCAAACGACCACCATCCATGTCTATGCTGGGCACGGGCCGGAGTCCTAGCAACTCCTCGCATAAATCAGGCCAATCCAGCCGAGCTGTGCCCGTAACTGCCAATCCATCTACGGGGAGGTCCGTGATGACAGCAACATCCTGCAACGTCACAGACCACTCTCCCATGGTCATGTGGAATGTACGCGTCTCTGGGCGCCATCTTTCAACCAAAGCTGTAAGGAGATGCCAATTCAGTTGAATGAAAGGCATCTGGGCCGCCCCTATGAACCCTGCCTGAGACAGGAATGGCACCAGTCGCCCGTCAACCTCTGTAGGTATGCCAGCTGGTCGTCTGAGCCTCGCCTCTCTGCGGCGACAATGCAATACCTCATGCTCCTACAGTAAAGTGAACATATTTATTAAAAACCAATATCACCTCAACCATCAAATCTACAATCACTGAAATACATAAATAAACTGACCTGCCCATCCCAGGCTAAAATCGACTCATGTACAGGCTGCTAGGTAAGTAATGAGCTGTTGATCGGGCCTGGATCCATCTGTCAAGGAAAAATAAAAAGATATTGTTATTGTCGACATATGTCGATTAAAAACAAGCATAGCAAACATACGTTCAATCATGACTCATTAGTACAATAATAAAAACATATGAGAATAAAGAATTACCACTATGACTCAACTGCCCCGTAACTACTCTATCCGCCAATCCCACATTTGAACAACTCCTTCTGTTATGGCCTTGCTGCCCACAACAATCGCATGAATAACCTCGGGGGCCCTCTCGAATATCCATCTCATTCTGGAATTGTTTCTCCCTAGGCCAACCCCTTTTTCTAATAAGTCCTGGTATAGGGTGCCACTTTGCTAAGTCCAAAAGAGTCCAATCTGCTTTATCGCCTGTAGGAATGAAGGAACAACCATACACTCTTAGCTGGTGGTCTCACCTGTACTACTGTCCTATGTAGGCAACACAATCCATGCGCATTGTACCAATTACTGCCATTACATGTGAGCATGGAATTTTGTATATCTGCCACTTGTTACACGTACATCAACATGCTCTTAACTCCACTTTTTGTATATGATCCCCCTTCTGACCATACATTGTTGGACGTGGTGCAGTTATAACTTCGTATATCCGTTCTTGGTAGTCAAAACATGTAACTCAATGGGAACTGGATATGTTGTTCCATCTCTCAAACTTCTTTGCAGTATATTCTATGAGCAACTTAACCATACTCACGGCATCGCTAGCTTCACGCCTTTGCTTGTTAAATATGAAGTTACAATTGTAGAAGGTTTTCTTTACCAATGCTGCCACAGGTAAGCACTTGGCATCTTTTTAAAACTGAATTGTAACTCTCTGCCATGTTTGTTGTACCTTGGCCAAATCTAACACCTTCATCGTAAGATAAAGTCCACATATATGGAGGCAACTCGCGAAAATATCGTGCTGTCGAAGGATTGCTTTGAATTGCTGCATTAAAGTATCCATGGAACTTTCGACTCTAGGCTTGATAGGCAACTCTTTTTATTATTTCCTTACATTCCTTGCTTTTAGTCTTCGAATTAAAGTTGCTGGCAACATGCTGGATACACCAGCTCCAAGGCCACCCTCTAAGCCACACCGTATTCTCACCTTCGACCACACTCCTGATACCGGTATGCCAATTTAATATCAAGCAAATGTTGGATCGGTCTTTGATGACGTGTTCCAATACTTTTGTAAGGAACCAACTCTATGTTTCCACCTTCTCCTCATCGACAAGAGCATACGCCAATGGGACTATATGATTTGACTCATCTACTGCCACTACAATGAGCAATTTGTGCTTGTACTTGCCATACAGGAAGGTACCATCAACTGTGATCACGGGTCTACAACGATTTAACGTATATAACTTAGTCAATGAATATCAATCAGCTAAAACAAAATTTAACCATGATTACCATACATACCTGCAGTACTGGAACGCCTCAATGCAAGGACAAAATGCCCAAAAAAGCTTATCTAGGAATACGTGGCCGGCGATATTTGAATCTTGAGTTTGCCACTCGACCTTTGTTCCTGGATTTGCCTTAGTAATTGCATTAAGTAGATGTGGGAGCTCTACATGAGGAGCCTCCCAACTTCCATACACCTGCTCAATGGCTTTTGTCTTTGCCTCACGAGTTCTCTTGATATGAATATTATACCCGAACTGTTTTAATATATTCGTTTAGAGCTCCTTCGCCCTCACGTATGGAGAATTGCGAATCTCCAATATGATGGCCCTGGACAAGCTGGTGGAGTCCAACTGAGAGTGATCTTGTCCAGTGATTTCATCCAAGCAGGTATGAGGTTCTACATATTTAGTGATGTGAAACCACTCACCATGTTTCTTATAATTGCCTCTGAGTCTTCACTTACAACCTCTGTTATGGATATCAGTACATTTCATTGCCCATGCTCTTGGGTTCGAATCCACTACCTTGAAATTATAATGGTTCATTATGTGCCGCATTTTAACTGCCCGTATAAGATGATCTTTGGTCTCAAACTGCATCCTAATCTTGAATTCATCACTGAAGCTCCAATTCCCAGCACTCATTTCCTGCTCATCATCATATGCTGCGTAAGCACTGCCACCTTCAGCATTGAAAAATGAAACTGGCACTGAGCTCCCTACTGCATCAATGTCAGTAGGAGCAATGAAACGACCCTAGTTATTTTCCCTTCGTTGTACCTGGGCAAAGCATATTTTTGTGAAAAAACTTCGACATTATCGTTTTCATCATCATCATAGTCGTCACTGGATTCACTTACCGACGAGTCTTGCACAGCATCCATATCATCACCACCTACAGATATAGGTCCACAAAATTCAAAGTTACCTATTTCCACTTGTGCACTGCCTATTGTCTGAACTGGAGTAGAGTTTGAGTCTACCAACCCCAGGCTCCCAATATTTCTATCAATGCTCATTTCCCCTACAGGTGCCCATGACAATTCAGTTTCCAATATCTGCACATAAACAGCCACTGACCTTCCTGTGTAACACCAACATCTCTTGTGCCGCATCATCATCGGTCATTGAATAAATATCAAATGTAGCACCTATCTCCAATAGCTATCCTATGATATAGCTCCACCCGATGTGTACACCTATTTACCTTTAGTCTATTGCAAATATTCTCTACTATCTGCTCATATATTGAATTCCTACTAATATTGAACCATAGCAACCGGCCGCTTATCATAACTAAACCATCATCCCCTTGCACAATAAAGCCGTTACAGTATGAACTTCCCTTATCAATTTCCCACAAATCTTGCTATCTTATCAAAATAGCTTCAATGCATCAAATTCGCAAAATCACACTTATAAATTACATTCCTCGTAATATTTAACATAATTCCTAAAGCTGCAGCTCCACTTTCAAAGTTCAAATTTAATTTTCTAAGCTACTCTGCTTTCTTATAAATATTAGATTTTTTCATCGCAAATTCCCATGCCATACCAAAGCTAAAGTACCGAATACACCCCATTAACAACAATAGAAGTTATCCAAAATAATTATCCAACAATAACTACTTAGGACAGTATTTTTTCTTATGCAAATATTATACATATATATATATCTATACAACATACTAGAAGAAAAAAAATTCGTCAGCGTCGGAATCACGCAACAATAATATTCTAACAACACATACAATCGACATTCAACAATATAGCATAATTGATTGAAAAAAATACGAAAAAACGCGAAAATCCAACCTTAATGTTCGCCATCGGTGGTTTCACACAAAATCTCTCGCTTTTGATCGTCCTACTCCCGAAATTGCAATATAATCACCTTGGGAGCTCCAAGATTGCCAAATGAGGGAATCAATAGGAAGAACTATGGATGGATTTGAAGATTTCGGACGAAGGGGGAAAATGGGGTTGCCGATTGGGGAGGAAAAACTTACAATTAGGGTTTCGGATGAAGGGGGAAATGGGAAAGAAGAAGATGACGCGCGATATTAAAATTCGCTGACCTCGTCTCTTCAAAAGACGAGGTCACATGTGCAATTTGCAAAAAATGAGACCTCGTCTCTTGGAGAGACGAGGTCAGGCACTTATGATCTCATCTCTTCAAGAAACGAGGCCATGTTATTTAAAATCGAGAATATTTTCTTTTGTATAGCATTTTCGTAATTTTTTTTTAAAGAGTAATATTTTATTCCTTTTCCCCGCCAACCCCACCCCAACAAAAAAAAAAAAAAAAAAAAGCAAGAGACATTTATAATAAATATCGAAATGGAACATTATTCCATTCGAAGGGAAGGGGTGTCTAAAATAGTGGAGACTGGAGATTACGTGATTGTAATCTCGGTGAAGGCAAGGCAAGGCAAGGCCGGTTGAATAACCTTTTTTATCTGACCTGACTTTCTTTTTTAACAATGCATAATTAACGCATTCTTTTTTTGTCTTGTGTTTGGGGTTGGTTGATCATGTTGGATTTTCAGGATGTGCCTACTGCCTCCTTGTGTTTCGTTTGACTTGCCAATACCAAAAGTAATAGTACAACACTGGAAGAGACAGAATGGCAGCTGGAGGAGCAGGCGCACAGAGCACAACACTGGAAGATACACCGACGTGGGTGGTGGCGGTTGTTTCGTCATTGTCCTCATTTCCCTCTTTGTTGAGAGGATCCTTCACTATACTGGTAAGGCAAGGCAATGTACCTAATTCTCTCTCTCTTTCAACTCATTTTAAGTTTTAGCAGCACCAAACTAAACCAATGCCCTTCCATCTTCACTGCTACTCCCAAAATTCCATTCCATCTTGTTTGTCCTTGCAGTATCTTAAGAGAAAGAACCAGAAATCTCTTTATGAAGCCCTGCAGAAGATCAAAGAAGGTGAAATAAAAAAAAAAGACCATAAAAATTCATACTAAATCAAACCTCTTAACATTAACAACATGATACCGAGCTCATCCCCCTCTTTGCAGAGCTAATGCTATTGGGCTTCATATCATTGCTCCTCACCGTCTCTCAAAATACCATTTCCAAGATATGCATCCCCAAAGGCTCCGCCCATAA
The DNA here is from genome assembly GCA_024138025.1 of Combretum micranthum. Taxonomy (NCBI): domain Eukaryota; kingdom Viridiplantae; phylum Streptophyta; class Magnoliopsida; order Myrtales; family Combretaceae; genus Combretum; species Combretum micranthum. Next base: position 303,051 of record JAMXBD010001243.1, read on the forward strand.
ATGGTTCCCTTGCAAGAAGGAAGATGCATTCGATACCACTCACCATTTTCAGATGAGCTTATCCTCAATCGGACGCCGGCTTCTAGCAGAGGCTTCCTCTGCTGATGGTCACTGCTCTAAGGAGGTGAACCATTCAGTATACAGAATATTATTATTGCTGCCAAAATTGTACAGCATGATGTCTCATGAAGGAATAATAGCAAAGAACAATCACTTTTGTGGCAAGATGTCCTATATACAAGCTTCAATTTATATGTTCAGTTTTCATCCATTTCCAGGGCAAGGTTCAATTGCTATCTAGAGAAGCGCTACATCATCTACACATATTCATCTTTGTACTGGCGGTTGTGCATGTGAGCATGTGTGCTCTAACGATCCTGTTTGGTGGAGCAAAGGCATTCCCATTATTTTCATTTTCCTGATTATTTATGTATTTTTTCCTTTTCCTCTAAGATGGCAATGTTTGGCCCCAAAATCCTAAATTTGATATTTACAATGCTCATAAGTAAGGAACGCTTAAAGGATAGAAAGACATTAAAATGCAACTGCGATCTGAGGAATGGGAGATCATCTTGAAAATATCTAAAATGCCAAGGCTAATATTAAAGCTGGAAAGGAGTAAACTTTAAACATTTGAAATATTTTCACAATAACTTTATAATCCCTCAAACTGGATTGTACTTTTTATTTGTTTCTATAGATACGCCAGTGGAAGCACTGGGAGGACACCGTACAAAACGAGAAATTTGATCCAGAAGAAGGTAACTGAACAGAAGAGCTCTCCATTTTCTCATTGAGATCAGTCCTTGGATTTGGTTTCATCCCTGAAATACCATTTCCTATCCTGTCATTGACTTGATACAACAAATAGAAATCTTTTTTTTCTTTAGTTTTTTTTTTTTTTTTTTGCAAATTCAAGGTGACGTTGCATCTCTAAACTTTTCCTACCTTTGATAATGTCTGTACCTTGATGTTGCCTTCTGCAGTTCTGAGAACAAAATTCACTCATATCCAAGATCACGCATTTATCAGGGGCCGTTTTCTAGGCATGGGAAAGAATATAACCTTGCTAAGTTGGCTGGTAAGTCATTAATGCCTAGGTGCATTATGTTTCTTTTTCCTATCTTGAAGGATCTGATTCCTGCATGAATATGAAGCCAATGGAGCCTGTCATTGTGCTAAGTGGCTTTCCAGTCCATTAGTTCTAATAATAGGCAAATAAACAAGTGGATAACTTTAAATGAAAGTATATCTTCCCTTGACTTTTTTCCAGCATTCATTCTCCTAGCAATTCTACGATTCTGTGGCCAAGTCAGATTACACAACATTGTGGTTGGGATTTATAATGGTATTATGTTGTCTGATGTTGAATTTTCTATTGCACCTCAAAGATGTCTCCACACTTTAGGCTTCCTTTAACTTGTGTTTTTTACGTAAAACAATGGATTAAGACCCATTGCGGGGGGAATCCAAAATTCAACTTCTACAAATAGATGGTTCGTGCTCTTGAAGCTGATTTCAAGAAAGTAGTCGGAGTCAGGTAATTAAGAGACAATTTCCTCGTCCTTTGGGATCTGATATTTTCAATCTTCCGAGCTCATGTTCATATTTGGCATGGCAGTTGGTACCTTTGGCTATTTGTGGTGTTCTTCTTACTGCTGAACATCTCTGGTAAGAAATCAGGATCAGCACCATGTGTCTTCTTTCTAAACCGCATCAAGGAATTCTTTTACAAGCCATGAGAAGTGCTTTGAATATTCGATTGCAGGCTTACATGCATATTTTTGGATAGCATTCATTCCATTCATTGTAAGCAGCTGCTTGCACTAAGTTTTTCCTCAAATGTTACTCTCTAGGAAATACTTCAAGTTAAGCTCCCTACAATTGTTTGCAAGTACAGCTTTTGCTAGCCGTGGGGACAAAACTGGAACCCATAATCAACCAACTGGCACATGAGGTTGCTGAGAAGCATGTCGCCATCGAAGGGGAGCTGGTAGTTCAACCCTCTGATGATCTTTTTTGGTTCCATAGGCCTCGTTTGGTGCATTGGCTCATCCATATCACTCTCTTTCAGAACTCTTTTGAATTGGCTTTCTTCTTTTTTGTGTTGGTAAGGAATAAGAATGTACATCCACTCAAATCATAGCCTTTTTTATATTTCATTATCATTCATACTACTAGTGCTGTTAGGAGTAGTAGACAGACCTCACTTGCTGCTCCATGACCAAATTCCTTCATGCGCAGATTCAATGTAGATTTCAGCCTGAATGATGGGACAAGTCGGTTACATTATCCCCAGGCTCGTTATAGGGTATTATTTTAACGTTGTAGTTTTTCAGTCGAATGCTTCTGCATGCACCCATTTGATTCTTACTCTACACTACACCCTTCTTCTCCAGGATTTTCATCCAATTCCTCTGCAGCTACACTACCTTGCCACTTTATGCAATAGTCACACAGGTAAATATAAAAATAAAAGATAAATAATAATTAAGGGAAAAAAAGGGCATGCTTGTTTTTGCTTTTCTAAAAAAAAACTGAGCCGAAATATTTGTTGAGGGAAGATGGGAAGCTCATTCAAGAGGGCTATATTTGAAGAGCATATACAGCAGGGGTTAACTGTATGGGCTAAGCAAGCAAAGAAGAAGAAGAAGAAGGGCTGTCCAACTTAAGTCGGGAATAAAGAAGAATCCCAAGTGTCGATTCTGTTGAAAAAGATGAAGGATGGCAAAGAAGTGGGAGACATGTGAGATCTAATCCTCCTGCTCCTGAAACTGACAGGGACCCTTATTGTAATTGAACCAGTCCTAGTACTACTACTACACATTTGTAATTTGTCTGTCTTTTCTGTCTAGTTTTATTAGCACTAGATGTAGATGTGGATGTAGATGAAGCTGTAGCTGCAGCAGAGAATAATGATAAATAGCTTTAGCTTTTATCGAATCTACCTATACACTTCCTCTAATGACTATCCTAAGTAAGATGGTTGCTCAGTCGTTAGTATGTGTCTCAGGTTTGGAAAGAAAATGGAGATTAGAATCACAATCACATAATCTCCCACTGCCTTAGACTTTCCTTCAAATATGCCTTAAGTTTGTTTTACTTTACTCATCTTATTATTTACATTTTGGAAAATTCTATATTCGTTAATTGTAATGGGATTAGTCTTATCACTATCTAAGAGTTTACACCATACCTAATCGTAATCAAACCACTAAAATAATTGATATTTTAATTATTATATTTATTTTAATAATTAGATAGTTGAATAGATGACCTGCCTTTCATAGATTTTAGATATTTAGGAGGGACAAAGATCTTCCCAATTCTAGCTATCTTAATTATTATATACAAATGTAAATATTGTACATTGATTTAACCAACTCTTGAATCTTTTATCAAATTTTAGAGTGGCCTTTTTTTTTCTTTAATCCTCTTTCCTTTTACGGCATGTTTCATTTATAATTGTAGATTTTTTATTGTATAGGTAGAAAGAAAATTTAAGGAAATCAAAAGAAATATTTCTTTTTAGTTGTTTAGTTGAATAACAAAAAGGAAATGGAAGAAAATGAAATGTTTGTTAGATTAAAATAACTATGTCTTTCTAATTCTACTTTTAGGCGTTTTTTTATAAGGGGAAAAAAGGAAAAAAAGGTAAATTTAAGGAAAAATTCCGAAAATCAGATTTGGAGAGAAAAAATTTTAGAATACTGATTTCAAAATGAATTAAAATCATGTCGTGAAGATACAAGTTCAATAATAACATTTCAAAATCATGTAAAATTACAACCTAACCGTTGGACATAAATGACCTATAAATAATATAATACTATTAAGACACAATTTTAAAATATGATACTCTAAAATCATATCTTCAAGACAATGTTTCAATTCATTTATCATCGTGTTTTGATGCTTTTACTTCATTCTAAGATCATGATTTTAAAGACATGGTTTTAAGTGTGACAATTTTGGGAATTTTTTTTAATTAGTTCTAATTTTCGGAATCTTTTCTAAAATTTACATTTTTTATCTTAACCCCTTTTATCTTACCTTCCAACCATTTTCACAAATTACTTTTTACTTCTAAAGAGAAAATCATCTATACTTTTAAGATGGAAATGTATTTATAGACTTCTCTTTATTTCTATTCAATTTTGCTTTCGTAAAGGGTTGGATTTGGTACATGGATTTATTGGGTTGGGCTAGTATTAATTTGGGCTTAATTTCCTAGATTAAACGGCAATGTTTGTCTTGAATGACCTAGAGAAATTTAATTTGGTAAGCTTGGAATTAAGTAAATTTCGTGCATTTATTCCTATCAACAGCTTAAACAAAAACTTGAATGTATAAACTTTATCCCATTCATCCATCATTAAAATGATATGATGGATGCCATCATGCCTATGGGTCTATAAATACATATTTATAATACCTCCTCATTATTTTGTACTTTGATAATTTTAGAGAACTTATAAAGTTATAAAGCCATGAAATTTCCTCTCTTGAAGATCGAATAAGGCTTAAATGAAAAATGAGCCAATTATATTGAACAGTGTCATTGAAACTTTGAAAGTTCTTTGGCTATTGCATATATGTTTACGACATTGAGACTTTTTGCTTTTTCTCCCAACCACTCTTCTTTAGATTATCCTTTCAAGATCATTTTCATGTCACTCTTCTAAAGTTAGAGTAACGTGAAACTCACGCAACATGCATGTGATAAGACCAATCGAATCTAATCTCTATATTTTAGCATTCCTGCTAAAGACACTAAAAGTTGACAATTTAACAATAACACTAATGAGTTAGAGGACCATTGGCCCATCTAAGAACATGAGACTAGCTTTGAGAACTTTAAGCAAAACTTGTCATCACCACCTAAGAACATTGAACGAGACACTCCATATTGAAAAGGTTATACTATAGTAGCTTGAATGATGTGAGCTATGCAAAAGAACAGAAGAATCATGAACTAACTCCTAGCAATAATCTCTTAATATATGTTAAGGATAACTACCATTGCTGTTGGGCAATATGGTGATGGTTTACTCAATTCTTCTCCTATCTTCTACCAAGATACTGTAAAACAAATTAATACTTAAGCTAAAACTCAACTGGGGGAAGGGGGTAGAATTGGGTTTTACAACAATTTTATCCCTTCTTAGAATTCTAAGACTAAACAATGTAATTCAAATAATTAAACAATAATAACAAGTAAATTACAATAAAGTAAAAGATAAAGGATAAGGAAAATAAGCTATGTTTAATGTGAAGTTCGATCTACTCACTAGTCTTCATGAGTCCACCTTTGTCTTCCAATAATGGACTTTACACACAATTTATTAATTTTGACAAATGTGCTCCAAAAGAGCTATACCGCGAATCACAAATGTACAAACACAAAAATCTTTACAAGAGTTATAAGAGATTTCCTATGACACTAGGCATAACTTACCACTAACTAATTTACACAACATATATATTGAGTAGTGTCTTACAAAGATTTATAATTGAATTAACAAATGACACTAGTCAAACTCTAACTCATGAAGAAATAGTAAAAGAAGCACAAAATAGGGTTTTAGCAATGAGAGAATAACAAAGGATTAATTGCAACTTTAATGGCTTAACTAACTTTTCCCAATTTGCCAAATACTCCCTATTTATAACATATTCAAATAGTTGAGTCGTTGGACATTTTTTTCCCGAAATTTCCTTTGGATTAAATGTTCCAATAGCTATTTTTTAGTCAACTAGCGTTCATATGTCATAGGCTTCCATCCAAACACCACTGCAAAACAAGCACAAAAAGTTATCAAATAAGATATCGTCTTGACGTACCCTACTACACCATAATGTAAAACTTTATTATCAAGTGAAAAATGCCTAGTGTCCAAACACCAATTCACATGGTTAGTTTTCAGGTCATATTAGCGTCTGGTTGCCATGCCTTGAGGTATGTCTAGCTTTTGATTGCTAGTTGTAGTGCAATTAAGTCTTGTAACTATGCAAACACATAAATTCAACACATTAATTGCATAAACACAAAACATATCATTTCACAAACATATTTGATTAATTAAGTGTAACTTAGCTTGTATAATTGAGTAATTGTGTAATATATTTCCTCATCAAAATTCACTTTGAACTCATGGTTCAACAGACACCACTTTCTTCACCTAGCGATCCTCCCACTATAAAAGATATCCCCAAAAATAAAGTTATGAAGACCACCTTACTTGAAGCTATATTCAAGTAACATCTATTACTTGAGGTAGAAGATGGAAGAGTCCAATTTAGTAGCTATCAATAGGAAAAAAAAAATCGTTAACGCCATCATGCCTAAGTTTGACCAAACAATACCTTCCTTTGAAGGGAAAGTGAATTCAAGTCTCCCATTCAGAGATAAGGCTCACCTTCCCACCCACCCCTTTAATTTCTAGCATAGCCATAATTAATAAGATTTAAGCATAGATTAATCTACATGTATTCTACATGGATAGGTAAGCTAGGCAATTTAAATCACTTAATCCTATGCATGTGGTGACAATGACACCTAAAGGGGGAGGGGTTAACCTTAAAACAATCTTAGAGACACTTTTGGGAAGAACTTCAAGAAAGGGAAATTCATATAAAACACCTCCTAAGCTTTCATCATAAGTTAATAGCCAAACTTCTTTTATTTCATATATGCAGACGATTTAGTTCTCTTCTATCCATTTTTTTAATTGATGTAATCTTTACTTTTTGGAATCCTTTTATTGATTTGAGTGTTGGAGTGCCTACACTAGGATTATCTTGGTCACTTAACTCATGTGTATTACATCTGTAGGCTAAAAGTACATCTACATCCACATTAGAGGAGGGCTTGTTGGGTCTAGCTTAGAGGTGGTAGATAGGAATCATACAACATGCATTGCTTAACATACTTTACTAAGCAAAATGTGAGATACGTATTATCAATAGTGAATGCAAGAATAATCAAGAACGATTAGTTTTTTTTTTTTTTTCAAAGTAAGGAGTTGGATCACATGTACAAAGGTATGATTTGAAATGTTAAATTGTGAACAACAATTTAGCTCACTAAGTATCTAAATCAAACAATTTCATTTGTGATTTAGTTTGGTTCAACCCTCAACTAAATTAAACCATGAATCCTTACATAAGAACACCTTAAATTGAATTAACACTCTATTTACTTTATTGCATGGAAAAAAAAGAGATCAAATTGTTATTCAAAATGAACATAGTAAAGTCATAAAAAATAAGGAACTATATTAAAATAACATGAAAATATTAAATTGTTATTTATTGTTTTATATGATAGTAAATTTTTTTATAAGGGTCATTTGCTCTATGAAATTGATGCTAAATTATGTTTAATTTCCCTTTGAATATGCTTAAAGTTGAGAAATCTGATACTTAATGCATAAATATATCCATTTCAAGAGTAAAAAGGCAAAGCATCAACAATTTAATTGGATTTGGACAAGGTTTTAAGTGAAAATAGAATCCAAGGTAGATCACGCCCGTGATAAGATTAGTGATTGTCTTGGATGAATATTAGATGAGCTATCATGGGCATGATCATTGAGAAAATGGGGCCACATAGGAGATCATGGCCCCTAATATGGCCATGACCTAGACAATGATCTTTACTGATGGTGTGAACATGCTTTATACGACCATTATTTGAGCAAGAGGAAACAGGCATAGAGGATATCACGACCTTTGACACGGCCGTGACCAATAGGGGAGTGATTTGCAGCAGTATATGAAGACTTGATCACGGGCATCGTTGCACTTGGAAGTTGGACCCGAGGAGATCAAGGGCCTCATTACGGCCATTATCTGCATTGGATATGTACACCTCGAAGAAATAAACGGTCCATGATGTTAGTTTTCCTATTATATGTTTTTGCGCCAGTTGGATTAAAAAGGCATTTTGAAGATGGATGAAGGCTAACCGAGATGATGATACACCAATTAGACATGTTTGGTCGCCTAGGACATAAATACAAGATCTAAACATCATAAAGAAGGATCTGAATCATTTTATACACACCGAACCATGTCAAACTAGTCTTCTTTGTAACTTTGTACCTTTTGATAGTTTTCGTTTGTATTGTAAGTGTTGTTTGTACTCCTTGGAGATTCTTGACAGAGAAGGAAAATGAGACAAGTTGTTGTGATTGTTTGTTGAAGATTTCAGCCATTTGCATTGTGAAAAGGGAGTCTTCTCTCATGTTTTCTTTCTATTTTATATTAATCATTGTTTTGTTTCCTTGCATCATGCATGAGTAGTTAAAAAACCATTGAGAAAAAGAGAGAAAACACGAGAGTTAATGAGAATGATACACGAGGCTAATAAGAAAAAAGGAGAGAATGAGGAGAAAAAATAATTAAATTGTTTTGCCACTAAAAGTGATATCAAGAGTGCTGTGAATGAAAAAAAGCCTTTGATTGTACTTATGTACAAGGAGGCAATGATTTTTACTAATGATCTTAACCCTTCTCTTCCTAGTTCTATTGCGTCTCTTTTGCAATAATATGAAGACTTGTTTCCTATAGAAATTCTTGAAGGATTGATAAAGTCATATTTCACTCACTTTTCATTGATTAATTCATACTTATTCAATATGGATTGTGTAGAAATCATAAGAAAATGGTACTTATATGTGTTTATTGCGATATTATAGGTCATGAAGGACTTATACAAGCAATTAAAAGGAGTTTGATGCAATTTAGCAAAGAAATCAAAGAAGCCCGACTCCAAATCAAAGCAAAGCTACTAGCATTTATGACAGATTTTTAACATCTTACAATTTTTCATTAAATGCCGGCAAAGTTTAGACTACGCCACCGGTGTTATGCTGGTGTTCCTTGTGAACAGATTCAAAGTTTTTGACGCTAGCTTAAATGTGGTCAGCCTTGAACACAAATTCATTAGCTTTTGCAATTTTTCTACATATGTTAGCAAATGAAAGATTATATGCCACCGGCATTGCGACAACGTATAGCATGCACAAAAATGAGATTTTTAACACTGGCTCAAGCATTACCAGTGTACATTTCGAGCTTCATCAGCCTTCATCAAATGAATTTACGTTAACAATCCTGATGTCTACGCCGTCGGCTTTGTCCCGATGCTCAATGATCACAGAATGCAAAATTTAAACACCTTCGTCAACACTGCCAGTTTTGCAATCGGCCTAGACTTATGCCGCCATGTACGTTGCCAGAAGAGAAAGTATGACTATCGGTGTACGTTGCAATCGATGGAATTCCTTTACCTTTCCTTATAAATATTACTTGTTAGATCATTTTAGAGGAAGGCACGGCAATTACAAACACTAAGGCAGCAAGAGAGAGTAAACAAAAATGTATTCTTGTAATTCAATCTTAGGGCACTAAAGCCCTAATGTTTTAGCAACATGTAGGGGTGATTTAGGGTTTTGATACAATCAAGCTTTGCCTTATTCTTTGAGTTGATGGATTTGAAGGCAAGATTTGGATGAATGAATTCCTTATTAAGGTATTTTCTATCCTTGTTTTGATTTGATCATTGCTTGATTGTATAATTGAGATGCTATGTTTCATTGATATAAGAATATGCATTGATGAATTCGATGAATTGGATAAATTGACTTGTTTTGATATTTTCATTTGATTATTTGGGAATTTAATCATTGTTGTTCATGATCTGTTTGATTAGTTATGGGCCCATATTGATTGGATCTATTAGGGTTAGAGATACTTGTGAGAGATTTGATAAACCATATGAGCATAACTTGAATTTTTGAAAGAGATTTGTCATGGGGATATGCATATTTTTTTAAAATTAATGAACTCACTTTTCTTAATGCAATTAAAGTTATAGTTTGGGTCACTTGCCGATGCTTGATTTGTAATTTTAACTAGAATAGTAATTTCAGAGTGAGCAGATTACTATTTACTTGTAATTATAGATAAATTTTCTTGGTGGGATAACTTATGCTGTAATTAGAATTTTGCTATACCGGGAGGTGGCCGAGTTCTAGTATGTTTGATTAAATCCCAAGTAATCAATTTCAGTATCAACTTGAGGATAAATCTTATTCAAATGAGAATATATTTGTATTGTTTTTAATTGTTTTTGCATCTCCTAAGCTTGGTTCCCTTATTGAGCATATGGAGTGTTCACATTGGCTCATTAGTTTAGTCTTAGTTAAATTATAATTTATAATTTAGTTAAAAATTTGATTTGTGATAGCTTAGCTTAGGGAAACATTCAAACACCTAGTACTTAGCCATTAACTCCCAATGGTTGGACTTGGACTCATTTGTATTTGCTACATACGCATCCGGTTTGCTGGCTGGTTATTTTGTGCATATAAATAGAATTCTAATTTGAAAAGCGTAGTAGCAGAAGAAGAATTTTCTAGTAATCAATTTGGCACTGTTGTCGGGGAGCTTCGGTTGCTTATATTAGGATAGTAATTAATCCCTTAGACTAGGCATATAAAAAAAAATCAAATCAGAAAATCTCATAAAAATTTGAAAAAATTTGGAAATTTCAAAAATAGTTTACCTTGATTTGTTTGTTATTGTATGTCAAGTCAAGAGGTCTTAGATTTGACATTACTGTTTAACCCTACAATAGATAGGACATTTCACCGACAGTTGAGAGAAAGAAGAGCTGATCTAGAAAATACAAGAGCAATGGAAAGAAATAGGGATAATAACACTCTAAACCAAGATAAGTATCGGAATGTAGGACTGGGACACAATGGAAATGGAAATAGACATAATGGAAATCTAGTAGATGGGCATAGAAATCTTCCAATTCCAGTTGTCAAAAATGAAGATCCTCCTCATCAAGCTGCGGGAAACGAGATTCACAGACCAATAGGCTGACCATAAGTTCTTGGTAGATTCACACACTTAGCAATTACTTCACATGAAAAGCTTTCACATGATGAATTAGGTCGGCTTTTGTGTTAAACATCATACCTTTCACCAAGGCATCACTCGTATATATGTTGCTGCACATTATGTTGAGATTTTCCTTGAAAGTAATGTATTTGCCGTCAGCACCAATATTGAAATATGAAATTTCATCCATAGTAGCATCCATTTAGGATGGACCATCACCACTTTGTGTTCCTATGGAACTAGCTGGTTGTTTTGCTGGCAATATAATGCAAGCATTTTCATTTGATTAACCACCTTCTTCAGCCCCATCATCATTCTCATTGTTACTTTGCTCATCTTCAATGGGATACCTATCTTGATGAACATAGTAAGTATCATCCTAATGTTTATCAGCAAATCTAAGGTTCGATACATACATTAGCTCTTCCTATCTTCTATTTTCCAACTATGACAATGACTCGTTTACCAACATAGATCCATATTCCTCGAATAGCATAGGTGAGTAAGCCATCGGGGGAGGCCCATATGGAATTGGACTTGCACGAGCCAACTAGGTAGACCCAATAGGTGGCTTCTTATAAGCCTATATGTCTATGTCAACACCTACCTATACATTGGTTGATGTATGCACTTGCGAGTCCAAACCAATCTGTGGTGATGGATTCACTTGTGGTGCACAATGGTGTAGGGGACCACTTGATTGTCTAGATATATGCAAAAACAACTCTTGTATCAAGCTAACACCTAACTCCTTTACTTGTTCCAATAGATCCTCCATACTTTCATTATCAACGATTGATACAAGCACATGCAAAGGTCCACTTGGCAAAAAGCATGGGTGCTTATGTATTATTTCAATGCCTCCAATGCTTAGATCCATATCAACACTTGCATATATCTTTCTAACAAATTATCGAAATTTGACACCCGTCCTCATCTGAACTTTCCTTAATGGAGGTTTGTCATACTTCGGCCTATGCGATCCAGTCACAATGTTTCCATGAGCATATACTATAAAGTGAATTAAATCTGCTATTGCAAACCTATGGAGTCAACACTTCGCAATTAAATAATGGTAAGATCTGAAAATTAAGATCGAATGTGGTACACTATTTTGCAATCTCTTAAACTTTTCTAAGGTTTCTCAGTTTTTCCCACACATTACTGCACCTTTACAGAATGTCCATCATTTTCAGTTTTTTATTAAACACATACTTAGGAACTATTTCAACCATCGAATCTCGACAATGCATCCAAACACTCTACTACAAATTAGTATTATCTAACAAATTAACATAGTAGACTACCAACAAAGTCACAAAAATTGACTAATCTAGTCTAAAGAAAAAACCTAGGGTTATAACTAGTGTTTCGAGCACCATGAGGTAGAGGTGAAATAAAACAAGAGATGAAAAAGAGAAATTTATCTTAAAAAACAATGATTTAAAGTAGGGAAATGATTTGAATGAGGTACCGGCACATATTGAGCAGTGTAGAGAGAGAAGTGTGTTTGGGTGGAGAGAAATGCGTACGATATAAAGAGCCTTGGCCACAAAATTATTTATTTATTTTTATATCAGTTAGGAGGGTGCATATGGTACACGTGCCCTTTCTACATTACAAAGAGGGCATGGTGCCAACCGTATCCTCAATTAAAATAAAAGAAAAAGAAAGTACTTATATTATGAATATTTTTTTTTACTGTATTTCGAGATTAATTTAAAAAAAAAACCATATTTCCAAACAAAAAAAGATGATAAAAAGAAAAAGAAAATGTTATGGAAAAATAAATTTAAGGAAACATCACATGCATAGATAGATACAATTGCATTTTTTTCAACATGTTATTGAAGTAAAATTATAAAATTGAGCCATGGACTAATCAAACATAATTAGTATCAATTATTTTATTATTTACTTATTTATTTATTTTTAAAAGGTATATGTGTATTGTATTTGTATGTGTGTGATAGGGATTGGTATTAAGTCAAGTCCCTTATGTCTTAACCTGACACAAAATATACTAACTTAGCACAAAATAGACTCTAAAATACATTACACCTAGCACTTACCTAGTACTGGAGACTAGCACAAAATATACTAACTTTGCATAATATATACTAACCTAGTATTTGACTTACCTAGTATTTTTTGTGCTAGGTTCACTTCTATTGGATGGACTTGGCTTAAGTCGCCAAGTTTTGTCCTAATTTTATGACGTGATTCGAACCATTGGATCTTGCATAATTAAATCGCTGTTGCCAAATTTTGGTAGGCTAAAAACATTATATTTTCAGGATGGCAATTTTGTTGCATTTTGGTAAATTCGTCCGATTGTGGTAAGTAGTAAATTTGTTGGATTCTGGTAAGTTTGTCGTATTCTGATAGTTTGTTTACTAGTTTTGTCTTTTAGTACTAAGTGGTGGTTTTGTTCAATTGTGGTAAGTTTATCGTATTTCGGTAGATTGATTTTACACTAACTTTTGGAAATAGTAAATTTGTTGTATTTTGGTAAGTTTGTTCCATTGTGGTATGTATTATTTTTGTTGGATTCTGATAACTTATCGCATTGCTGTAATTTTGTCTGATTTTGGTATATAGTAGATTTATCATATTTTGATACGTTTCATTGCATTTTGATAGTTTGTTTGGTAGTTTTATCTTTTAGTACTAAGTGATAAATTTGTCATATTTTGGTAAGCTTGTTGTATTTTGGTAGTTTGTTTAGTAGTTTGTCTTTTAGTATTAAGTAGTAGATTTGTTATACTCTGGTAAGTTTATCGTATTTTTGTAATTTGTCTGATAGTTTTGTCCTTTAGTACTAAATGATAGATATGTCATACTCTGATAAGTTTTTCGCATTTTGGTAGTTCGTTTGGTAGTATTAAGTGGAAGATTTGTCATACTTTGGTAGCATTTTGGTAGTTTATCTATTAGTGCTAATTGGTAGATTTGTCTTATTATGATAAACTTGTCATATTTTAATAGATCGATTTTATGCAACCTTTTTAAAGTGGTAAATTTGTCTAATTGTAGAATGTGTTATTTTTGTCGGATTTTGATAACTTCATCGCATTGTAGTAAATTTATCTGATTTTGGTATGTAGTAGATTTGTTGTATTCTGGTAAGTTTATTATATTATAGTAAGTACATAATGTTTATATGTTATATGTTTATTATTGTATTATGATATAATTGCTATGATAACTTTATTTGACCTTAATATGTGATAAATTTATTATATATTAATAAATTTTTTAATCCAATTATGCTAATATTATACGGATATAACAGATTTACCCATCATAACGTAAAATTAGGTCGCAAGAAGCCAAGTTTTTCCCCCACTTCTACACAAGTTCTTACCTAGCATTTTACCTGCCTAGTACTAGCACACAAGTCGTCTGTATGCGTCCGTACGCGACCTGACCTCGAGTTGCAACTAGCAACTGGTGAACAAATAGAAGGACTACACTAGACTAGACGACGAAGGCGAGGAGTACTACTACTACTACTACTAAAGGAGAAAGAGGAAAGAGCGTTTGCTGGTGTAGGGGAAGAGATAAAAATTAAAAAAAAAAAAAAAATGGAGGAAGTGAAGTGGATGGTCCCGGAGGGTATGAAGGTGATGATTGGTGGGAGCACCCACGCCGACCTTCCTTCAACCTCCTCTTCTTTACTCCGTGTCTTGCTTCCAATGCCACGGTTTCAGATGATAGTGGGAGAGTTGGGTGATCCTGTGATTGGGATGGGTCTTTGTGGTAAGGACCAACAAAAAGCACTCAACTTGAAGAAGGATGGGAATCGCTGCTATTCTCAAGGGGACTACTCCTCCGCCTTGACCTACTACTCCCAAGTCTTCCTATCCTATCTTTTCTTTTGTTTTTCTTTCACATGAACATCTTCTCGTTAATTAATATTTTTAAGTTTGAATTAAATTTGATTTATTTAGGCACTCCGTGTTGCTCCAAGTTCCACTTCCACCACTCATCATGATGATGATGTTAATAATATTGATGGCAAAGATCTTGTTGCTATGTTATACGTGAATCGGGCTACTGTTCTCCATGTTAGTTTTTGTATTTAATCCAATCAGCACTACTTTCTTCTTTGGAAAATCTTTTCTTTCTTTCTTTCTTTCTTTCCTTCTTCTTTTCTTTTCTTTTTTTTTTCTTTTATAATGTATCAATTTTTTTTTTCTTCTCTGTGCTAGAGAATTGGTTTACTAATGGAGTGTGTAAGAGACTGTAATAGGGCCCTTCAAATTTCACCAACCTATGCCAAGGTACATATTATTATTATTCCCTATCGTTCTCTTTGCTACTTTATGCTTTTGCTTTGCATATTGGACTCGGATTGGTAATTGCATGTTTACATTTTGCCAAATCATTTCCTAATATCATCCGACCACATGCATCCAAACTACAAAGGGACTCCTCATTCCAAATAGGGTAATGTTATGGAATATTTATGACCATCCACAAATTGAATTTAGCTTGATCTGGGTAGGGTGGAACCTATGACTTTAGAGAATTGATATTGTTAATTTAGAGACCAATTGGTGCACCATAAATGCACTTACCTTTTGTTTGGAAAGATAGGCAGCTAGGCCAATGTGGAATCTATATATCAAGGAAGCCTACGTATCATTTCACAGCTTGTCACAACAAAAGCTTATCAGATTAGCTGGTGCTATGGGAGTTAATATCTCTGTCCCATAAGTTGTTGTGGTCGTCCCATTCTTCATTGAGTGCCTATCTGAGTAGGGGCAACGATTTGCTTGGGAGAAGATTTTTTTGGTGCAAGAAATCTTTTTCCAGATTCCCCCCCCCCCCCTGGCTGGGAAAGCCATACACCTTGAATAAACTTCTTACATGGGGTATTGCCAACTCAACGGTTTGCTACTTATGCACACACAGACATGAAGAACACCATACCTCTTTGTTGCTTGTCCTTTCACTGCTGAAGTCTAGAATGCAGTCATTGAAGCTGCACACTACCCTTCCTTGTCCTCTTTTTGGCATGGGGCCACTTTTGGCGCATTATCGTTAATTTTTTTCCTTCGTTTCTCAGATTGTTAAATGGAGGGTGGCTCTAACTGCTTCAGTTTATTGTATATGGCACACTAGGAGTTAAATTGGGAAATCACACTCCTTTTTCTAGTTCCCTGACTGAACAGATTTTGTCTGACTCTCCAATGTTGCAACTAAAACACACAAGCACTGTACAGAGACACCACAACAATCACCTCACAATACAATCGCTACACAACACAGTATCACATACACACACAACACAAAACAATACAACAACGCACACACTAAGACATTTCAAGCCCACTAGGAAGCTTCGCCCTTCTACTATAAACTCGTAATATAGATTTATAGATTCTTGTGGTCGTATCATAATGTCAGAGTCAGAATCAACTACTTTTGATTTTTATATTACTTTTATTTTGAGTGAGCTATTGACTTTGCTCAGTCCTAATTGTTTGGTAGAATTTCTATATACATTTTGTAACCACGTCGACCTAAAACATCTAATAACTCTGCTTCTCAACATACACAAGCAAATCTTTAATTTATTATAACTCAAAGATGGAAAGTTACAAAGCCTGGATATTCCAGATGTAATTCTTAGGATATTTACTTTATCTTATTTTATTTCATTTCCTCTCTTTCTTATACTTTTTTACTTTCATTGACAAATGGTTATTCCACATTGATAATTGACAATAGATGCATGCAACCTTAAGACGATCATAGTTATCTTGGACGATACTATTCCATATCACTGATTGAGTTTTTCTTGATTGTTTTTATTCTCAATTATTTTTTTAAGAGTAAATTTCATTAATATAAGAATGGTGTACAAACTCAATAGCAAGGGTTATAAAACCTCTAAAAAGCATGAAAGCTCCAAAAAGAAAAGGCTGGAGTAAACTACTCTTAGTTGCAACATTGGAGACTTGGACAAAATTTGTTTAGTCAGGGAACTAGAACAAGGAGTGGAATTCCCAATCTAACTCCTAGTATGCCATATACAATGAATTGAAACAGTTAAGATTAACACTATAACTATCTGGTGTAAAATTTTAAGCTTATAGGTAAGGTGTGAGATATTATATTTATTAAGTAACACTCTATAATCTTATGGCGGCGATCAAATAAGAGCTCAGTATTGCAATCGGTGTGTAGGAGAATGAGAAACAATATACTATTTTTGGTTTGCCTTTGTGCTTTTCTTCTGAAGAAATGATGGGCAATAACGTTGATATTGACCTCTAGTTTCTCATGAATTTCTAGTTTTGTGTATAATGAGGAATTAGTGTCTTCCATATGTAGAGAATTCTTGTTTGAGCTATGGTGAGCACTTCCATCCTAACCTTAGAAGAAATAGTGGAAGGCTGTGCTATAAAGTGCCCGGAAGGACTTTCTCCTTTTCCTTTGCTTGCATATTGATATTTTTGGATAAGTTCAGAATTTCATTAATATATAATAAAGTACAATGTACAAGATGAATAAAAAGCGATAGGACTCACAAGAGGCCTAAAATGTCGAGCAAAACATTGTACAAAACAAAAGGATGCTAAGATTGAGGTCTGCTTGCATATTGATGTTGGTCTCAATGTTAAAGCTTTCAATAGAGAGTCCTCCATGCTGGTTGAGTTGAGCGACAGAGACCTCTTTTAATGATTTATTGAGCTACTTCATTGAAAGCAAATGGCAGCAACTTATAGTCTGGTCATGAGATGAGGATACCTGGTACATTGATGATGGTAGGAGAGGAATTGCTTAGGCTATGATGACAACCTTGTCTGTTCAACTTTTATTATTGCACCTCCATATTTTGAAGCCATAGGTGTTCATCTTCAGTGTCTCCTTTGTTTTTTGTTTCTCCATGTGATCAAGCCTTGTATCTTGAATCATCTTTTGCATTGTCAACAGCCATTGTGCAATTCGTGTTTGTTGCTTTGCAATTTCTTGAATTCCTTTGGCAAGATCATGAAGTGATGTAGCAACTGTCAGTCTGTCACCTATTGCTCTTCATTAGCGTCATGCTGCAAGATAACAATCTCCAAGGAACCATAGATGACGCCAATTGGTAGATCATGGGTTTAATTTCACGAATATATGGCTTGAGTAAAAGGGAAAACTCAAACACCTTCAATTTGAAGGTTCATCAGCACTTGTTTCTCACTTAGGGTTTTTATAGCATGTTATAGAATAAGATTGCTGATATTTACTAGACAGGATAATTATTGAGGTGTTTGGTAAATGTTGGTACATTAACTATTAAACATACATTATCTATACATATCACTTCTTATATGTACAAAACATATCATCATTTTACAAATATGCTACGGACTTACATAATATATTACGCTATTTTACATGCTATTAGATGTCAATTCTAAACCTTTTTTTCCCTTTTTTGTCCGGTTTGGGTGAGTGTGCAGTTGTGGTGGTTGGTTGTGTGGATTGTGGTGGTGTTGTGGGACTGGTGTGGGAATTCATGTTGTGTAGACGCCATGGTGTGACACCAGGGAGTGCAAGTCACCCAAGTTGTTGGTGTGTGGCATTTGTGGGTTGGGTGTGGTTGGTTCTGGTTGTGCTTGTGTTGGTTTTGGCAAGGCAGTAGGTTCAGTTGTGTGTATAGGTCTTTGAGAGTACTACTTGTAGTTGTGAATCATGGAGCGTTATGGCTGTGTGGAAGGTTGTGAACATCAGTGGAGTGATTTGTGTCTTGCACTGTTGATATCATTTAGGTTTATTGCTCACGGGAAGAATGGAAAAGTTTGTCATCTTCAAAAATCTTTATAGGGGTATGAAGTAGAGTTCTCGTGTTTGGTTTGAAAATTCAGCTAGGCAAATGAAATATTTGGAATAACCAAAAGCAAGTTTGATCATTTGATGTTTCATAAATACTCTTTGTCTAGCATAATTCTTCTTGCAGTCTATGTGGATGATCTCATTATTATTGGAAGTTGATAAGGTTGGCGTCTCAACCTTTTTATCTAAAAGAGTTTGTAGATATAGTGTGAACTATTTTATTTATTAAGTAACACTCTCCTTACTTGTAGGTTAAGATTTTGAGTAAGGTTTATTAAGTACATGACTTAATTAGATGGGGTTATAATAAGTGTATATGGATTCGAAATTATATTCTAATACAATGTTAAGGTTAAATAATTATCTTATCTAAAAGTTTAAACTTGTACATATGGTGTGGGCTATTATATATATATTATGTAACAGAAGTGATAGAGAAATATCATCCTTGAAAGATTTTCTTCACAGTTAGTTCCAAACAAAGGATTTAGGGTCTTTGAAGTACTTTTCGAGGAGTTAAGGTGTTGAGGAGTAAGAAAGGTATTTCCTTATCTCAACGAATATGTGTACTTGACTTTTAATTGAGACGAGAAAGTTAGGAATAATACCATGCAATACTTTAATTATCTCGTGCTAACTTGTTTTGATATTGCATATTTCATTAATAGAATGAGCCAAATTATGTCTTTCTCATTGCTTTATAATTGATCTTGTGTTATTTGAAAGGTGTTCCTGAACTAGATATACTCTAAAAAAACAATGGTCACTCTTAGAGTGTTTTTCAAATGCGAATTAGGCTAAATTTAAGTACAGAAAGTCATTTACTGGTTATTGTGTTTTCTTAAAGGAAATATGATTTTATAGAAAAGCAAGATACAAAATGTTGTATTAGTTTTAGTGTAGAATCAAAATCTAGAGTCATGATTCGATCTATATGTGAGGTAATGTAGATTTATTGTATATTTGCTCAAGGTTTCAATGTCTGCAAAGTTGTAGTGTGATAAATAAACTGCTCTTCATATAGCAACAAATATTGTGTTTTATGAATGAATTAAATACATTAAGATTGATTATCATTGTTCATGAGAAGATACAACAAAATTTAATCTGAGTCAAAATGCATTTCTAATTTCTTTTGGCCGAAAAAATGCATTTCTAATTTATTTTTTTATTTTTGATTCTGTTGTCGCAGCAAGCAAAATATAGAAGACTTATTTATATTGTTTGTTCCATGAGAAAGTATTGTTTAAGAAGAAGCCACCACACTACCCCCTTTATTTTTGTGTCTTATCGTGTTCTTGCAATATCATTTTTCAAAAACTATATTCTGTAGATCATGGATACAAATACACACTTTTGCCTTCAATAGTATGGATAAAAATTATCTGAGATTTGGAACAAGCAGATGCCAGTTACTATAGTCTGTAGATAATTTGCTTCCTGGTTTTTTTAATTTATGATAAAATCTTTCTTTAGGCTTGGTTTCGCAGAGGTAAGGCCAATGCTGCATTAGGAAATTATGGAGCTGCATCCTGTGACTTTGAAGTTGCACATATGATGGAGACATCTTTAGGTGGAAAGAAACAAATTGAAAGTGAGATGAGGATGATTCCGAAACATTTGAAGTGTAGATCCACTTCACCAGCACAAAAAGAAAAGACTGGTGACCAAATTTCAGGTGGGGACATTTTATTTGCCATCAAAAGCATGTAAAATTAGCATCCAATGATGATAGCCTGTTCTTAAACATACCCAGGTGCCTTTTGTTTTTGAATATAGGTGTCAAGTGCTAAGTTGCTTTGTTCTAATCTTTTACACACAACACCTGTCCATTGTAACTAAATATTTCTTCCCAACAATGTGTCGTATCAGGGTTTTCTTCTACCTTGGATCCTCACTATTAAAGTGCTACCCTGAGGGGCCTTTTCTTTTTTAACAAAGATTGCTTTTCTTAGTTGACGAGTCCTAAAGAAGGCACTTAGTGTAGAGTTGCTTGCTTTCATGCTAATCACAACTTGTTCCTACATCTAAACTTAGTAAACATCTTCATTACACCACTGCCTTTACATGCATGATGAAATTGGATTGTGTAAAGCTTTCTAATGCATTAGGAAGTAATTGATCTGCATCGATTTTAAACTGTTATTACAAATCAATAAGAAGAAACTCAAGAAGTTTTGTCCGTAGATAATTTAGGACTAAAATTTCCTCACTTTATTGGTTGCTAAAGCATGAATAAGAGCATGCTTATTCTTTAACAATCCTGTGGAGGCTTTGATTTTGTGAGCTGTTATAGAGTAAATAGATAATATTGTATTAATTAATGTAATTAATAAGTGGTAGGTAGGGTTGGTGTACCAACCGCTAGGAGCACATCATCTATATATATCTCTTTTTATGTACATAAATTTTTATCATATCAAAATATAATTATTCTACACTTATATTTTACATGGTATTAGAGCCTCGGGGCCTTTTGAATTAGGGTTTAGCTCTTATTGCCCTAATGAGCAACATCTGGCTCTGAAGCCTCACCCTGAAGAGTGAGTGGCTAATTTAATTAATTAGTGTAGCGGGTTTGTAAGTGTAATTACAATTTCTATAGTTAAGTATACTCAATTCCGTTAGTATCAAGAAGTATTAAGAAATTCGTCTCAATCTATCATGATTATTGTCGAGTCACGTAATTTAAATGAGTACTTTCTTTCTTCCATGTCACAATAGGTTATTGACTTAGGTGCTACTGATCATCTTCTCTTGTTAGCTTAACAGATGGCTTTATATTATCTGTTATTGGTTCTAGCATAGTGCATCCGACTCTATTACTTTCTTTATCTTTTGTCTTAAGTCTACCAAACTTTCCTTAAGTGAAATTACTCATAGCATAAATTGTTTTGCCTTGTTCTTTTCTGATTATTGTTTGTTTTAGCATTTTATGATGAAGAAGATTATTGATAAAGGACATGTATCAGGAGAACTCTATGTTTTGGATATTCATATAGGGGTAATTAGACCCAAGTATTTTGACTCCTTTGAATCACATTGTTGTCTTGGTCATTCTTTTTTGTCTACCTTAAAGAAAGTGTGTCTTGAATTTTGGTTTGTTTGATGAATTGCGTTGGATAAAAACATTTTTTAAGGAACGCGGAGTTGAGTTTTTCAAAAATTTATAAAGCTAATAGGTTTTGTTCAATTTTGGATAGCAATTACCAATAATAGGCAAGCACACCTACCGAAGAAGCATAGAAAATATTAGGTTGGACCCCAAGGGAATTGGTGGCAACTACCTTACTCCCATTTTATTTATTGTCTAACCAAAGAAAATCAGAAGAACATACTGAAAATAGAGGCAAAACTAGGTTAATGAATATTCACAAATGTTTTAAGGGCAAAATTAATGGTGGGTTTGTAAAATTGCAAGACAATAGCCAGGTTTGCTTCACCAAATCCTTATCATCTGATTTCAAATCAAAACTTTAGGAGAGTTATTCTTGGTATGTTTGTACTGTTGGATTCATTTAGGTAAGTTAAAGCCTCTCTTAAGATCAGTAACTCTAGTTCTAGATCAGACCATCGGAATGTCTTCTCAGGCTCTCAACGGTCTAGACCTGCATAAAGTTTTAGAATCCTTTGTTTTAAAACCAACTCAATGAATTTTAAAAACAAGAGATAGAAAGTCTCACAACCCCTCTCTCAAGACGATTATGACCAACTTCATTAGTAGCTTCGGATCTATTCAAAAGAATGACCTCTCAGCCTATTCAGTTGAAATCAAACATAGGTCTAACAGGTGCGCCACGCGATTAGACTCACGAAAATAAATTCAAGCTACTAATCACAAATACCCAGTTAATTTACTTGAAAGCGCATTTGAATTCACATGAATCAGGATTTGAACTTACAAACCTTAAGCTGTAGGAGATTATTTCTTCATGGGTTTAAACATTAAGCACGATTTCTAAAGAAATAAAATTGAATCAAAGAATATTTCAGTTATGATCACAATCTCACAAAAATTATGAACAGTGGGTTTAATTGATTTTACCCAGAAAACACGAAATTTTCTAAAGTAGGAAGACACTTGTTCTTTCGCTTCAGAATTGTCTCTTTATACTAGGTTAAACAAATGTGCTACACAAAATTCTATACATCGTACATTGTCCATATTGCATGCCTCTACACGCTTATTTATAGGCTCAGGGTACAAAAATCATAAAGATTTTATTACTGACGTGGCAGATTCTTTTATAACGGAATACACTGTTTTTATACATGCGCACGTCTGCATCGCTTGCTCAAACAATCGCTCATTGAGGGGTTATGCCCAAACTTATGGTATAAACTATGCGTATACTTTTTCTCTTATAGCTAAATTGCCATTTATCTGACTATATATCTCTATGGCAGCTACTCATGATTGGCCTGTACATTAGTTAGATATTAAAAATGGCTTTTTACTTGGGGATCTTGAATAGGAAGTCTATATTGAACAACTCCCTGGGTTTGTTGCTTAGGGTGAAAAAGAAAAAGTTTATCGTCTTCATAAATCTTTATACGGTTTGAAGTAGGGTCCTTGTGCTTGGTTTTGAAAATTTAGTCAAGATAGTTGAAAAGTTTGGGATGATCAAAAGTAAGTTTGACCACTTAGTGTCTTATAGACGTTCTTTATTTGGAATTATTTTTCTTGTTGTTTATGTAGATGATATAATTATTGTTGGAAGTGATGAAAGAGGGATACTTTTTTTTGAAAAAGTCTCTTCATAGTCAATTCCACATAAAGGATTTAGAGCCTTTGAAGTACTTTCTAGGAGTTGAAATGTTAAGGAATAAGAAAGGTATTTTCTTGTTTCAACGAAAATATGTAGTTAACCTGTTATCTGAGAAGGGGAAGTTAGGGACAAAACCATGCAATACCTTGATGACACCTAATTTACAACTTAGTAAGGATGGAGAGTCATTTAAGGATTTTGAAAGATATAGGAGATTGGTTGGGAATTTGAATTATCTCACTGTAACATGTCTTGATATTATACATTCTGTTAGTGTTGTGAGCTAGTTTATGTATTCTCCAATAGTTTATCATTGGGTTGCTTCGGAATAGAAGAAGTGCTATTTGAAAGGTGCTCCTATATAAGGTATACTATACCAAAATCATGGTCATTTTCGTATGGAATGCTTTTCTGATGTAGATTGGGTTGATTTCAAAGAAGATCGAAAATCCACTACTGGCTACTGTGTTTTGTTTGGAGGAAATCGGGTTTCATGCAAGAGTAAGAAGCAAAATGTTGTATCCAGATTTAGTTCAGAATCAGAGTAAATAATTATGACTCAATCTACATGTGATGTAATGAGGATATGCCAAATTTTCATAGAGGGTGGGCTCAAAGTTCTTCTACCAGCAAAACTGTGGTGTGACAATCAAACTGCTTTTCATATTGCATCTAATTCCGTATCATGAACGACTCATGAAAAGAAATAATAAAATTTAGTTTCCATATGTTATGTGAAGACTGAAGAACAACTTGGAGATCTTTTCACAAAAGTATTGAATGGAACTCGGATTAGTTATTTGTGTAATAAGCTGGGTATGATAAATATCTATGTTCTAACTTGAGGGAGAGTGTTATAGAGTAAATAGATAATATTGTATTCATTAGTGTAAGTAATATAGTGGTAGGTAGGATTAGTACACCAACGATTAAGAGCACATCATCTATATATATTTCTTTGTATATACATAAATTTTTATCACCTTAAAATATAATTATTCTTCACTTATATTTCACATGAGCAAACCATTGGAAGAATTATGTAATGTGTTTATTTTTCTACATTTTCTTTGGATCTCAGTGTAGAATTGGTTGGTTTTTTCCCCTAGCTTAAGGGGCTTGAGTCAAGGAGCCTCACATCCCTCTTATCTTTTGTTTTGGAATTTTTCTCTTGCCTAACAAAGGAAAAATCTTGGCATGATTCTCTAAGTGCAAAATAAAGAAGCGGCCCATTTTTGTTTTGCGAATGATCTCCTCCTTTTTGACCATTGATCAAAAGGGCTATATTCCTATTGAATGAAATTCTGTTAGAATTTGAGAGTATCTTTTGGGCTCAAAGCTAATCCCAAGGAGATAGATTTGTTGAATGTAGTGACAGACCTGAAATGCAATATATTCTTAGAATATTGGGCTTTTCCTTGGGGTCTCTCATAGTGACATATTTTGGTAGAACTTCTGCTGAGTTGAACTTCTGCTTTTAGGGGCTGCTATTCCTTTGGTTTTGATTGTTGCATATGATTCAAGTCGAGCTTCCCTGCAGCACAACTTCAGTGATGGATTAGTTTTCCCATACTTTCATATATCTTATTTCCTTGTTATGTATTTTTTATTATAGCTGATAGGTTATTAAGGTTTTCCTTTTATGTACTTTTCCATGGTGGGTTTAATTTTTTTTAGTTAATCATATAATTCATTAATAACCAAAATGAGGAAACTACAACCATAAAGTGCAGACTAGTGGCATGACCAAAATATACAAAACAAACTAGAGTTGACCACTCGAATACAAAGACATCTTATTATAACCATCTAATACAGGATTAGGAAACACACAACAAATGACTATAGCTACGGATTATGTCTTGTGTAGAAGAAAACTTGATAAGCCAATAAAGAAGAGTCAATAAACCACATATCTAGGTGTACTGAATATTCTAATCACCGAATTTGGTCCTATCTAAAGGTAAGCTAACAGATATACTAAAGTATGATAAATTTAGATAATATGCAAATTAAAGAGTAGATTTGGACTAATTCTAAACTAATCTAAACCTGAGACAACAAAAGTATCAACTTAGTATCTAGATTGATTTGGGCAACTAATATGATAATGCTTTTCTTAAGTTGAACAAAAAAAAAAAAAAAAATTATTGATAATGCTTTTCTTCTATTCCCCCCCACCCCCCCGCCCCAAAGAACCCAATTTAAGATCTATTTGTTTTTTTTAAAAAAAAAACTCTTATTAATGGAAAATGCTTTTCATTGAATATATTTTCCTCAAAACGACATATTTTCATGTGTTTGGTTGTATTTAATAAAAATACGTTGATAAGACCTTTTTGGTGTTTGAAATTAATTTTATATAAAACATAGTATGGCGTTTAAATAAAGCATCTTTTATGGTGGAGAGTACTTTGAAAAACTTCTTCCTAACCTCCTTTTAATAAGAGTAAGTCATTTTTTCAAAAAGTGAAAAAGTTTCTTCTAAAAGGGAAAACATTTTCTACTTGAAAGGATATTTTCAGCCTAACAAATAAATGAAAAAAGACAGATTTCCAGAAAATATTTTTCTCAAAACAAATGGGGACTCAGTTTTATCTATTCTTAATTCTTCATTTTCTACATCTGTGTAAGAGGTATGAGTGTTTTAGACTTATGCATGGATTCTTTGACGAGATCAGGTCAACCTATGTGCAATAATTCTGAGGACTTGTTTTGCTTCTTGTTTCTGCCAACAATATACTGTCTAGGCTTAAAAAATGTCACTATCAAAGGTAAGCTGCTAGTGGAAATTGGGAAGGGGGTTTTGATGAACTGTAGTTGCCCATGGCTAAATTGGCTTGGCAACTACTGACTCTGCATAATATAAACTACGTTTTTCTTTCTTTAATTGCTTGTACCTGGGTTTACTTGATATTACTCAGTTTATTTCCTAGGCTCTGTTACAAAGCAGATTTGTAGAGAACAGTATTTTCTGAGGTTATATTGTATAATATTTCATGATTGTTGATAGATGAGCTGCAAGGAATAAAATTAACGCTTGTGACGGATCTTCATAAAGGAAGAGGAGTTGCTTCGGTAGATGACATTCCTCCGTCCTCATTGGTTCATGCCGAGGAGCCTTATGCTGCAGTATGTCCTAATACTACTATAGCATGTGCATCATTGTGTGAAATCTGTTGACATGTTTGCTTTGTGTTAGTGTTCCGTACCTTTCACTAATATCCTTCATTGATGTTGAAATGGAGATTAAGGATTCAACTACAAACCTGGAGATTTACATACAAATGGCCATTGGAAACCATTGCATCACCCCCATTATGCCCCTTCCCTTGCCCTTCAAACAACACCGGGGGGGGGGGGGGGGGGGGGGGTGGGTGGGTGAAGAAAGGAAAAAAAAAACTAGTAAATTGAGGATTTCTTTGGCTTGAGTATCAAAAGGTCTTTTGAAATATTATTTGATCCAAGACATTTTATCAAAGGTGTTCACACCTACTTGGTGTGAATATTTTGTTAAATGCTGAATTAAGCCCTTGAACTTTTAAGATTGGTGCATGACCCTCTATTAATTGATGCGTTTGATTTTTTCCTTCCAAGTTTTAATATTGTCTAATTGTTCCCTTAAAGTTAAATATTTCTTCAATGCTCTTGTTGAAGTTCAAAAATTGTCAAAGTAATCATGTTCGTGTAAACTTACAAATTTATGTGCATTAGAAGGGTGTTAAGACAGCTAGTCTGATGCATCTTGATAATATGAGTGTGTCAAAATGTCTTGTGATTGAATTAGCATAGCATATATATTGGACTTATTGTGTTAACTACGTGAATTTCCATTTCCTATAAGTGAAAAAAGGGGTGTGTTAGTTGATACCACTCGTCCTACATTAGATGATACTTCTAAGGGTTTTGTCTAACATACAAGAACATAACATTTAGTCATGAAGGTTTAATTAATGAATCACTCTGCGATGGTATCTTTGGAGTTCGTTTACATAATGGAGATCTACAAAGTTGTACAAATTTGTGAATTTATGTGACTAAGGGGTTA
The DNA here is from genome assembly GCA_024138025.1 of Combretum micranthum. Lineage (NCBI taxonomy): Eukaryota > Viridiplantae > Streptophyta > Magnoliopsida > Myrtales > Combretaceae > Combretum > Combretum micranthum. The sequence goes on from JAMXBD010001243.1 coordinate 330,621, forward strand.
TATTCCCCTATAACTAAGCAATTCATGAAGGGCTACAATTTGCTATCATGGAAGTTTCAATGGCCTGTTATGTGTTCTCTACTTTTACTAAAGCTGCAAAATCAACTTAGTTTTCTATTTTAAAATGAACTCTGTGAGTTGATAGGCTTTAAATTTTGCATACCTTATTATGTGGCATACCTAGGTACCTCTGTAGATCTATCATATAGTTAGTGTAAGTAATTTTGTTAAAATAGTCCAGATGCTTGTCCGTTTTTGATCATTATTATTCTGTCAAAATTAGTGTCTCGATTGGCTTGCAGATAATATTGAAGGCTTGTCGGGATACCCACTGCCATTATTGTTTCAATGAATTACCAGCAGATTCCGTCCCTTGTACATCATGTTCAATAGCATTGTACTGCTCTCAGCATTGTCATATGCAAGCAAGAGGGGGAAATCGAAGGAAAAACACAACAAAAATCAGTATACGTCCAAATTTACCTTGCAACCTTGGAAAGCACATTGCAGGAGTAACTGAAGGGGATAGCTATGAGGAAGATCTGAAGCATTTTTATGAACATCGCCATGAATGTCTTGGTGCAAGCTGGCCTGCTGTATTGCCTCCACATGTAGTTTTGGCTGGTCGAATAATTGTGAAAATCCTGGTGTACAAAAGTGACTCGATCAACACTTTGGTATGTTTGTGAAGAAAAAGAATATTTTTCTTTCTATATCTTTATACAGCAAATTAGCTGGTATTTATATACACTATATAGCATAATACCTACCTTAAATAAGGAAAGATTGCAGTTAATTTACAGAAATTATGGTCCTATAAAAGCTAATAAATACACACTAATGGCTAATAAATACACTCTAATTAAAACAGAAGACAAAAAAATTACAACAGTCAAATCAACAAGAAAGGAAAGAAAAGCTGTCATTTTTCCACGCTCCTCCTCAAGTTGGGTTGAAAAATATTTTTCATCCCAAGCTTGTGACTTAGATCTTCGAAGCTTTTCTGAGGCAATGCTTTAGTTAGAATATTAGCAACCTATTGGCTGGTTGGTGTATAGATTAGCTGAACAACATTATCTTCGACTTTTTCCTTTATAAAGTGACGATCAATCTCCACATGTTTGGTCCTGTCATGATGTACAGGATTCTTTGCAATACAGAGTGCTGATTGGTTGTCACAAAGAAGTTTCATAGGTTGGTCAAGTTCAACACCAAGTTCTTGAAGTAGTCTTCTAATCCAAATGCCTTCACATAGTCCATTAGCTAAAGCACGAAACTCAGCTTCTGCACTACTCCTAGAGAGAACAGATTGTTTCTTGCTACGTCAAGTAGATAAATTCCCCCATACAAATTTGCAATAGCCTGAGGTTGATCTTCGATCTGTTACTGAACCAGCCCAATCTGCATCGTTGTATACTCTTAGATCATGACTAGTACTCTTCTTGAAATAAAGTCCCTTCCTAGGTGTTAGTTTCTAATACCTTAGTATCCTAAAAACTGCCTCCATGTGCTCTTCTTGTGGATTATTCATGAACTGACTCACAACACTTACTGAAAAACTAATGTCAAGTCTAGTGTGTGAAAGATGGATTAATTTTCTCACCAATCTCTGGTATCGACCCTTATCAACTGGCGTGCCTTTCTCAGCTCTACCCAACTTGTGTGTTACTTCCATTGGTGTATTTGCTGGTTTGCACCCGAGCATTCCACATTCTGTTAGTAAATCCAAAATGTATTTTCTCTGAGTTATAGAAATACCTCGTATTCCTTAGGTTTTTGACTTCGAATTCTCTAGCCAGAATCATCTTCAAACTAGTTACTTTTTCGAAGAAATTTCCTGTAATAATGATGTCATCTACGTATACAATGAGTATACACAACTTCCCTGTTTGAGATCTCTTGACAAATAATGTGTGATTGGATTGGCACTGATAATAGCCGTGTGACCTTACTACTCGTGTGAATCTCTTAAACCAAGCTCTTAGAGACTGTTTAAGACCATATAAAGATCTTTTAAGTCTGCAAACTTGGTTTTGTGTGTCAGGATTTTCAAACCCTGGAGGAATCTTCATATACACTTCTTCTGCTAGCTCCCCGTTTAAGAATGCATTCTTCACATCTAGTTGTAACAAAGGCCAGTCTAAATTTGCTACAAGGGATAAAAGTACATGAATCGTATTGAGCTTTGCTACTGAAGCAAAGGTCTCTTGGTAGTCAATACCATAAGACTGAGTAAAACCTCTCACCACCAATCGAGCCTTGTATCTATCAATACTTCCATCTTCCTTGTATTTAACTGTAAAAATCCACTTGCATCCTACTAGATTCTTCCCTGGAGGTAGGTCAGTAATTTCCCAAGTCTGATTCTTTTGTAAAGCTTGAATCTCATCAAGGACTGCTGCTTTCCAGAAAAACATCTTTCAACGCCTCTTGGATATTAGCTGGTACCTGTACAGTTTCGAGATTTGCTACAAAGGTTTGAAACTTTGGTGAAAGAGTTGAGTAAGATATATAATTGTGCAAGGGGTATTGGGTACACGATCTCACTCCCTTTCGATGAGCGATAGGAACATCTAAATCATCTACTACAGGAAATTCACCAGTATGATTTTTAGACATATAATTATCTCCATTCTCATCATCCAGTGATTCGTTTTCATTCAATGAGTTCAAATTGGACTCTTGGATAGTCCCAGGTAGCACTCGAGGTTCTTCTTCTGGATTAATGGTTCTTCTCCAACAGTAAACACGAAGCTCTTTGTTTGTTGGCAAGTCAGGCACAGGAAAAGACTGAGGAGACTCAAAAGAGTTTTCAGCAAAAGAGTTTTCAGACTCAGTAGACAAATCAACGAGAATAATAGAAGTGGTATAATCTAAAGGTGAACTTTCTGTGATGGGAATATTATCTATGTCCATATCCCAGGATTGACATTCTTTGTTGTACTCTTTCTCCCCCTGAATGGCAGTGTTGGGATAAAAGGGTTGATTCTCAAAGAAAGTGACATCCATAGAATGATAATATCTTCTTGTTGTTGGTGAATAACACTTATAACCCTTTTGACTTGGGGAGTAACCAAGGAAAATACACTTTATGGCCCGAGGATCAAGTTTTTCATGACTATGAGGATGGACATGAACAAAGGTAGAACACCCAAAGACTTTGAGAGGAATAGATAACATGAGACGTGAAGAGGGATAATGTTTGAGAAGGACTTGGATTTGGGTTCGGAAATTGAGAACTCGAGATGTCATCCGGTTTATGAGAAATGCAGAAGTGAGAATAACATCTCCCCAATGTTGTTTTGGGACATTAGAGGTCCACATTAGTGAACGAGCAACTTCCAGAAGATGTCTATTTTTGCGTTCTGCAATGCCATTTTGTTGAGGAGCATCAACACATGAACTTTGTTGAATAATCCCTTGTTCTAACATATAATCCCCTAAGGTTGTTTTAAAGAATTCTTTTGCATTATTTGTTCTAAGGATTCGAATTTTTGTTTGATACTGGTTTTGAATCATTGAGTTGAAATTTTTGAAGACCTTTTCGACCTCGGACTTTTGTTTAAGGAGAAAAACCCAAGTTAACCGAGTGTGGTCATCAATAAAAGTCACAAACCAACGAAACCCTAGAACATGTTGTACACGAGAGGGTCCCCACACATCACTATGAAACATTGTAAATGGACGAGATGGTTTGTAATTTTGTTTTGGGAACACAGTTCGAGTATGTTTTGACAACTGACAAACTAAATTACTTTGAACTTTTATTTTTGAATAAAGTAGGAAATAACATCTCTAGATATATAAAGTTTGGATGCCTTAAATGATAATGCCCGAGCATAACATCGTCATTTATACTGGAGATATTAAGAGAAGCATTCCAAGAATGTAGGCTTCCAACATTTAGAGCTTGTCCACTTGGAGACTTGTTGTTGGTGAGAAGATATAACCCCGAACACTCCTTAGCACTGCCAATCGTCCTCCCCGAATCCATATCCTGAAAATCACATGAGTTTTTTGAAATTTAGTAACACAGTTGTAGTTCTGAGTAAGTTTACTGATAGATAACAAATTATAGTTCAACTTTGGAACATACAACACAGAGTAAAGAGTTAAATCCTTAGTTATCTCCACCGTTCCAATTCCAGCCACTTGTGAACGTGTGCCATAAGCAATTTGAACATACCATTTTTCCTTATACGGATTCATATAAACAAACAACTGTTTATCTCCAGTCATATGATCTGAGGCTCCCGAGTCGACTATCTAAACACCACACTTTTCTATTTTAACATTAAAAACATGGCATATATTACCTTTATGAGCCACAGCACCATAAGATATGTTAGGCAATGAGGTACTGTTTTGTTGAACAAATAATTGTTGGAGTAGTTCCAACTGTTCCTTGCTAAAGAGGACAGAACCAAGGTTTTCAGATTTTTCTTCCATGGCAACAGAATGTCCCTTGCTTTCTTTTCGATTGTTGTACTTCAAATCATTTGGCTTGCCATGAAGATCCCAGCACTTATCTCGTGTATGACCAAGTTTGTGACAATAATCACACTTTGGTCTCTCCTTCCTTGGCTTCCACTTGTGATAGGCTGCTGACCACTCTTTGCAGCAAGAGCAATTCCCTCGGTATTGCTGTATGAGTTTTGAACTCCTAACATGACCTTCTTTTGACTTTCTTCTCTTCTCACTTCTGCAAAAGCTTCATGCAAACTGGGAATAGGTTGCTTTGAGAGATTCTTCCACGCACTTCATCCAAATTTTTGTTGAGACCGATTAAATACTTATAGAAGTGCTTCTATTCCACAATCTTCTTGTAGTAAAGAGCATCATCTTTACACTTCCAATGATGTTCTTCAAACATGTCAAGTTGTTGCAAAAAACGATTAACAATACTAAAATATTGAGTGACACTGAGTTCTCCTTGTCATTGATCATGGAGAACATACTCAATATCAAATAATTTCGATGTGTTTTCAACATGGAAATACGTCTCTTTTGCTGCCTCCGAAATCTCTGCCGCAGTTTCATATAGGAGAAAATTTTCTCCTATCTCATTGGTCATAGAATTGAGAAGCCATGACATTACCATATTGTTCTCTGTCTTCCATGTTCGGAAAGCTTTGTCTTCTTCATTGGTCTGGATTGCTTTTCCGGTGAGGTACTCATCTTTTTCTTTGCCCCTAATAAAAATCAGAATTGATTGGGACCATTGGAGATAATTCTGGCCATTCAATTTATGGTCGGTGATATTGAAGGGCTGGTTATCGATGACTCCTTGTTAATTGGGCAAACTTGGGATGACCTCCATCAATGAAGCTCCTTTGATTGAAATGGAATTTTTTTTTTATTTTAGGGTTTCTGTATCAGAGAAAAATGCTCTGATACCATGAAGAAAAAGAATATTTTTCTTTCTATATCTTTATACAGTAAATTAGCTGGTATTTACATACACTATACAGGATAATACCTACCTTAAATAAGGAAATATTATAGCTAATTTACAGAAATCATGGTCCTATAAAAGCTAATAAACACACACTAATGGCTAATAAATACATCCTAATTAAAACAGAAGACTAAAAAATTACAGCAGTCAAATCAGCTAAAAAAGAAAAGAAAAGTTGTTATTTTTCCATAGTTTGCAAGGATTAAGGAAAAAAATAATAACTTTTTCCAAAAAAATTACACATATCCTGCTAGATAAAAAATAATCCTAGAAATAGGCTATGAATAAAGAACCTGCCTAATCAGCATCAGAATATCCAATTATTTTGGAGTGACCATGATCTTCGTATAATAGACCTCTACCTGGTGCAACATTTTACACATCTAAGAATCCTGACCACTGCATTCCAATGACTAGTACAAGGAGAATGGAGAAACCGACTGATAATACTACCTGCAAATGATATATCAGGTCGAGTGATAGTAAGATAATTGAGTCTTCCTACCAAACGATGATATCTCCCTGAATCTATAAAAAGCTTCCCCTGTCCTGATAATAATTTCACATTGGGATCTATAGGAGATTCCACAGGCTTGCAATTAAGCATGCTGGTTTCTTCCAGTATATCTAAAGCATATTTTCTTTGAGAGAGTACCATATCAAAACTGAATTGAGCAACATCTATGCTAAGGAAGTATCTCAATAAGCCAAGGTCCTCGGTTTGGAAATGTTTGAAAAGATGTGCGTTCAATTGAGTAATATCATCCTGATCATTACCAGTTATGACAGTGTCGTCTACATACACTATTAAGTAAATGCATTATCCTTCAGATGTGTGCTTATAGAAAACTGAGTGATTAGATGTACTACGAATCATTCCAAACTCCATTATAACAGTATCGAACTGGCTAAACCAGGCACATGGAGATTGTTTCAAACCATAAAGTGAACGTCGAAGTTTACATACTAGATTAGACTCCCCGTGAGCAATAAAGCGAGGCGGTTGCTCCATATAAATTTCCTCCTGGAGTTCACCATGAAGAAATGCATTTTTAATGTCCAATTGGTACAAGGGCCAATGTCGCATAGCTGCAATGGAGATAAATAAGCGAACAGAGGACATTTTAACAACATGAGAGAATGTATCAACATAATCCAAACCATATATCTGAGTATAACCCTTGGCAACCAATCGAGCCTTAAGTTGATCAACTTTACTATTAGGACCAACAACCTTAATAGCATAAACCATCGACATCCAACAAGAGATTTGCCAAGAGGTAAGGGAACTAAATCCCAAGTACCACTGGCATGCAAAGCAGTCATCTCGTCTACTATTGCCTGTGTCTACCCTGAATTTGTAAGAGCCTTACTCACATTTTTGGGAACAGAAATGGAAGATAAAGAGAAGACAACGATGCAATAGGATGGAGATAAACGTTGATACCTAAGGCAATAATAAATTAGATGAGGATTACGAGTAGAACGGTTACCTTTTTTGAGAGCTGTAGGAAGGTCCTCTTCAGGTAGGTCCTTAGCAGGTGGAGATGTTGGAACAGAAGATGAGTCAGTAGGAGCCTTTGAAATATGTGGTGTCTGAGAAAGGTAAGTGTCGAGTGTGTCGATGGTAAACCTGTAATGGTAGAGGGGAAGGAATAGATTCAGGAAGAGCTAACTAAGAGGGAATTGGTAAAATCTCCGACAGAGGAGTCTCAGATGAAGAGAGAGAATAAAAAGAGGAAGATTCAAAGAATGTAACATCAGGAGACAAATAGTAGCGACGAGTAGTGGGTGAATAACACTTGTAACCTTTTTGATGTTTTGAGTAACCAAGGAAAACACAGTTAATAGAACGTGTTGATAGTTTGTCCTGACTAAGAGACATATTGTGAACAAAACATGTGTAATCAAAGACATGTAGTGGAAGCACATACAAGGGTTGATAAGAAAATAAGATCGAGTGAGGAATTTTGTACTGAAAAATAGAAGAAGATATTCTATTAACGAGATAACAAGCAGTGAGAACAGTATCAGTCAAAAAACGAGTAGGCACATGATGATGTAAAAGAAGTATGCGGGCAGTTTTAATTAGATGTCTATTTTTACGCTTAGCAACTCCATTTTGTTGAGGTGCATAAGCACAAGATGACTGATGTAAAATGCCATGAGAGGATAGAAACTCAATAAATTGATTAGAAAAGTATTTAGGAGCATTGTCACTGCACAAAATTTGTATAGATACATTGGATTGTGTTTTAATTTCAGCACAAAATGACTCAAAAATTGAAAATAACTCGGAGCAACTTTTTATTAAATATAACCAAGTATAGTGCGAATAGTTATCAATAAAGGTTACAAAGTACTGAAAACCCAAAATTAACACGACATGATACGACACGACACAGACTCCAAATATCAGAATGAACTATAGCAAAAGGAGAGGCAGCCCGAATATTTACCCCTGTAATTGTACACGCCCCCATAGCAATAATATATTTTGGTTCAGGCATTTGTTCATATGATCTCACTAAAGGAGCCATTTTCATTGTTACTGTGCCGGCTGTTAAAATTAGGTCCACCTGTCTGGGGCTGGATCTTGGTACTAGTCCATAACGATCAAAGTCGAATCGTACTCAAATTGGATCAGTGATTGATTTTTAGATTTTGTCGTAAACCTAATTGGTTACTTCCAAATACGTAAATCCCAAAAAGAGGCTAGCCCAACTTAAATGTGATATGATAGCTTCTTTGTGGTCTAACATTCTTGCTCATACATTATTCTCATTCTGTTCTGGATTGTAATCTCTAATGAAAAATATAGCCCCATGGGCAAAAGCTCCTGTCATAATGAATCCTGTGATGTATTGGTGATGAGTATATAAGGCAGCTTGAGTAGTAAAATCTTTTGCTATGAACGCATAAGCATGTAAAGAATACATGTGTTGAGTTACCAAGTTGAAAAGACATACAATCCAAGAAAGACAATTGAGAAAAATTAGGAACCATCTTTTGAAATTGAGAGAGACTGGGATGGCCTAAACGACTGTGGAGAAGAGTTGGAGAGACTGTAGCAGAACATGCTAGATGAGAAGCTGGAGGGTTAGAGAGGTAGTAAAGCTCCTATGACTCACATCCTGTTCGAATCGTCTGTCCCGTACTGAGGTCCTGAAAAACAATAGAATAAGGGTCAAATTTAATAGAGCAGTTTAGGGCATGTGTGACTTTACCAACAGAGACAAGATTAAATGGACAATGTGGAATATAAAAAACACTTTCTAAAGGCACAGATGGTAAGGGTTGTGCATTACTCACAGCTTTAGGTACTGCATGTGAACCATTTGTTACAGTAACAGAAGGTAATGGTGCAGATTGCAAGAAATGAGAAAACAACTGAGGATTACTAGAAATGTGTTCAGAAGCACCAAAATCAACCGCCCATGGACCTAAAGTAGAAAACTGAGTGAGACATGCAACAAAATTACCAATATAAGCAAAGGAAACAATAGAAGATGAGGACTGCTGTGAAGCCTGATACTGCAAATAATTCTCAAGATCAGCTCCAATGAGAAGTAGAGATTCAGTATGTTGTGTAGTAGAAGAGATAGGATATGTATTCTGAATGATATTAGCTTGTGGAGGACGTCCATGCAACTTGTGACATTTGTCCCTAGTATGACCCCACCAATGGCAGTAGGTACACCTAGGATGGGTTTCCTTAACAATCCCACGATCACCACCCTATCCTTCTCTGTTATCCATGTGACCTTAGGAAGCCATTTGAGAAACTAGAGTTGAGTTATCCGTACAAGAAAAACCATGTACAAATAGATTAGGAATTGATGACACACGAAGAAGACGAGAGAAAACTTCATCCATAGATGGTATAGTAGGATTAGCCAATATTTGATCACGAATTGAAGTAAGATCAGGACCAAGTATAGCAAGGATTCAAACCATGAAAAATTTCTCTCTCAGAGTCAAATCATCTTGAAGAGACTGACCTGGAGGGAGTAAAGAGCTGCACTCAACTTTAATGGATGCCCATCTGCCAAGAAAATCAATAATTAACATACCTGTTTGTCTCAAATTAAGTAGATTAGATATCACTGAGTACAAACGTTGAATATCATTTGTATATAGTTTCTTCAACTGAGTCCAAACATCATAGCAAGTTGAGTAATGACTGTAAATTGGATGAAGAGATGGAGAGATGGATCGATGGATTGCCACAAAAGATTCAGTAAAAGAGCATCAACTCTCATCTATTGATCCTTGTCTTTCTTTGGATATTTTGTTATATCATCTAGTTTGGTGGTCAAATGGTCTTGTAGACCTTGACCCATGCACCATAATTCCACAGCCTTAGACCAAGACATGTAATTAAAACTTCCCATCAATTTCTCAGTTGCAATGGCAGGAGATGGAGATAATACACTCGAAAAAGGACTAGTTTTCAAGAAAGAAGAATCACTAGTGATGTTAGATTGAGAATAACCTGGAGAAAGGATCGAAAAGATGAAAAACAGCAAAAGTCAGTGGCAGACGGCGGCGGATGGTGGTCGGCGGCTGGAAACAGGTCGGAGCCTAATGCTGGGACGGTTGGACCGAGGGAATATCAGAAAAGCGGCGCGTGACACCAAAAGTGGGTTGGAAAACACACGTCGGCTAAAAAGAGGATAACAGGAGCGGACGGCGATGGTGGTGCGTGACGGCGTTTCCGACGGCGAGCTTCTTAAGTTTTGCCGTTGGAGAAGAGAGGAACACGATGATGTAATCAAATTTGAAATCCAACACTAGAAAGAGCAAATCCAGACATGAACAGCCACTGAAAATTATGGTTTGTGTTTAAGGTTTGTGAAAATTAGGGTTTGTGTGTTTAGGATTTGAATTTAGGACTTGCCACTTTATGGCTCTATTACTATATGAACAAAGAGAGAAAAAAAATATATTTTCTGATATTTCTTATCATTTTGTTTGTACATACAAAGAGATATATATACAATGTTCTTGTGATTGTTAGTATACCTTACCTACCACTATATTAATTATATTGTATAAAAAATATAATACTAATAAATACAACATAATTTAACATAAGCAACTTGAACTCGTCTCATTAAGAGACGAGGTTGTAAGTGGTCAACCTGGTCTTTTGAAGAGACAATGACATAATCAACCTTGTTTTTTCAAGTGACGAGGTTGATTTTATATCACTAAATTCGTCTCTTGAAGAGACGAGTTCAATCACTTATGACCTCGTCTCTTCAAGAGACGAGTTTAACTCGCCTAAAACTGAGATCCTAGTAGTATTTTTTTATAAATTTTTTAAAAAATATCAATATTAATTTCCTTTTCCCATGTTTGCAAAGTATAACCTTTTAGTATATTTTCAGATAAGTTCCCAAAATATAAAGGTATTGAACATCATCTATAAATGTATATATTAGATTTAATAGATATTCTCTCCTGGAATTTAGTTCTATTTACGACAGTTTGTTAGTTATTTGCTTTATGCTTTCTAGGTCTAGTGAAGATTTGGTAGAGAACATATTTCTATTCTTTATCCTTTCATATGTATTATGTGGTGGAGTTTGTTAGTTATATATATATATATATATATATACATACATACATACATACATACATACATATACTCGAATTTATTAAATAATAATGATGGTGGATTTCTCCTTGAAACTTCTATGGTATTAGAGTGGTGGCAAGTATCAGGCCTGATGAACATTGAAGCACTACCCTGAACCCTTGAAATGGATTCGTTACTAAACTTAGTTTCGAACTTTCGACCTTAAGATTACTTCTATCCAACTTGTGACCAACAGACCTTCCAATGTGGGTGATCAGAACTCATTTGTATGTTGCCTAACACAAGTTGAGTGCAGTTAAATTCAAAGAGTAATTCCAATCTGTCATGGTGGTGGTTGAGGATGGAAGGATGCTCTCTTGTTGGAACTGTTGCTGCTCCTGCACCTATGGTGAAGTAATGCCATGTGGGAGGCTGATAACTCCATATAATGGTGTGCTTGATCAATTCCATGCAACCACATGTTGGAAGGACTGACTTGTTTCATGGGACAACCTGGGACATCTGGGATGCAGTCCAAGAAATCTACTTTTGAGATGGAGAACACCACTCAAAGCTTTGGACCAGATCAGTCATGTGTCCACTTGAGGTAAAGTTGATGTGATCGAGTATAATAATACAGAAATAAAGCTGTGATACAAAAATGGAGTTGTGATAAGGACTGGATAAGTTTATAGTATTGATTGGAAGTGTCCTGAAAATGGAGTTACGCATGCCCAAATGACTCCAAGAGGACTGTGCATGTGATTCCATGAGGCTTGAACTTAGATATGGACGAAATTCACTGTTGGTTGTGTGGAAAAATCCTTCCCAACCCTGAGGGATGCTGTTAGGAAATAGTAGAATAATCGAAGTCGCATTAATAGTAAGTCAGCAGTGTGTGTGTGCAAAATTGTATTGTTTGAATTTGTGTTTGTAATTGTATTGTGCTGTAAGTATTTGTAGGGTCAAAAATGTTCCAAAAGGATTAGTGTGTCCAGAATTGTTGTCAGTCTTGTGTTAAGTAGCTATTTATCACTTAGTTTATTTTAAAATTGGATAGGGTGCACTTATGATACGTGTCAAAAAAAGAAAAATAAGGGAAACAGGGGAACTTGGTAGTTGAGTAACTGCTCTTGTACAAAATATTATTTATTGGTCAAAAAATGAAGAAAAGAAATTAGCCCTATTTTACTGGGGAAAAAAAAATCAGATTTGATATCTGAAGAGATCTGGAGTTCTCTCTTTAATTGAGCCATAAATTAGAGGTTATAGGATTCTCTTTAATGAGTCCTAATTAAGAAATAATCGGGTTCTCTCTTAACGTGCTTGAAAATTATTAAATAAAACCGATCGTGTAACATTTGGTATCAGAGTCAATAACAATGGAAGACTTTGTTCTCTTCACCGACAATTCAAAGTCTTTATGGCCATGTATAAAAGAACATCGAGCATAGCGAGGATATGATAGACATATGTTTCAAGCAAGTCAACAATAGTTTTTGTGCCAAATAAGCACCTATCCAAAGAACTGTTGGAGTAGCATTTGGAAGATTGTGTCCATAAAAATGAGTCACAATTCACACAATAGAAATCTGTGGACATCTAGACCGGACCAATTGGACAATACTGTAGAAAAGTATTGTGTCTTAGATTAGATGCTCTCTGGAAGAGGGGATAATATTTGGAAACAGTGGAATAATCGAAATTGCAATGGTAGGAAGCTGGCAGTGTGTGCATGCAAAAATGTGTCATTTGAATTTGTGTTTGTAATTGTATTGTGCTGCATACAGTTAGGCATGTACCGAAAGGACTAGTGTGTGCAGAATTGTTGTCAGTTAGTCTTGTGTTGACCAGTTATTTGTTACTTATTTTAAATAAGATAGGTTGCAGTTATGATACGTGTCAAAAAAATATGGAAATGTGGGAACTTTGCAGCTGTGTAATTGTTCTTGTACAAAACCTTATTTATTGGTCATAAATGTAGAAAAGAAATAAGTCCTATTTTGTAGGGAAAAAAATTGAGATTTTGTATCTAAAGAGATATGGGGTTCTCTCTTTAATTGAGACATAAATTAGAGTTTGTGATGTTCTTTTTAATCAGCCCTAATTAAGAGATCGTTAGGTCTCTCTTAATGAGCCCAAAACTTATTAAATAGAACTGATCTTGTAATAGCGACTTTTGTTAAATAATAAATATAATAGCTTATATTATATTTATAAGTTAAGGTTTTAGAATAGATGATTGTGGCTCTAATTATAATATGGTATAAGAACAGGAGATTATAAGTTTGAATTCCTGTGCACTTTTTACAACCTTATTTAATTAAGTTGTCTACTTGATGGGTTTCAGCTAAAGTCTCGGTCTACAAGTAAGAGGGAGTGTTATATAATAAATATAATAGCCCATACTATATTCACAAATTTTAAGTTTGTAGATTAAATGGTTTTGATACTAATCTTTACAACTTTCATAGAATTAAGGGGGAAAGAAAGTCCCAAAAGGGTTATGCTTATCACACCAAGCTCAGAAAAACTTACTCGAAATTCAGTGTTGGCAACAAGAGAGCGATAGAGAGGCACAAGCCAGAAGGAAATGTGGTGTCCCTCCTGCCAAATCCCTATCATACTCAAGAAACAAGTTGAAAATTGCATGGAAGCCTAAAAACTGGATGTCTAAGAAGTGGAAAGGACAGGAAAGGACTGAGTACAAGGCAGAAACAGATTATTGTAAGAATCTTAGTCTTGAAATAGCACGAAACAGTTGGAGATTCTCCATAAACTATTGAACCAAGTGAAGGTGCACATGTTATTCTAACATTAGCAAGAGGACTGATCGATTATATACACTAGTCTTTCTGATCACATGGTTTTACTAGTTTTGAAGTGTGTGAAAGTAATACCAAGTTGTGGGTGACTGATGGCAGTGTCTCCTATGTGAGAAGGCAAGGAACAGTCTGCATGTCTACTTTTGCTTTGCATGTACTTGCTTTAAAAAACAATCTGATTTGGGTTGGTAAATTATCGAAGGGTATGAGGTGTAGTGTTGCTTTTCTCTGTAATCATTTTGAATTTCAGGACTTGGCTTATGATGTGAGCACAATGAGCTGGCTGATATCTAAGTGCCACATGGATGCTGTTTATCACATTTTTAAGGTATTTGAAAGAAACCTGAGTCTGGGCCAAGAATGGGAAATAGGAGATCTCATTGGCCTTGATTGACTATGTGATGTAATGGACAGCTTGTCCATGTTGGGCTATTGCACTTAAGTTAGGGAAACTTGGTCAAGTGGATAATGTTTGCAAAGAATAGTGTGGAGGCAGAATCATGAGAAATTTGTCTATGGTACATGGGGAAGTTGTTTGGCTACATTTAATGGAGGACCTCAGGATGGCCCATTCTAATGTTGCCAAAGTATAGTGTGGTAGTAAGTTTGCTATAAGCATGGGGAGAATATAACATGATAGGATGAAGCATATGAGTATTGATCAAATCTAGTGTGAGATAGAAGTTATTAATTAATCGTACATTCCAAGTCACGAGCGAGAAGCTGTATTTGGATCCAACTTTGAAGCTATTCTATGCAAGCTAAATGATAGACATACATTTATTAGCGTGAGAGGGAGTGTAGAATTTACTGACCTTTTATAGACATATAATATTCTCTCCTAAGATTTAGTTTTATCTACTAGTTTGTTTTTTGCTTTGTACTTTGCAGATTTAGTGGAGTATATTTATATCTTCTTGTGTGTCTTATTGTGTCTATATATACACGAATCACTGAATGAATAAAGATGATAAATTTTTTCTGAATACTATTGAAAGGATCTGTGGAGCGTATCCTTAGGTTTTTCTTTGTTTTCTGCAGGACATATGTCACAGTTACACAGATCTACATCCAGAAATGAAATTGGAATTGCATGTGTACTCGCTAATATTGCTTTGCTGTCTTCAATATTCCTATAAAGCTGAACTTCCAGTAAATGCTACCTCTATGTCTCAGGTTCGTTTGGTCTCTCTACCTCTCCCTCACACTCTCACGTACGATACAAATACAGGCACAAGTACACATGAGCGTGTGCTTACACCTTGACAGGTCTGAGAAGTACACTTAACACATCCATCCAGTTTGTGTAGTCAAAATTTAGTGCATATTTACTGAAAAGAAGTGAGGCAAGGTGATTGAGCTTTCTTAGGGCGATTGAGCTTTCTTGTGATCTTTTGGCAAGGAGTGCTGCAGAATTATGAGCTTTTATAATTGCCTGGAAGTGCTAGTGGTGAGGCATGTGTCTCCTACAACTTAGTTTTGTGCGTTTATAAGTGTAATGCACAAAGATATGAGGAAAATTTTTTCATTATTATGCAGTGCATGCGCGTGCACGCACACGCACATGCGCGCACACACACACACACACACAAATGAAGAAATTTAAAATGGGAAAGCTAATAAATAAGAATATCCTACTTTCTATTCTATTTATACTCTACTTGCTATGTCTATTTATTTACTGTTAAAGTATTATGTTTCCTATGTTATAGTGTTATGTTTCCTATGTAACATAATTAATATTGTAGTAGGTAGGATATGTCAACAGTCACATGTTCAGTGTATATATATATGTCTATATATGTACAATAGAAATATAGAAAAGAATTATTTTCACAACTATTTTGTTTTAACATGGAATCAGAGCCACATGGTACTTTTCTTAAATTAGGGTTTCAGCTTAAGTTTTTTTTATTTTTTTTCTCGTTGAAGTTGCCCAGTGAGCAATGAGTTTCCCTTGAGTGACAATGAGAACGTTGGTTGTTCGTCACTGCTAGCCTAGGAAGACGGAGGACCCGTCGACTAACTTACCCCCAAAGTCCGGTGACTAGAAGCGCAGCGCGTGTGTCTTACGCTCCTCTCAAAGGTTTCGGTGCTCCAGCTTTGTGGATGGGCGTGGCGGCGTGTGAAGGACTCTTCCGCCGTTTGGAAGAGTTGAAACGTCTTGGTAAGGTTGATTCTACCTCGTTTGATGTTGGGTAGACCTTATTCATTCTTATCGGAAGTTGTTTGGTGGAAAAAAAAAAAAAATCACTGTTGTTGACTGTGGTGTTGCTTCCCAGGATTATCGTGATTTTATTGGTTGGGTGAACTTTTGGGGATGTGGATTTGGTTTCTGGGATTATCGTAATTTTATTGTGTATTTGGATTCCGTTGGTGTTATTTGATTTGGTTGGGTATTTTATATATATATATATATATATATATATATTGGTGAAAATGGATCCCGTAGATAATAAGTCTATGATTGATATGATTCCGGTATCCACCAAGATTACTGAACACAAGTTGAATGGAAATAATTTTATTGCGTTGAGTAAAACTGTACGGGTATATTTGTAGAGTATTGAAAAAGAAAATCATCATACAAAAAATCCTCCAGAAGATAATAAGAAACAAGCATGATTACGTGATGATGCTAGGATATTTTTGCAATTAAGAAATTCTATTGATACTGAGATTATACCTTTGGTTGATCATTGTGAGTACGTGAAGGAGTTAATAGATTATTTGGAGTTTATGTATTCAGGAAGAGGAAATATTTCCCGAATATATGATGTATGTAAGGGTTTTTATCGTGCTAAACAGCTAGATGAGTTTCTTACCAACTATTTTATGAACTTCAAGAAGATATATGAGGAATTAAATGAATTACTACCCTTTAGTCCCGATGTGAGAGTTCAACAAACTCAACGGGAACAGATGGCAGTGATGAGTTTTTTGGTTGGCCTTCGTCCTGAATTTGATGGTGTTAAAACCCAAATTCTCTCTAGTTCTGAGATTTCATCTCTTCAAGAAATCTTTACTAGGGTTCTTCGTACGGAGAAGCATATACCTGTTACATCATCACACTCCAATAGTGCTCTTTTTGGTCAAAATAGTCGTTCCTTCACTCATGAGAAATGGGGAGATAATGTTCGAAGTCAAAATTCAAGGGGAGTAGTGTGTTATTACTATCATGAAGTAGGACATACAAAGCGTACTTGCAAGAAGTTGCAGAATCGTACTCAGAAGAGACCATCCGCACATATTGTTTCTATCGAGGTTGTCCCAAATTCTGAGAGGACAATTACAGTTTCTTTTGATGAGTTCGCCAAATTTTCCCAGTATCAAGAGGCTTTGAAAGCTTTCTCTCATTATTTGTTTGCTAGTGCTGAATCAGGTAAACCAACTCAGTGTCTTCTTTTCTCATCATCCAAGTGGGTCATCGATTTTGGTGCTACAGATCATATGACAGTAACCCAAATCTCTTCTCCATATACCAACCATACACGTCTCCTATGAATTTCACTCTTGCAGATGGCTCCAAATCACATGTTCTTGGATCTGGCACAATTAATCCAAGTTCTTTCATTTCTTTATCCTCTGTGTTAAGTTTATCTCAATTTTCGTTTAACTTATTGTCAGTAAGTCAAATTACTCGAACAATGAATTGTTGTATCTCATTTTATCCTGATCATTGTCTATTTCAGGATCTCATGACGAAGAAGATTATTGGTAGAGGACATGAATCAGGTGGTCTCTATATACTGGACACACAAATGCCAAGTTCTGCTGCATGCTCAAGCGTCTTAACACTTTTTAAATCTCATTGCCGTTTTGGGCACCCTTCTTTATCTATGTTATAGAAACTTTATCCTCAATTTTCTCAAGTTTCTAATTTAGATTGTGAGTCGTGTCATTTTGCTAAATATCATCGTTTGTCAAGATTATCTCGAATTAATAAAAGAGTTAGTCAACCCTTTGAATTAGATCATTCAGATGTATGGGGACCATGTCCTGTTGTCTCTAATACAGGTTTTCATTATTTTGTTACTTTTGTGGATGATTATTCTCGCATGACTTGGCTTTATTTGATGAAAAATCGTTCAGAAGTGTTTTATCATTTTTCTGCTTTCTGTGCTGAAATAAAAACGCATTTCAATGTCCCTGTACGTACATTAAGAAGTGATAATGCCAAGGAATATCTCTCATTCATTTCAGACATTCATGCTCCAAAATGGCATTCTTCATCAATCTTCTTGTGTAGATACTTCTTCTCAGAATGGAGTAGCTGAAAGGAAAAACAAACATTTTCTTAAGACTGCCAGATCTCTTTTATTTTAAATGAAAGTACCTAAATAGTTTTGGGCTGATGCAGTCTCTACTGCCTGTTTTCTGATTAATCGTCTCCCTTCATCCGTTCTTAAGGGAGAAATTCCTTATAAAGTATTGTTCCCTACCAAGCCATTATTTCTTATTGAACCTAGGATATTTGGTAGTACATGTTTTGTTTGTGATATTCGTCCACAAGTCACAAAACTTGACCCTAAATCTCTTAAATGTGTCTTTTTGGGATATTCACGTGTTCAAAAGGGATACCGATGTTTTTGTCCTCAACTTGATAAGTACCTTGTATCAATTGATGTTGCTTTTACAGAAAACTCCATTTTTTCATCCCTTGAGCCCTCAACACATGAAGAGGAGGACAATATACTACTATATGAGCTTTCATATCAGTCTTCAGGTACTACACCACAATCACCACCGCCACTGTTGTCAACCTCATGGCCTCCAATTCAATATGTGTATTCTCGATGACGAACACCACCAGCTTCATGTCCTGCACCAATCTCTTCTTCTTCAACAGATCCAACTTTAAGTGATCTTGATCTTCCAATAGTACTTCGTAAAGGTAAAAGACAATGTACTTACCTTATCTCCTCATTTGTGTCATATGACCATCTATCATCTTCATCATCTTCCTTTGTTGCCTCCCTTGATAATGTATCCCCTTCTCGTACTCTTCACGAGGCTTTGTCTCATCCTGGTTGGTATACTGCAATGATAGATGAGATTAATGCTTTAGATGCAAATGGTACATGGGATTTGGTAAGCTTGCCTGTAGGTAAAAAGGCTATTGGTTGCAAATGGGTATTTGCCATTAAGGTCAATCCAGATGGATCTATTGCTCGCCTCAAAGCTCGTCTTGTGGCTAAGGGTTACGCTCAAACCTATGGCGTAGACTATTCTGACACTTTCTCTCCAGTAGCTAAATTAACATCAGTTCGACTATTTATCTCATTAATTGCTACTTATAATTGGCTTTTACATCAATTGGATATTAAAAATGCCTTTTTACATAGAGATCTTCAGGAGGAAGTCTATATGGAGCAACCACCTGGGTTTGTTGCGCAGGGGAAGGAAGGAAAAGTTTGTCGCCTTCATAAATCCTTATACGTTTTAAAGTAAAGTCCTCGTGCATGGTTTGGGAAATTTAGTCAAGCAGTTGAAAAGTTCGGGATGATCAAAAGTAAGTCTGATCACTTGGTTTTTTATAGAAATTCTTCATGTGGGATTATTCTTCTTGTTGTTTATGTAGATAATATAATTATTATTGGAAATGATGAAAAAGGAATATACGCTCTGAAAGAATCTCTTCATAGTCAATTTCAGACAAAGGACTTGGGGTCATTGAAATATTTTTTGGGTATTGAAGTAATGAGGAACAAGAAAGGTATTTTCTTGTCTCAAAGAAAATATGTACTCAACCTGTTGTCTGAGGAAAGCTAGGAGCAAAACAAGGTAACACCCCAATGACACCTAATATACAGCTCACTAGAGATGGAGAATTATTTGAAGATCCTGGAAGATACAGGAGGTTGGTTGGGAAGCTAAATTACCTCACAGTAACTCGTCCTGATATTGCATATTCTGTCAGTATTGTGAGTCAGTTCATGTCTTCTCCAACAATTCATCATTGGACTGCTGTAGAAGAGATCTTATGCTATTTGAAAAGTACTCTTGGACAAGGTATACTATACCAAAATCATGGTCATTCTTGTATAGAATGCTTTTCTGATGCTGATTGGGGTAGTTCCAAGGAAGATAGAAAATCCATTACAGGCTATTGTGTTTTCTTGGGAGGAAATCTGATTTCATGGAAAAGTAAGAAACAGAGTGTTGTATCACGATCTAGTGTAGAATTGGAATATAGAGCTATGGCTCAATCTACATGTGAGGTGATGTGGATATACTAAATATTGGTTGAGATTGGATTTAAGGTTCTTTTACTAGCAAAATTGTGGTGTGATAACCAAGCTGCTCTTCATATTGCATCTAATCCAGTATTTCATGAAAGAACCAAACATATTGAAATTGATTGCTACTTTGTTCGTGAAAAGATACAGCAAAACTTAATCTCTACGGGATATGTGAAGATAGAAGAATAACTTGGAGACCTTTTCACAAAAGCACTAAATGGAAGTCGAGTTAGATATTTATGTTACAAGCTGGGCATGATAGATATCTATGCCTCAACTTAAGGGGGAGTGTTAAAGTATTATGTTTCCTATGTTGTAGTGTTATGTTTCCTATGTAACATAATTAATATTGTAGTAGGTAGGATATGTCAACAGTCACATGTTCAGTGTATATATATGCGTCTATGTATGTACAATAGAAATATAGAAAAGAATTATTTTCACAAATATTTTGTTTCAACATTTACAAACTATAATATTCTTCTTCAAGTTAGAGCATAGATATTAATAATGCCCGACTTGGTACAAAGATAATTAACTTGAAACCCACTTAGAGCCTTTGTAAAAAGGTCTCCTAATTGTTCTCTAGTATTCACAAATCCAGTGTTAGTCAACTTTGTTGGATTTTCTAACGAATAAAACAACAATTGGTTTCAATGTGCTTAGCTTGTTCATGAAACACTAGATTCGATGCAATATGAAAAGCAACTTGGTTATTACATTACAATTTTGCAGGTAGTAAGATGTTGATGCCTATTTCAGTTAAAAGTTGATATGTCCACATTAGTTCACAAAATAAATGTGCCATAACTCTATATTGTGATTCTATGCTTGATTGAGATGCAACATTTCGCTTTTCGCTCTTCTATGAAACCAAATTCCCTAACAAAAACACAAAATCTTGAAGTAGATCTCTTGGCTTCCTTTGATTCATCATTTGAAAAATATTCAATATTAGTGTAACAATGGTTCTTATACAAGATACCATGTCTGTGTGCTCTTTTTAACTAGCACAATATTTTCTTTGCAGTACCCCAGTATCAACTGTTGGAGATGATATGTGTTGAGTAACAACATCAACCAAATATGCAATATTCGGACGAGTTATTGTAAGATAATTCAATTTTCCAATCAATCTTTTATATCTTTTAGGATCTTCAAACAAGTCACTTTCTCTTGTTAATTATAAATTTGGAACCATTAAAGTACTACGTTGTTTAGCCTCCAATTTTTCTGTTTTAGACAATAAGTCAAAACACATATTTTTTCAGAGTTCTTACATCTCATTGCCTCAACACCTGAAAAATATTGTAACATCCTTAAATCTTTTATTTGAAATTGACCGTGAAAAAAGGATTTAGGATCCAAAATACCTGTGGTATCATTGCTAGTAATGACAATATCATCTATATATACTACTAATAGAATAATACCAGCCACAAATCATTTGTAGAAAATAGAATGATTAGACTTGCTTTTTTGCATCCCAAATCTTTCAACCACTTGATTAAATTTTTCAAACCAAACATGAAGGCTCTACTTTGATGATATAAATATTTACGAAGATGACAAACCTTTCTTGACTCTGCCTGAGCAACAAATCCAGGAGGTTTGCGGATGATCATAAGACACAAAAGAAGAAATAGGATATGTACATTAATGTTTACCTTTATGAAGGGCAATAGGAAGATCATCCTTAGAGACTAATCTGATGATGAAGGAGCTAGCTCCAAAAGTGTATCAAGAGCTAGGGCAAAGGGACGTCTGCAAAAATAGACCTAGAGTGGAGGTTTAGGAGTAGAAGTAGTAGATGTAATAGTATATATTAACAAATCATCCTCCCTCAAGCTTGTGCTATTGGAAGATGGAGGAGTGTATCCTCAAGAAAAGTAACATCAATCGACATGAGATATCTATCAAGGCTAGGATAATAGCATTTGTATCCCTTTTAAATGCAGGAATACCTAAAATACATTTCAATGACTTAGGATTAAGTTTTGTAACCTGAGGACACACATCCCGAACAAAGTAAGTACAATAAAATATTTTTCCTTTAGTAGGAAACAAAGATTTATTAGGGAAGAGAGTATGATATGGAGTCTCACCATCAAGAACGGCTAAAGGTTAATTGAAAAATAAGCTGTGGATACAGTGTCAGCCTAAAATTGTTTAGGAAGTTGCATTTGGAACAACAAAGCTCTAGCAGCTTCAAGCAAATGTCTATTCTTTCTCTTAGCAACCCCATTTCAAGACTGTGTGTCTACTTAAGAAGTTTAGTGAATAATATTATTGTTAGATATATCAGATTAAAGAGATTTAGATAAATATTCTTTAGCATTGTTACTTCACCACTTTTGGAGAGAGACATTAAATTGAGTTTTAACTTTGAGCACAAAAAGAACAAAAATGAGAGAACAATTTAGAACGACTTTTCATTAAGTACAATCAAGTCATATGGGAGTATTTATCAACAACAGTGAGGAGGTATCAGTATCCAATTTCAGAATTCACTGGACAAGGACCCCATACATCAAGATGAACCAACTGAAAAGGAGCATTTGCTTGTTTACTGATTCTAGGACTCAAATTAATGTAATGATGTTTCGCATACTGACAAGACTCACAATTTAATGACTCTAAACTATGAAACCAAGGACAAAGTTTCTAAGAGAGAGAGAGGGAGAGGGAGAGGGAGAGGGAGAGGGGGAGAGAGAGGGAGGGAGGGAGGGAGAGGGAGAGAGAGATGGACGACCTAAGTAACAATGTACTTCAAACGGGGTTATAACTTTAGAGCAAGCAATAGACTCTGTCTTTGTGCCCAAAATGTAGAGACCCCTTGATTCATATCCTTTACCAATAATCTTCCTCACCATAAGATCCTGGAATAGACAATAGTCAAGAAAAAAGAGATGCAACAATTTAGTGAATGAGTTAGTTTACTAACAGAAATTAAATTGAAAGACAAATTAAACAAGTTTAAAATGGATGACAAATGTACTGATGGAGTTGGACTAGCTGTGCCAAACCCAAAAATATGAGATGTTAATCCATTAGCTAATGTAATAGGAGAGTAAGAGGTATGGGATTGAAAAGTAGGCAATAGATTAGAATTACTTATCATATGATTTGTGGCATCATAATCAATGATCCATTTGGAAGATAAGGAAATAAGACACATATTTGGTGGTTTACTTGACTCAGCGATAGCAGTAATTGAAGTGGATGAAGACTTTAATGATGCTTGATATTGTGAGTATTTGGCAAATTTATCTGCAGAAAATATAACTGATTTTTCATATGCATCACTGGAAGAAGCAACATGTGCTGGTCGATTTTCTTGATTCTCATTCTGTAACTTTCTATAATCACGTTTCATATGTCCCGACTTATGGCAATGGTGACACACAACCACTTTAGGATTCTGTCCTGGGGTATCAACCCCTCTACCACTACTACTGTATTGCTGTCTTTCTGGTTCATATTCATAATGATGACTCATAAGAACACTATTAAACCAAACAAGTTGGGAATTCTCTATACGAAATGTCCTATTAAATGCATCTTGCAAGGATAAAATCGAAGAGTCAGATAGAATATGAGATTTAGCTGTTTCAAATTCAGACGAAAGACCAGTTAAGAAACTCATCACAGACATTTGTTCTCTTTGAACTTGTTGAACTTTCACATCAGGATTGAAGCCTCTCTCGAGATCAACTTCTAACCTTAAGTTTATCAATTGGAATCTCTTCTTAATCAATAAAAATTTAAAAATTGTATTAACAATCAAAATTCATTGGATTAATTAATCAATTTGCAGAAAGATTTCACTACTCTATCTCTAGAGTTATAAGCAAATCCTTATCAGTAGTCTAGATTTATTTATTAAAATGATTTCTTAATCTATTTTAACGAAATTAGATATGAATTCATATCATGTCCTGTACAAATTCAAGATCTAATTAGCTCAAGTTATTGAATTTAGGAAATCAATACTAATTCAATTAAAGCACAACAGAGTTACATGATTTCAACCTAAGGATTCACAAGATCTAAGCTAATTCAACTACTCCTCCATAGAAGCAAAATAATTCAACAATTCAGAGATGTATATGAAGATTATGATAAGATAAATCCTATTACAGTCGTGATCTTTTCTAATTTGAAGTCAATAAGGGTTAATGAGTAATCTCCTTCAAGATGAGCTGTGAATTTTCAAAGCAAAGGATAACTTTTGTAAAACCTTGTCTAAAATTCTATTTTCTGACTTAAATGTACTATCTATCTTTGTATCTCTGTTAATATTCCTAGGATTTTGTGAACAGTGAGTATTTATAATATAAATGATGTCGACGTGGCAAAAAGATATAAAAATAATAGAATCTATGTTAGACACATGTGAAATGCTTTGATACATGGCCGTGCCTCGGGACGCGTCTTCCTCATCAATCTACAATTCTTCTAGCACACGGCATCAACTATGAGTAACACACTAAGTAGGTGTACCCGTATCCTTGCACACGCTTTCTGCTGTGATCATTTCTTCATTTGTAAAACTAGCACTTGTGCTGCCATATCTCTAGTAGTGTTCTCGACTGTGAATAGAATCTTCTGCTTTGTAGAAGATTCTATTCACATCTTCTACAAAGCATGCATATGTCTCAAGTAGTTTTATATCTTGGAACATATCGCATGAAATCAAGTAACACTCCTTTGTGTGGCTGCATCTTTAATCGTGTTATCGCCTGTGTATCCATTTCCTTAAAACGTGCCTACGCCTAAAACCGTGTATTCGTCTATGAGCAATTCTTTTGTGATTCATCCTTGGGCATGACTTCAGTGTGCTTTTGTTGATCTTTTGCTATTTTTTGATAACTTAAGCTTTATATACCTAAGATAAAAAAGGAACAACATTAAGTACTAAGTTTATGGGATTATTAATAAAATAAATGCAAATTGAAATAAAATAATCCTCAAATGAATAGAGTAATTTTAAGCTTTACTTGTCCTTAAGCAAATAGTTGAAGAAAAGAAGACTAAAAATTCAAGCATAAGACTTATGGAAAAACCAATCCTCAATGGCATTGCATAATTCAACAAACAAATTTCACCTTTCAACTCATCATACCTATCCATTTCAATTTATCAAGCAGCATCGATGATCATCATGTATTTTGCTCAGTTAAATCCTACTACATGTACCTAGGTTATGTAGTGTTTAAACACAAAGGGGAATAATCAGAGAAATTGTTGTATATCTCATTAATCCATAGGGTTACATATATACAAGATTTAAGGAACTAAAAAAGGAAAGTAAATAAATATTAGTCAATATTTATGACTATTAAATATCTAGGGAATGTTTCTATACTAATTTTACATATATATATTTACAGCCTATAACACTCTCCCTCAAGTTGGAGCACAGATATTAATCATTCCCAACTTGTTACAAAGAAAATCAACTGGAATCCCATTTAGAGCCTTTGTAAAGAGGTCTCTTAATTGTTCTCCAGTTTTCACGAACATTGTAGAAATTAATCCTTGTTGAATTTTCTTATGAACAAAATGACAATCAATCTCAATGTGCTTAGTTTGTTCTTGGAACACTGGATGTGATGCAATATGGAGAGTAGCTTGGTTATCACATCACAATTTTACAAGAAGTGAGATGCTAAAACCTATTTCATTTAAGAGTTGGTATATCCACATTACTTCACACATTGACTATGCCATAACTCTATATTCTGATTCTGCACTTAATCGAGATACAATATTTTGTTTATTACTTTTCCACGAAACTAAATTTCTTGTCTTCCTTACATCTTGCCCAATCATCTGCAAAACACTCAATGCTAGTATGACCATGATTCATATACAAGATACCACTTCCAGTTGCCCCTTTTAAATAGCACAGGATTTGCTTTACAGCGGCTCAATGATCAACGGTTGAAGATGACATGTATTGACACACAACACTAATTGAATATGCAATATTTGGATGAGTTACTGTGAGATAGTTCAATTTCCCAACCAACTGTCTATCTCTCAGGATCCTTAAGTAACTTGCCTGCCTTTGTCAGCTACAAATTAGGAATCATTGGTGTATTACATGGTTGGCCACCTAATTTTCCTGTTTCAGATAATAAATTAAGTACATATTTTTTTTGAGACAGGAAAATTCCCTTCTTACTCCTCATTACCTTAACACTCAAAAAATATTTCAACATCCTTAAATCCTTTGTTTGAAATTGATTGTGAAGAAAGTATTTGATAGATGAAATACTTGTAGCATTATTGCTAGTAATGACGATATCATCCACGTAGACTACTAACATAATAATGCCAGCTGTAGACTGTTTGTAGAATACAAAGTGATTAGACCTGCTTTTCTGCATCCAAAATCATTCAACCACTTGGCTAAATTTTCCAAACCAAGCATGAGGGCTCTACTTCAAACCATACAATGATTTGCGAAGATGACACACCTTTCTTGACTCCCCTTGAGCAACAAACCCATGAGGTTGCTCCATATACACTTTTTCTTGAAGATCTCCATGTAAAATGACATTCTTTATATCTAATTAATGTAGAAGCCAGTGACGCATTGCCACCATGGAAATAAATAACCTGACAAATGTTAACTTAGCAATAGAAGAAAATGTATCAGAATAATCTATTCCGTAAGTTTGGGTGTATCCTTTAGCAATAAGACAAGCTTTCCATCGATCAATTGCGCCATCAGGATTTACTTTAACGTTAAAAATCTATTTACATC
Organism: Combretum micranthum; assembly: GCA_024138025.1. Lineage (NCBI taxonomy): Eukaryota > Viridiplantae > Streptophyta > Magnoliopsida > Myrtales > Combretaceae > Combretum > Combretum micranthum. The sequence goes on from JAMXBD010001243.1 coordinate 357,505, forward strand.
CAATAGCCTTGTTCTCTACAAGTAAACCTACCAAATCCTAAATGCCATTTTTATCAAGGGCATTCATCTCCTCTATCATTGCACTATGCCATCCCAAATAGGATAAGGCTTCACGAACAATTTTAGGAATAGAGATAGAATTAAGAGATGCAATAAATGAATAAGAGGAGGCTAGGTGATCATAAGACACAAAGGAAGAAACAAGGTAAGTATATTGACGTTTACCTTTACGAATGGCAATGGAAGGTCATCCTTAGAGACTGAATCTGATGACAAGGGAGCTAGTTCAGGATGTGTATCTGGAGCTTGTTTAGAAACACATTATCTGCAAGTGTAGACCTGAGGGGGAGGTTTAAGGGTAGAAGTACTAGGTGTAACTGTATGGATTAACAAATCATCATCCTCCCCCGAGAATACCCAAGAAAAATACATTTTAATGATCTGATATCAAGTTTTGTAACTTGAGGACGCACATCCCGAACAAAACAAGTACAACAACATATATTTGGTTCAATAGGAAACAAAGGTTTATTCGGGAAAAGAGTATGATAAGGAGTCTTGCCATTCAAAACAACTAAAGGCATACGATTAATTAAAAAACAAGCTGTAGACAAAGCATCGGCCCAAAAGTGTTTGGGGACATGCATTTGAGACAACAAAGTCCTAGCAGTTTCAAGTAAATGCTTATTCTTTCTCTTAGCATCATCATTTTAAGATGGTGCAGCTATACAAGAAGTTTGGTGTATAATGCCGTTTGTAATCATGTAAGATTGAAATTATTTAGATAAATACTTTTTGGCATTATCACTTTGCAACTTTTGCACTGAAACATTAGACTGAGTCTTGATTTCAGCATAAAAAGAATAAAAATAAGAGAACAACTCAGAGCGATTCTTCATTAAATATAACCAAGTTACATGGGAATAATCATCAATAAAAGTGACAAAATACTTAAATCCAGTTTTAGACGCCACTAGCTAAGGACCCTATACATCTGAATGGACTAACTCGAAAGGAGATTCGCTCGTTTATTGACTCTAGGACTTAAACTAATGCGATGATGTTTCGTATACTCACAAGACTCACAATGTAATGACTCTAACCTATGAAATTGAGGACAAAGTTTCTTCAACAAAGAGAGAGATGGATGACTCAGTCGACAATGTTTTATCAAAAGGGGTTACAACTCCAGAGCAAGTAATAGAATGTGGTACCTTTGTGTCTAGGATGTAGAGATCCCCGGATTCATGTCCTTTACTAATAGTCTTCCTTGTCATAAGATCATGGAGTAAGCAATAGTCAGAAAAAATTGAGATGCAACAGTTAAGTGAACGAGTGAGCTTACTAATAGAAATTAAATTGAATGATACATCAGGCAAGTTTAGAACGGAAGATAAATGAACTAATGGAGTTGGATTAGCTATACCAGATCCAAGAACATGAGATGTTGACCCATTCGCTAAAGTGATTGGAGAGAAAGAGGAAGAGGTATGAGGTTGGAAAGTAGATAATAAATTAAAATTATCTGTCATGTGATCCGTGGCACCTGAATCAATGACCCATTTGGAAGACGAAGAAACAAGACATGTGTTTGGTTTACCTGAGTTAGTAATGATAGTAATAGAAGTGGATGAAGAATTTAACGATTCTTGATACTGTAAGAATTTGGCATATTCATCGGCAAAAACCATAATAAATTTTTCTAGATGCATTATTGGAAGAGGCAACATGTGTTTATTGAAATCCCTTATTCTTATTTTGCAATTTTCAACAATCACGCTTCATATGCCTAGGCTTATGACAATAGTGACACACAATCACTCCATTTTTTATACCCTTTATATCTCCCATAACTTCAATACAAACTTACAAGAACAGCAATAGCAAAAGCAAAATACTCCAAATAACAACAACAAAGCCGTTCACTACCGAGGACCAAATACAGCAAACGCCATTAACCATTGAGGATACTCAACGACCATGTTAAGCTCTTAACCTAATCCACGACGACGACGCAACCAAACTCTGACAACCCAAGGGCCACCGGAAGACCAAACCCACTATAGGTCGTCACACACAACTACTACAACCTAAACTTGAACACCACCACATCTTAAAACGCCACTTGCTGATCTACGCTCACCGCACTATGCCACCTTTGACAAACTTCCAAACACGCTAGACCAGAATTCAACCTTAAATACCGAAACCCTAATCTTCAAAACATAATCAACAAAATAGCCACACACCTAAGTGGGCCAAGTCGTTTGGCGTACAAACTTATACGAGTAGATCGATGGTAACCGGAGGGACTTTCAAAGCCACACACACCCTCACACGCTAGCCCGTGAACCTTGTGGCGGCACATCTGGCTTCGAGAATTTTCAGATGGGCTTATCGATGGGTGGTATGTCTTTCTAGGTTGGAGGTGACAAAAAGAAATTACTTTGAAAATTGCGCGCACTTAAGGATTGTTGCTCACTTGAGCAACACGTAAAAAAAAAAAATTTAATCCTTTGAATGCTCTGATACTATGTAATGTTTAAACACAAAGGGGAATGATAAGAGAAATTGTTGTGTATCTCATTAATCCATAGCGTTACATATGTACAAGATTTAAGGAACCAAAAATGGAAAGTAAATAAATATTAATCAATATTTATGACTAGTAAATATTTAGAGAATATATTCTATACTAATTTTACATATATATAATTATAGCCTATAACTGGTTACAAATGAAAGAATTGCAGAGTTAATCCAGGAAAATTAATTTTTATCCTCATCATTTAAATTAGCTTCCAAAGTAAAAATTATCCAAGAGGTTAAATAAAGTAAGAGAGATTCAGTCAGCTTTATCTCCTTAATTACTTCAACAATTTGACGCATACAATGCCGTTTTTCAATTTGCATGCTTTACCTTGTTCTATTGTAAACCTGGAGGTGAATCCATGAACACCTCCCCTGCTAGATTACAATGAAAAAAAGGTATTCTTTGCATCAAATTGTCATAGAGCCCAATCCAAATTAGCAGGTGATAGTACGACATGAATAGTATTTATTTCAACAACCAATGAAAACGACTTTTAATAGTCAATATCATAAGTTTGGTCAAGACCTTTTGTAACCAACCTCACCTTATAGTGCCTCTCTTTTCTTCATATATTTTGACATATATATTAACATATATATCCAGGATACAAAGGAACAATATATGGCAGAACAACCAATACAGCTCTTTAAAATGTATATTCCTCAAAGACTATACAGGAAATATCTATCTAGACTAAAAAGGAAACTAAAATTAAATGGGAAAAGATAAATAGAACACAAACATACAGCCCATTCACACTAATTCTTTCCTCTTTCATAATAATATATATAGTACGTATAAATAAATACATATTTGTGGAGTGACAAGTTAGTTAAGGTTAAAACATCAGGAGAGTACACTTAAGGTACTTACTTTGAAAACTTCCATGACAGTGAATGTAAAAATGGCCAAAGAATTTGAGATAAAAGATTTTTTTTTTTTTTTTTTTTTTTTTTTTTTTTTTTTAACTGGATGTTTTGGACTTTTATTTAAAACAAAAAGATCTCAGGTACAAGGAGAGGGGGATATGTACCTTACCTCCCATTAAGCCAAAAAATGGAAGAGGATAAATAAAAAAAGACATAATAGCATCATAAGTAGATGTAGCTATGATTCATTGTACTCCTACTGCAACTTACTCATTAACCGTCCTATCTTGAATCCCTGCTTATGTGAATAGCCAAAGGCATCAAAGTCATATTTACGCACATGTAGGGTATGGTTGGGATCCTTCTCTTTGTCTTCCTTTTCATCCTCATCTGCCTCTTCACTGTCCTCTCCTCCATAATTTTCTTGCTTTCGTCTAGTGTACTCATGATGTTTCTCATAAAGTCCCCTTTATGGGCTAGGAGAGGCATTCAAAATAGCCATTGCCTTCTCCATGGAAAACTTTTGCTTAACAGGAGCAGCTAGAGAAGGATTTTCCGATATCTCATTCTTTGGAGTCATTTCAGCTTCATGTACTTTCACACGAGGAGATCCAGAAAAATTGGAAGGTATAGAAATAGCCTATGCATTAGTGGTACATGTCATACCTGGAGGAACTATGTTATCAACTTTCTAGGGTTGCCTCTTCTGTAGGGCTTCAACCAAATCTGTCTTGTTATCATCCATTTGGTCCGACTTGTTTTCTACATTAAGGGATGGTAAAGTATTTGAAGGACTTGCTTCACTTACTACCTTGTCTATAGAGGGTAAAGAATCTACTTGAACTGCTTTTCCTTTGTTTGTCTCAACTATCCCGATTCTTGGAACGTACTTTTGCTGAACTGTCTTATTCACTTGTGAAACCTTAACCTTTTTGTGGTTTTCGCAATTTCCCTTTCAACTTTAGAGTCTTGGCTTCTTTCAAAGGGGGGTCTTTCAAAAAACATTCACTCACAACATGACCCATTCGACTACAATAAGTACAATATTTAGGCATATTTTCAAGCATTACCCTCTGGGAGAAACCTTCTTTCTCATTACCAATCCATATCCTCCCTATATTATCTAGATGCATCAACTTCAACTAGGACTAGCTATTGAAGGCCTACTAAGATTTGCAGTGGGTTCATCAATTTTTAGAGGGGTACCAAAAGCATATGCAGTTGCGAGCAACATTGATTTCTCAATACAATATATTGGTAAATAAGGAAAAGCAATCCATACCGGTGCTATTGAGAACTCTCAAATACCTTTTAGGCATGGAAGTGCCTCAATCTAATCGACGACTTTCTTTCCCAAAGGAAGTATACTTTGGATCTCCTAACTAAGATTGGTAATTCTACTTGTGAGCCTACTGATACTCCTATTGAGGTGAATCATGGTCTACTGATCTATCCTAATCAAGTTTCAACAAATAAAGAAAGATATCAACGGTTAGTTAGGAAGTTAATTTGTTTAACTCACACTACACTAGACTTAACATATTGTTAGTGTTTATGTACAATCCAAGTGATCAACACAAGAATGCTGTGAATTGCATTTTGGCTTATCTAAAGTTAGCACCAAGAAATGGTATCTTGCTCCTTAAATGTGGACATCTCGATGTTGTGGGCAACACAAATTTTAATTTCATTGGTGGCAAACTGTGTCAGATATCTAGTTTAGGATATTTGATATTTGTTATAGGCAACTTGGTGACATGGAGAAGTGAAAAACAAAACTAGGTCGCATTGATTAGTGCAGAAGCCAGATATCCTGCCATGCATCATGCAATCATTGAGCTTTCTTGGCTGAAAATCTTCTTAAAAGAGCTTGGGCTTGGTCTAAATATACCAATGGTATTGTATTGTGATCATATGGCAGCCATTGAGATTGCCAATAATTTAGTACAACACAATCGATCTAAGCATGTGGAATTTGATAGACACCATATTAAAGATAATCTTAATTTTGGTATATTAGAATTTCCTCATATTAGAAGTTTACATCAGGTAGTTGATACATTGACTCTTGCTGTTATTAATGGATCATTCCATGATCCATACATCGCTATCCAAGTTGGGCATCTGTGATTACCTATGCCTCAAATTGAGGAGGAGAATTAGTGTGAATGAGCTGTAATTTTTTCCTATTTATCTTTTTTCTATTTAATTATAGTTCCTTTTTTTATTTTTTGGTCTAGATGAATATTTCCTCTAGTCTTTCAGGAATATATAATTATATACAGCTGTTGTTGTTCCATCGTATATTGTTCCTTTATATCCTGTATATATTTGTTGAAATATATGAAGATTAGAGCAAAGCCAATTGTTAACAGAAAGAGACCTTGCTTTATTAATGATAAGAAAAGAGTACATGAACGAGGGGACATAAAACTTACCTCGGTACAAGCATTCATGATAGGGAAACAAAAGTACAAGCAAAAGATTGACTATCCTTCCTATTAATGTGACAGATGCTTCATCTTGGTGTCCATTTCTTCTTTGACAAGTGTACTTTACTTCCTCATCGTTTGATAAAAAGGCGACGAGGCTCCCTTCTTGAGTACTTTTTGTATTGTCATAGTGCCGGAGAGGCCTTCTTCAAAGGTTTACCAAAAGGCCTCTTATCCTTCCTCCTCTTTATCCCAAGACTTCTGTAGTAATTTAGTAAACTATCACTGGCCTTTAACTTTTTACACATACCATGAATGTATATTACCCATAATTATCTTTGATAGGGACCATTAATCTAGCTGTTGTTGTGGATACAGATTGTCACACTGCTCTGTCAAATTAGAATCAATTCCATGGCACTTGTTCGAATGAAATTTGCTGATCCATGGGATCTGCCTCAGCATGACAAGAAGAATTCATCTAGTGGGCGCACTTCAATTAGCACCATAGAGCAGGTTTATATTGCTTTGTTCCATTTTAGACTTGGATTAGCATTTTATATAGGGTTACTGCATATCCTCAGGTTCCATAAAGATGGAGCCTACAAATTCCTGATGACTAATTTTTTTGATAGGTCAAGGTTGGTCAAGCAATATACCTCAGTGGGAGTTATTTTAACCATTCATGCCAGCCAAATATTCATGCATATTTTCTCTCTCGCATGCTTTTGATAAGAGCAACAGAGTTTGTTGCAGCAGGTAACCACCTGGAGTTGTCATATGGCCCACAGGTATCCCCATTCTTAATTGCCAAAATTTCTTAAACATAATCCTATGGCTGGGAGTTGATTTCTTATTCCGAGTAATTGTATATGGTTTCCATTTAGAGAAAGGCAGAAAGCTCAGGTTATATGGATTACTCTTTCTATTTACAGGTTGGTCAATGGAGACGGAATGATCGTCGTAAGTTTCTTGCGGAGGCATACTCGTTTGATTGTCAATGCAGTGGATGTTCAGTCATCAATGCGTCTGATCTTCTTTTAAATGCTTTCCACTGCATTCATCAGGATTGCACTGGCATAGTGTTGGATACTTGTGAAACCTACTCACGGGAAAGTATGAAGCATATCTCAGATGAAAAATTGAGGAAGCTTGAGCCCTATGTAGAGGTGGAGATTTTTTTTAATATATATTTTTTATTTTTTATATAAGAAACAGACAAGAGAAGATCTCGGGATGAGGTTGTTGCTCCATAAACTGTTTTCTGTAAGATATTTTTCACATGCAAAATCTTATTGTGTTGTTACAGGTTGAGAAGCTCAAGAATGAGGAAATGGCTCAAGATGTACTTGAAGAATGCAACATCTCCCTTCTTCTTGGTGCAGGATATTGTCTTAAATGTGGATGCTCTTGTGACTTGGATTCTTTGAATGATCTTGTGAATATGGCTTTGAGTAATATAAACAGGTATTGCACTTTCTTTTGTTTAAGATGCCTTCTGGAGAAACAACATTCTAGGCATACTCGTAATAGACACGTCTTTTCAAGGAAAACATGCATAATAAATGCGATTTAGATTCTGATTATTAATAGTCATTTTGTTGGATGATTAATAGTCATTTATCACAAGGATCAACATTCATTGATTAGATTATTAATAATCATGTATTTCTATTTTTCTATATCATACGATGAATAATTTATTTCTATTTTTTTGTTTTTTTGTTTTTTTTTGGTTAAGTATCTCAGTGTCTCTATGGAGATCATAAATGGAATCAAGAAAAACTACCATCAGTTAGTTGGAATTAGTTATATTTTAAGAGATTCGTGTTAATATTTCTTTAAATTCTTCCTTCATATTTACCCTTTCAATGTTCTGGTTTCCATGGAGTTTCCAGCAAGTTTCCTTGGTATGCCTTGCCTTGCTGCAAAAGTCACATCAAACACAATTTTTGTCATTAGATTTCTTTGTTGTCATTCTGCCTCTATAGGTATTTATGACTGCTAATGCAGAATTTTTTTGTTGTGCTGCCTGGAGCTTTCTTACTCAGCATTTCCAGCTTGTGACTCTCCTCATGGTGAATCTTAGCGAAAAATTAACCAATAGATGGAAATGGTTGTCTTCCAACTATTCGTACCCTAACCTCATTAAACTCGACACCGAGTCCCATAAGAGAATTGAAAATTTGATCATGGTTACAGTCCTCAGAAGATTTCATTTCATAAGAATCGAATAGATCTAGGTCTAGCCATACATTTTTTAGAGAATTGAAATACTTTGTGACGTTTGTCCTCACCTTGGTGAATTTCTCTATGTTTCAACATCATTTAATATACTTGGGATTGATTTCCCAAGTCCAAATACATCAGTTAATATCACCATAAAGTTTCTTTGCTTTGTGATAGCACTTCTAGTTGGAACTAATATCCTTTTCCATGGGGTTTGCTAATCATGTCATAACCATCTAGCTTTTAGCATCCCAAATTAAATATGCTAGATCATCCAAGTTTGGTTCCTTCTCATCACTAGTTAAAAACCCAATCTTTCCTGTGCCTTGAATATGCATGTGCATGGATTGTGACCAGCGCAAAAAATTGTTCGCATTCAGCTTAATAGTAGTGATTTTGACTAGATGAGAATCTGAAGAAAGGTCATGAGGATTTTTTATGAGGATTCTTTGTCTTATTGATAAAATCCTTCGGTTTAGAAGAGGATGATGGAGGAACATAAGAGGGTGTAAAATCTGACGTGACTTCAGATACAGTGGTGAGGGAGAAAGAAATGTGATTTGAGTTTGCTGAACTTTCACTTCAGGGTTACACATGTCATATATACGGGAAATACTCCCTTTTCTAGGATACATAAACTCCAAATACTCCATCAATTCTTTGACATATTCACAATGATTAATTAAATTAATGATCTCATTATTAATAGAATTTCAAAGTTGTAAAAATATTCTGGCCTAATCAAGTAGCCATGCCCATCTAATATTACCAATTAGGGGATCTTCTTTCTCAATACTTTGTAAGGTTACCTGCGTTGTTTTGCTTGAAGCAATATAATTATTTGCATTAAGTTTTTGTTCCGTGATCTTAGTCATCACAAGGATTGTCTCAATTATTTGTGATTTACTTTCTGCCATCTAATAATGCCTTTTTCTTGTACCACACAGCAGACCAAAAAATCACACGTTATGTTTTAAAGCCAAAACACAACACCTAAAGACAACCAAAGGAGCTAAGAGCATATTCTGACCAACCCTCACCAATATAATGGGCAACCCAACAAAAACAAATCAACAAGTTCACGACAGATTCCAGAACCAGATATATTCCTTCCACACTTTCCGACCAAAAAAAAGAAATAAAAAGAGATACTAGCTCCCAATCATGCAAGATAAGTGAACAAGATCTGACATATGGACATTGCCCAGATGCAACATGATTTACAAACTTGTTTCCCAAGGTGGTTGATAGGATTAACACGACTTCAAAAGATGTAAGAATGCCTTACCTCAAGGATATCCATGCATTCAGGTGGCAGGAAAGTGCCACACGTGCTTAGAAGGAAGGGATCGCCAAAAGCTATAAGTGGTGCAGAAGCCTCATGTGCGTGTCCATCAAGTAGTTGGATTTTGAGGGTGAGTGATTGGTTGACGGTGTTTCCCCCTAGGGTGGTGGTGAGAAAAGTATGAACTCTTTGGGGTGTAGCTTAAGAGTTGGTTGTTGCCCAGGGCAACTAGGAACAATGATTGATATGAACCGTAACCTAATTCAAAAGCTCTAATACCATGTTATAAGAAAAAAATGAAAAGTTATTCTAATATACATTTGTATGTGAGGTGATGAATATATACAAGTTTGAGAGCGCTAATCTAGGGAAATAAAGAGTCTCTAATAATGGCTAATTAATATCTACACTTACATATATATAATATCATTTCCATTCTGACAAACTGTCTGTTGAATCTAATGTATCTGCCATTTTTTCACCGCAATCATGCATGTGGACATGCCGATCTGAAGAGAATCGATACACATTTTCCAAGTTGATATGTTATGAGTTTGACTACATGTTCAATCTACATAAATTTTATTGACAGGTTGAAGGATGGAAAAGGTGCAAAACAAATATCAAGTGATTTAGTTTTTAGCACATTGTCATCACTCAATCTGCTTAAGTCGAGGATGCATGCTCATAGCAAGTGCATCGCAGAGGTCAGTTTGGTATCGGGTGGTGTGCTCTTCCATAATCCTGTGAACTATAGGAATTGACAGTTTCGAGGTCATTTTTGCCTCATTTAGCCTAGTTGGAATGCATCATAATATCTTTTGATCATAAATTGTGCTATGCATTATCCTATGAGTTAAAACACTTTGGGTCATATTGGCTAAAATCAAGCAAAGTTAAAACACCCCCTTTTTTCCCCTGGTTTTAGGCAGAGGACAATATTGCACAAGCATTTTCCTTAGTCGGAGAGCTGCAATCTGCTGTCAACCACTGCAAAATGTCTATTGAGGTACATTTGTTTGATTTTCAACTGATCGTGAATGTATCAGTTTTCTACTTATAAGGATTTATGTACTGAGCTTCCAATAACTTTTGCATGGAACATAAAATTTGATTGAGCTGTGGTTATATAGACAAATATTTGAAGGCTATCATTGTTGATCTGCTCAAATATAGCGGTGTAAAAGTGATTTTGAATTATTTGCCCTTCTTGAACGTTTGAATGTGCAATCTGTCCATTTCAGTGCATTTTACCATAATTTTAGCATTTTATAAGTGAAAAATGTTGGAAGGAGGAACTCACTTGTGCTATTAAACTTTATTGGAACCCTTTTTTGTATGTGAGCTAACAGAAGATTATCTTGCTTACTTTGGTTTGCTTTTTGTTCCAGATAAGTTCAGTGTTTTTTCTTTTCACCCCCACACTAAAATGGTAAAGATACAGAAGATACAAAAAGAAAAATAAAACTCACCTTATCAAAGTGACAAACATCAGAAAAACTAGAGGAACTCCTAATCATGACCTATATAATATAAGAGCATACAAAAAACTTATACACTAAGTCCTAAACCGATGTCTATTTTTTTTTTTTTTTCTTCTTCTTGGTATGTGAGACTCTTGATTTGAGCTTTCGAGAATCATGGCTTGGGTACTTGATGCTATCACGAAAACTTGCTAGTGTCATATCGGAATGAGGCTCTAGCTTTGAATATTCCTCCACTCTAGACACCTCACCCAAACTCTGGACACTATCATAGACAGCTATGGAGTCAGACGATTCTCCATGCTATTAAAAAACAAGAGATGTTGCAACCTCCTTTACCTCTCTATCTAAAACTTCTGTGGCCATTTTTGCATAGGGAGCAACATGTACATCAACAGAATCATGTTAAGGCCTTACTATCTTCGCAGGATAACTAGTAATAGAATGTCTAAAGACCCCACAATCAGAATAACTCGGAGGCTTTCATTGATATTCAACTTCTACAGGAATCTTTATTCCATCAACATGCTTGGCCCAAATTATGTTTATAAAATCACTATTAACGCCCATTTCGACACGAACACGAATAAAGCTTACTCTATCTTGACAAGCTGTGAAGGAATCAACTACTAAAGGTTTTCCAAGACGACTTGCAATGTAACTAATACTTTGCTTATGAAAAAATTCTATGAGTACCTTCCGAAGCTTAACTCAAATAAGTATAGAATGGAACTTATCGCTTGGTAAAGACATCCCCATTTCCTATTGTTGAAGAATAAGGTAACGGCCGACAAAATACCAAGGAGTTTCAAGAATCCTCATAACTGTTTGTCATCACCAAATTTGAAAAGAAATATGCCCTTCTCATTACTCAAAACAAACCATGCTAGTCCCACAAAGCATGAGTAATCTCGTCAACAATAGGGAAAGGAATGTTTTTACCAAGAAAATGGCCTACCAAAGTATTCTTCCATAAGCTAGCACCATATTCAGCTATTTCTATCACTATCCACAACAAGAGGATAAAAAAGAAGGGAACAATCAAACCTTAGATAAGACATCGGCTGGAGGCACACTCACCATCGAGGAAGGGACCAAAGAAGAAGTTAATGGCTGCACACCAACTGGAGGAGCAGCAGAGACATCACTAAAAGGCAAGGTCGCCGGAGGAAGCTTCAACTTAGAAGAAGAATCCTGACGATGGGGAGAGTAAATCCTTTTGAAGAGCATGAAAAGAGAAAACAAGAGAGAAAAAAAAAACAACAGAAAGCTGGAAAAAAACAATGAAAGAAGAAGAGAAGCAGATGCTAGAGCAAAAACGACTGGAGAAACGAACATCGGAGTAGGATGGTGGTAGTATAAGAGTTTGTCGGAGAAAATCTGTTGCTAAAGGAGAAAGGGTTGCTGGAGCAGGGTGATCACCGACGACTGGACGGTGGATGCCGACGGACGATAGGTAGCCGAAGGAGGGAGGCGCTAGATGTCATGGTTCAAGAGTTGAAGATCTTGTGGGAGTATAATTTGGGCATATAGTGTTGTGAGTGGCATTAGGAGAGAGAGTGTTCGTGGTTTAGTTTAACTCTGAAGGCTCCTTCTCCACACCCATTGTTAATCCATCTAAGATCATCCCTTCTGGATCACCTCTTATTGAGTTGCCTAATAGTAGAGTTTAAGCACAGATTCTTATTTCAACCTTAACTCACGATACAGCTACCCTCTTGGTAACAATGTCCTCCTCTTATGGCCGCTCTGCTTGAGCTTCATCTATACGAGCTAAATCGATAGTAAGATTAGGAAAAATTCTTGTCTTCATGATTCGCGATACAGTTGCCTTTTAGCAATGATGTCCTCTCTTTGGTGGCCGCTCTGCTTGAGCTTTACCCACACGAATCGCATTGATAACAAGAACTAACTACTCATTTAAGTAATTTGGGTTGCATTTAAGCGGTTTGATGGATCTAGGTACTTCAATTTTGATACCAATTGTCACGAGATAGGAGTTTCACCCCTCAAAGAGTTCTCGTGTGGCACTTGGTCATATCTCATATCATCGTTTATAGCTAATTTGGATGGCGAGCTACCTTTATCTTCTCTGATTTTCTAGGTTTATTCCAGGCCCAATATTCTTGTAAGGAGCGCCATCTTGACTTTGCCAGAGTCCTCCATGTATTTGAGAGGTTCAACTATTTCAATTGGTAGGCCTCATCAGGAGAGCGGCATCAACTTCCAACCAGTTTGTTCATGGGAGGCTAGACCTATCTTCTGAGTTAACCCAAACCACGGACAAACCCTCGTTGATGCCACTCACAATACTATATGCTCAAGTTAAATATTCCCACAAGATCCTCAACTCTCAGATCATGACACTAGAGGGGTGACAGCTAAGAGAAGTGCTAACCTTAAAAGGAAAAAAACCCTAAAATACCCTAGAGAGAGGGTAGAGGATTCTCTCTCCCTAGAACTCATCTTTTTTTTGCAGCATTCTCTGGTTTGCTTTTCTTATAGGAGACACTGAGATTTGTTTAATTGTTATATGAAAACCTTATTTTGATGGTGGTTTTTAAAAGAAACACTACATTTTTGTTATGATGCTGTAAAAATTTGATGGATATACTCTAATGTTCTAAGTTTATGCAGATATTAGAGAAACTCTATGGTCAAGATCACATTGTCATTGGATTCGAGCTGGTGAAACTTTTATCCATTCAGATATCTGCAGGAGATTGTGCAGCTTCTAGTTCTAGGAATATAAGCAGAATTGGCTTGATTTTCAGAAAATATTATGGTTCTCATGCTGAAATTATTTTTTCATTTCTGTCATCCTTGGAAAGTGAGGCTACAATTTGCTGTACGTAAAGAGGTTTTGTATAGGAATAGGAAATAGTTAATGCTACCATGTAAAACGAAGACACACACAGAGGAGCTTTAATCTCCATGTTTACCTGGTACGCCAGTAAACATAAAACAAACGACACTCTGATCCCAGTTGCATTCTTATTCTTCTTCTTCTTCCTTTTTATAATTATTTATTTTGTTGATTTTGTCTGCTTTCGATCATTTTCAAGGAAAACCAAAATTTCAATTTTCAAAGTAGAACCGGGTCAAACTTTTTGATTCGGATGACATAGAGAGAATTCACAAATATAATAATATGGTAAATAATAATATAATATGTATATGCTATCTTTCATTGGTAAAATAAATATTATAGACATCGGCTTTTATTTATTTATTTATTTTTTTTGTGGAACGGTTGGAGTGATCTCAAAACGAGTGTAGCCTGATTTAATTGGGCATACTAGGGTTAGGACATTTGAGTGTGCAATTTTCTCCATTTCAATACGATTTGGTTTATTTCAAGCCAACGATGCTATTATTTTGCTGGGAAGCTTTCTCAGATGTCAGCGTGTTGCTTCTGCGACTTTGGCTTGTGGAGTCTTAGTATGTTCCAACACTGTTGTTGTTGGATTTAATCTATTGTCTTGTAAGCTAATAGCTGAGTGAATATACTTTGTCATGTGAAACCTATTTTATGTAACTTTTTTCCTTGTTTTATTTTTAGATGCATACATAACATCTGCCTTCTGTGTAAAATGCGTTCGATGCAAACACGCATACGATATACGCGTTTTTATTATCCTATTTCTGTAGTTACTTTTAAACCACCTGTTTTCATGATATTATTCTTTTAAAATATTTCATATCGGTACAAAAACCAATTTCCTCATTGATTTCGCTTGAATTTATCTAATGATATATCTCTGGCTACTGCTCTATAACGCATGAGTAGTTCATTAAGTGACCTTGAAAGCTCAACTATGAATTAGAATACTGGTCATGAAGGAGGAAAAAAAAAAAAAAAAACCAAAATTTCACTCTAAATTATGGATATAGGCATGGACCGGTCAAATTGTCGATCAGGTCTGAATCGTCATTGATGGGTTATGGCCTACGACCCAGCCTAGCCTTAGAGATCATGACCCACTAACCAATCCATCGACTTGGCGAGTTAGATGAGTCAAAATAAAAAAAAAATTTTAAAAATACAAAAAAAGAAATAAATATTTAAACTTATTTTAATATGAATATATAGTATTTATTATGAAATTGTCTTTTTTTTTTTTTTCCCTTCATTTATTCAAGTATGGCTGTGTGCACTATAGCATAGCTTTTCTATTTAAGTGTGTTTTTTTTTTAAAATAAATTTTGCTTGTTTTGCATAAGTTTGTGGTTTAAAATTCTTCATATGTCTATTGTATGATGATCTAATTATGTATTTTTTTAATCAATTTACTTAAAAAAATTTGCGAAAATTAAAAAAAAATTCACGGGTCAAGAGCCATGGATCGACTCTAAATTGCTGGTTTAAACCAGCCCGGCTCGACCATTCATGGTCACAGGTCGCGGCCGAGTTCGGTTCAACCATGGCTTAAACCGTGACTTGGCGATTCCGAGTAAGTTCAAGATCGGTTCAACCCAGCGTTGATGACTAAGTTAGAATGCCTTTATAGTTATTCTTCATAATATAAAAATTTTGGCTCGTGATCATAAACCATAAGTAAATGACTAATAGCTTGTTAGAATTGGCAATTTTTTTTTTTTTTCTAAATAGAAAAATCATTACCTTAGAGTAGACATCTCTATGGGTCGGTTTTGAATCGGACTTGGCCCCGCGATAGCGGGTCTAACCATGGATTCAACCCTATAAGGTGGGTTTAACTCGCCAAGCGGACCCACTGTGGTCTATGGGTCCTAGGTCTACTAGTCAGATCCGCGGACTCGGCAAGTTCTTAAGGGTTACGTATTGAAAAAGTTAAAAAATAATTTAAAATTTAATTACTCATTAAAGAGGGGATAGGTCAGACTCGTCTCGACCTGCCTCGAGACCTTACGGGTCCATGGGTTGACCTGCCCTGCCCCTTACACGGGACAGTTATGGGTCCCAATAATTTAAACCTGGACTTGACGATCTCGGGGAGATGTCTACTTCCGAGTATGTTAGGATAGATTGGATAATTTTAAATTGTTGAAAAAAAAAAGAAAAATGAATGGCCTATGAGAACTTGCTAATTAAATGGAATTTTGGTTAGAGAGCCAAGATACTCAAAACAAATATTTTTGACAAAAAAAAAAAAAAAAAGCTCCCGAGTTAATTTGGCATCAATATAGGGTGCTTGTTGATTTACCAAAATAATGAAATCTTTAAGTTACATTTGCTCCATGATGTTGTCAGCGGATGAGTTAGAAATTTATTCTATTAGCTGTTGGGTTGTCCCTAATGCAGATGTATTGGGACTCTTGCAGTGGTTAATTTGAACTTAATGCTTGTTTGCTGCTTATCCATGGTAATATCAATCATATTAATGAAAAGATTACTTCCTTTCAATGTTATCGGATGTCTCTGAAGAGACTACTTCCTCTCAATGTTGTTCTTTTGTCTTTGTATTTATATAGCACATGATAATGGTCTAAAGCCACTCTTACTCACAAGATTTCGAATAGCCTCTTTCTAATAGAGAAACTCCCTTATGATGCTTGAAGAATGGCTCAAGGTAGTGCAAGCTTCAAGCATAATCAAGAAGAAGCACAAGGATATACCAAAAAAAAAAAAAACCTTCTATTATGCAAAATTTAAAGATATGACTGTTACACGAGCCAAGTCTGGGCCGGTAGAGATTACTCTAACAAGTATCAAAAGACAAGTCAGAGGGGCGCCGGGCAATCCCCGGCGTGGTCACTCCGATACTCAAGTTAGTTTGTGGGTGAAGATAAGAGAGGTGCAAACACAATGTCAGATATGTTGTTCTTTTGTCTGTACTCTATGCTATTTTTCTTGTTCACTCTTTGTTTCTCTTGTCTCCTTGCCTAGAAGGTGGGGGAATGGATTTATAGGGTTTTAGCATCATATTAGGATATTGTACTAGATACAGAAGTGTACCTGGATAGGAAGGCTTGGCGTTGTGGAGCGCAACCGAGCTACTGGTGGCCCCCCGGCCACGAGATGTGACTAGGTCGTGAGATGAAGAGAAGAGATTGGACTGAATCGAAGGCGAGTTGATTAACCAGTGACCTAATGAGCTTGAAGAGATGTGCTAAGGCATGGGCTCGAGGTCGAGTCCCACGCTAGCTTGTATAGCCGAGGCGTTATGTTCTCCAAGATAAACCGAACTCTTTCATCCATGGGCTGCTGATGGCAAAGGTTATTGGCTCTGAAGACCGATTGGGCTTAGGACTATTTTACAGTCAACATTTATCTCCCCATTCTCAATGTAAGAGCAGAGAAAGTATATACCCACGAGGTTGTTGTCTTCAGGGAGTTTAGGTCGAGGCGAGCTGAGATGTCCATTTGAGCTGCATCTCCCCTTAATCATGCCTTTTTATGAGAATCGTTGAGTTTCCTGGTGGAGTATCGTACCTAACACGCTTTGCAGTGTTTGAAGGGGTTTGTTATTTTTGAGGGGACTGATGGATTTGAAAGGTCCTGATAATGATTGCGTCCGGCTTTGATAGTCGTGGTGATTGGTCGTGATGTCAGGGCCCTTAGGCCTACTTAAGGATCTCGAGGGGCTGGGCTTTTTCACTTTCTCCATTCTTCTATAAGTACCCCTTTTTGTGAGGATTCCTTGGCAACATTTTCTTCTTTTCATTCCATAAAAAGATTTCCTGAACGTTTCTTTCATCCTTTGTTCATAGGTGTTTTCTGAGCTTTGTTAATGATGTCAGGTTTAGGTACCTCTGCTACCCAATCTTTCTCACTCGGCTCGGCTGGCAGGATTCAGCTGTTCACCCACGAAGTGGGGAGAGAGAAGGAGATACTGCATTAGGGTTTGATGGTTTGAGTGGTAGGCATAGGTCGGAGAGTGGGGCTCTGCTTCCGTTAGTGGTCGCAAGGAGGGACCAGTTAAGTCTTTGAGGTCGATGTCGAGGTGCTTCCAGTGATACTTCTTACGCTGAATTGGCCAGGAGGGTTTATTGGGGTCCCAAGGATGTGTATCCTTCTGATGGTCTGGAGAAGAGACCGGTGGTCCCCTTATACTCGAGGGTAGCACGGGAAGATAGCCACAAAGGTGGCTGACCTCATGGGATTCACAATAAGCTATCGAGGGAGGAGATTCAAGTTATATTTGAGTAGGAAATGCGTGATGCTCCTCAGAATTTGGTGATTGTGAAACCTAAGAAATCGGATCGCGTGTCTTCTTGGTAGTCGGCAATTTGCTTTGTACAAGAAGTCATTCGAGTTTGGGCTGAGAATGCCTTTTTCTCGTTTTCAAAAGGAGTTTTTTAATTTTCATCTTTTGTGCTCAGCGCAGATATTGCTTAATGCTAGCGAATATTGGTAGCTTTCGAGGCCTTTTGCCTCAGCGTGTCAGTGCGACCTACTCCGACCTTATTTCGGCACTTCTTTCTTTACAAGAGGTCGCGGGAGGGGTGGTGGTACTTTGCCAAACAACCTAAGTGTCCTCAGCTACTTGCTGGGCTCATAAGTTCAAGTGGGTTCGATTGAAAGCGTGAGTTTTAGATAGTTAAGATTGAGGACGGCGTGCAATAAGGCTTTGACTTTTGGATCGAATGGTGCAAGCCCATTTGGGATAAGTCCATGTCCTTAATGGTGCATGATGCTAACAGGCTGATGGTGTTGAAGGGTGCCTTGCGAGAGTGAGGTGGAAGGCCGTATGATGCCGTGCTCGTCGTAAGGAACTTTATGAGTGGGAAGCTGATAATAGATAGAGGTGCGACCTAGTTGTTCACAGCATTGAGCTATCTCTCTTTCTCTCTCTCCCTCCCTTGAATGACCTTTCAAGTAAGCTTTGGGGAGAGGTTCTTTTGGTAGTCGAGGGGTGTGAGCTTATTGAGCTCGGCTGGGCAGGTAATTTTACATCGATGCTGACTGTTATTTTTTTTTTTTGTAGAGTCCGCGATGCCCATGGTGAGCGTGGCTGATGTGTTAGCCGGTCCTTCTAAGAAACGAAAGTAGCTGTCGGTGAAGAGACCTAGAGTCAAGGAGCGACCTATTGGGGTCGGGGGTGCCACTAAGGTTTCCTTGCCTGTGATCGATGTTGATGAGCGGAAGCAGGGGGTTGGAGATGGAGCTGTGGTGACTAAAGGTGTAAGTGATGCCGAGAGGATTGATACTGGTGTTAGCATTATGGAGAGAGGCATGAATGCATCGCCTTTGGCTCCATGTCAGGAAGAACATGCTTCGACCCAATTGTCCCCTATGTTAGGGCAAATTTGAGCTCCTATTCATTCTGGTGAGGTCAATGCGAGCAGTAATGCAGGCACAGAGGGTCGGATGTTAGTCCATGGTCCTGAGAGCGAGCCTGAAAGGGGTGTCGCTGGTACGCCACTAGATTTTGTTGAAGGGAGGTTGCTGCAATGGAGCGATAATGTGGTAGATTGGTCATGCTTCAACGATTTTGGGGAGCTTGCTGACCAAATGAAGTTGAGGGCCTTCTATGGTGAGTTGTCGTCGATGGATTTGACTGTAGATTTCTTCACTTAGAAGACTTATGAGGTAAGGTGCCGTTATGTTTGTTAGATTTTGTAGTGAAGCGAATTTGAGTTATGTTTGGCGAGCTATGTTGAACTACGCTTTATTATAGGCTCTAGTGACCGTTATTGAGATGTTTCGGCTATTGAGGGAGAGGTGCAGGGTGGTATGTAATATTTTATTGGCATTTTTTCTTTTGTCGGTTTCCTCTCTCGCTCTCTCTCTCTTTTTAAACATTTCTCATTTATGCAGGGAACTACCGAGCTTGGGGCACAAAAGGCGAGCTTGGAGAAGGAGCTCGCTGGAATAAAGTAAAGCAAGGTTCAGTTGAAGAGCGAGTTAATTACTCTGACCGACAAGTGGGATACGCTTTGTGATGAGATGAAAGACAAGATTATGCGAGCATAGATTGATGTAGGCGATGCGAAGAGGAGACAAGCATTCATAGAGACAGCAATGGGCGAGTTTATGACAAATGGCAAATTGTGAAAGAGGATCAAGACAAACTATCTCGCCTGGTGAATGAGATGGAGACTGCCATAAGGAGGCAAAAGCGGGAGCTTGAGGCTACTATCCAAGAAAAGGTGAAGTTACTGGAGAGCTTGAACTTGTTGAAGGGAAACTGTGAGAAGCTAAAGGTAAGGCTATCATAATTTTGAGTCGTTTTATTTGTTATTGTTGTGGTGGCTTCCTTTTAGTTGACTGTTGCTGTTTTTGTATGGTCGCATTGTAAGCCCCGAAAAATTTCAGTAAATAATTCCAAGATGAACTTTGAAAATAAACCTTAAAAATCACTCCAAATTACAACCGAATTTCGACAAGTCCTAAATCATGAATGAATCCAAAAATTTCTTAATCATGAGAAAATGAAAATCATTAAAAATAATATAAGAACTTAGTGATCTTCAAATTCAAAACCACTACGTATGAAAAATTCCATATTTAACTCTGACTTATAAAAACGGGTAATATAAAACCCAAAAACAAATTATTAAAAAGCAAATAACGATTGACTTTCGAAAATAAAACCCAATTCAAGAATTCCGAAAACATTAAAAGATGTTAAATACTTATAAAAATGAAATGTAAAATGAAATTCTCAAATTAAATATGTTGTATAAGCATAAAATATCAGTTTCCAAATTGGCAAGGATCTAAACCGGAAAATCACCCGAAAACCCTAGGTGGAATACAATAGTTTAAGTCCTGCAATCTAGCGCCCCTAACCCTAGAGGCCGAGATGTAGTTTAAATATGTAGAATAGCTCATAGTAATATAAGTTTTCTTAAAAATATCAAATTGGTAAATTTTTGATACATTGCGAACCCGTTCAGATACAAACTTTGAAAAGCGTGTCCCGGGGCTCGAAACATAAAAAACATACCAATAGTATCGTTAGACTCGTAATTTCATAAAATTTCAAAATATATCAATTATGAAATTTTTCGGGTTATAAAAGTTATAGTTATAACCTTTTTATCGTATTTCTATTATTACCGGTAATTGATTAAACTTTTGCACTATTCATTTTTAATTCATTACAAAATTTTATTATTCTTATAAAGCCTTATATGTTTAGATAAATATTTTATATGTTAAAGAAAATTTTGTTTTTTTAAAATTTAGTTCGTTTCGGGTCTTTACGGGATCAAATTCTGTTTAAGACCCGATACTAAAAATAAAATAAATTAATTTAATAATTGAAAAATATTTGAAAAATATTGTTATTTTCATAAAATAATTTTTTATAATTTTTCGGGTTATAAAAATATTATTTATAGCCTACATTTGCGTATTTTGATCATACCGGTAACATATTTGTTAAAATACTAAAATAATTCAAATAATTATTTAATTTTAATTATGAAAAATCTGCTACAAATATTTGGAATAATTTTTCTAATTTTATTTTATTTTGTTTTATTTTATTAAAAAAGTACCTTTACAACCCATTCCTTCAAGTACACTTTACACATATCACTTTCTTTTCACTTCAATCTTTCTACACATTAACCCACACTTCATGGTAGATTTTGACCCTCTTTATGGCTGCCATTGTCCTTTATTTACTCATATTTTGACTAAATTAATTATTTTCCACTCCTTAAAGAAGTTACACATATACATTTATTACACAAATTAATTTCAAGTCAAAATTCAACAAAACCCTCTCTCTCCTCCCCCCAAGATTCACGTGCAGCACACAAAATTGCTGCCCTTGTTTTATTTTTTTTCCCTTTCATTTAATACAATTCTATCTCCATTTAATGCCTCTTTATTATTTCTTTTCATTTCCTTTTTGAAACCCTCTCTCTTTTCCTCTCTTTTTCCTCTCTTTCTTTCTTTCTTCTTTCTCTCTTGTTCTTACAAGGAACCTTGCTGCCCCCTTCTTCTTCCATGGTTTCCACACTTCATTCTTAAAGATTTCTAAGCAAATCTCCTTCCCAAAGCTCCATAGGTGATATAGGTAAAGTGTAATGAAGGTTTCATGCATCAAATGACCTTCCATAAGCTTAAAAGCTTAGGATGATGATGCCAAAAATGAAACACTCATTTTCTCCACTTTTATTATCTTGTATTACAATTATTTTCTTGTTTAAAGTTGATATATATTGTAGATCTAACTTTTTATAGCTTTGATTTTTGTTTATGCCATAGATCTTGCTATTTAAGTTATTATTCTTGTTATTACTTATGCTTTATCCATATATTTCTCATTCACATGTGTTCATGCATTTAAAACTAGTTTAGAAGACTAGATCTAGTGTTTTGAGTTCTTAAATGCATTATACCTTTGTTTTATGTTCATGAGCAACTTGTAATAGCATGATGATGGTAGAAAAGTTGTAGAAAACTCAAGATCTATTTTATTTTGAACAAAAATAACTTTTGAAAATTCGGATGAAAATGGAACCATATTTAGAAAAGTGGTTTTTCAACTTCAAAATGCGTATTTTTCATTTAAAATGAAGGGCTTAGGGTATAGACAACATAAATGAATGATTTTGATAAGTAAAGTTTAGATATATGAGTTTAAAATTCATTACCATGGGTTTCTTTTAGATGTATGTTCATATTATGTGTAGATCTTAGATTTGAACAAAATTTGTGAAATTCATATTTTGGCAAGACCCATAATTAAAAATCACTTTCCAAGTGTCAAAATGTAATTTTTACTTAAGAAAATGAAGGCTTAATATATGTATATCATCAAGACTTCTTTTTACAAGAATCAAAAGTGATTTTCAAAATAAAAATTCTATTTTCGGATTTTGGTCAAGACATATTTTAAAAACATGTTTTCCAACTCAAAAATAAAGTTTTTAATTAAGAAATGAAAGGCTCATAAGATATGATATGTAAGGAATGGATTTTCATAAGCTTAGATAGATTTTATCAAAAGATATGACCAAAAATAAATTTTCTAAATTCGGATCCTAACCAAGACCAATTTTTAAAACCCATTTATCAACTCCAAAACTCATGTTTTATGTGAAAAATGAAGTATATAGGTAATAGGTATCATTAAGTAATGATTTTTACAAGTCGAAATGAATTTTGATGAAATTAATGTGTAAGACAAGAAATAGAATCAAGATGAGAAAATTTTGAGTTAGTAGCCGATTTGTGAAATTCGTAATTTTGAGTGAAGGCCATAAGAACACCTATTATCCAAGCTCAAAATGAAAGTTTTATGTATTAAATGAAGTCCTTAAGTAATAGGTATCATAAAGTCTTAAATTTCAATGCATTAAACAAGTTTTTCCCAAATGAATCATTCAAAAAGTAGATTTTCTAAAATTCGGATTTTTGAGTAAATCATATTGGAAAACATATTTGCAAAGTGTAAAATGCAAATTTTTGTGTAAGAATGAAGTCCTTAGTGGTTATGTATGATTGAGCCCTAATTTTCTAAATATAAAATGATTTTTACTTAAAAGAATCATTCAAAAACCAATTTTTATCAAATTTGGATTTTGGAATCAACCCCACTTGAAAACATGTTTACAAAGTATAAAATGGAAATTTTTATGTAGAAATGAAGGTCATAAGTAATATATAATGAAGACTCAATTTTGACAAAAATAATTATATTTTCTTAAGTAATAAATCCAAGACAAATGAAAATGATCAAAGTTAGAAAACTAGACTTTTCATAAATAGTTGTTATTATGGTCTTGCAAAAATAAAAAGTTATAAAATTTTATTTTAGCAAAAATCATCAAGATTATGCATGCATTAAACTCATCTCATGGCATTCATGTTAGGAAATCACTCATATTGCACGTATAGTTAATTTATATAGTAGGAACATTACAAACATTTACAAAACTACCTTTCGAAAGTTGAAATTGTTGCTGCCCTAATATGATCCGAACTTTTTGAAGCTTCAAAGTTTTCAAAACTTGAAAATAATATTAGGAATAGATAGATCTTTCGAAGTAGACAGAAATCGATATATAATTTGCGAGATTCCGAGTTAAAATGACCAAGTTATGACCGTTTTAAGTTGGAATTCTCGCTTAGGACGCGAATTACGAATTTGATAGTTCGTATGAAGTCGTTGGATTAGTTTGAGTTGAAGTACTTATTAGAGTATTCCTTCCTTTTCAGGTGATCTCGAATTCGACAATTCCCTACCACCGAGTTATTATTACTAGAAGACCGGTGATCCAATGGCTGAGTGAATCTTCTCCTTATTTTGTTACCTTATGTGTGCTTGTAGCTAGTTGCATTAGAATTATAGGAACAAGATAAAAATCGATATGAATGGGGATAGGATATGTGATGAGACTGTGATGAATGTATGCCAAAGAATACTAAATCATATCGAAACCACGATTGATTGGATAACTGCACTGCTCATATTATTTCTGTTATATGTATGATATTGGATGGTCAATCTAAAGAATGTATGAATATTTTGACCTAAGCAAAAAAATTAAATTGGTCATGCATCGCATCGGACATATTGCATTTGGTAGCATGCTACTCCTACACAGGTCGATCGGTATGGTCCGAGGACTCGTTTGGATAATGAGACCCGGGATCAGAGCTCATTCATAGGAAATTAAGGCGCATCGGGGATGCATTCCATGTGTGAGCCTAGCCGAGGCGAGTGCTAAGAGCCGAGGGCTTGGGGACTAGCAGCGATCGTGTAGACTTCAATACCATCCCTAACCTAAGATACGAAGGGCGTAAATCCGTTCTGTGTGTGGGTTTTGGATACCCATGCATAATTGCTTGCTTACGTGTTTGTTCATGCATAGCATATGATTGATTATAACTTGCTTGTCATGGTACGGAATTAAGGGAATTCTCACTAAGCTAGTGTAGCTTATACCCCAATAGTTGTTTAAATGAACAGGTCATCTCAAGAATGTTAAGTGGGGACCGTGATGGTTGGAGCCGAGAATGACTACGGGATTTCGACAAAGAATACGAATGTTTGAAGTTATCAGCTAGTTTTATGATTTGTCTTGTAATAGTTTATGTAGGGAAGTTTATGGATGAATGTAATTGAAGTTGAATGATTTGTATTTTGAAGTATAGTGATTCGTATATGAAGTATAGTGGTTTGGATTGGAAGTTTAGTGGATTGTATTTCCTTTACATTGTCACTCAATTGTATCAACATAAAATGTATCATTCCGATGTGTCTCCTTTATGTGTTAGACGCCTTGTACATAGTATGAAGCCTTCGCGTGACTGAGGCGGTCATTCTTAGGCTTTAATATTGTGTACGGTGGACTGCCACGTTTAGAGTATCATTTGGGGCATGACACACAAGATCGATAAGAATGCAATTAAATTTGCTCTCACAATTGAAAGTCAAATATAAAGAAAAAGTTTATCAATATCCAAAAACTTATGAGTTCTTATTACAAAGGGTATATATATATATATATAATATAGTAAAATCCCAAAAAGGAACTATAAAAGATGAAAGACTAAAGAAAATCACGCGGCTTGACTAAATTCTAAAAAGGAAATGCGGAGAGAAAGAATTTGACTAAAATTAATACGATTTGATGAATTTGACTAAAAATTAATGTTGTTTGACTTAGGCCAGCGTTGAAAGGATTTGTTCTTTCATTCCACTTGTTGTGTTTTCCCTTTGATTCAACAAGCTTTGGTCTTTTAGTTTAGTTCGGGTATTCAATTCTAGAACCAGGCTAAACTGATTCTCATCATTCCCTCTGGCCTGTTGAAGATTTGCCCTCAAATATTGATTGAAGTGAGATCCACCCAGGTCAAATACAAACCTGCAAAACTCAAACAATTTTAAATAATAACACCCATCCATGCCATGCTTATAGGCAGCAACCAACCTTGTATATTATCTCTGAAAAAGTAGCTCCCAAAGCCTCTCAACATCGACTCCAAAAGCTCTTGACCTATCAATTCCACAATCCACATCACTAATCACATATCCTCCAAATAATTCAAACCACGCATTGTTAGCCCTATCAATTGCATTCTCAAGAATCCAATCATAAACATTCAACTCTTGTGATTGCATATCATTGTCAATTGGATCCACCGTATTAGCTACTTGAACTTGTAAGAGCTCATCATCTGCTTTCTCAAGGCCATCCAAATCACCCTCTACTCCTTTTACTTCAACAATTTCTTCCACCACCTCATCCTTTATCAATGCAATCTCATCATCGACAACCTTATTCCCCGCTTTAAATTTATGATTTTCAATTTCACAATCTTCATCTGTAGAACTATATTTATTTCACCAGTGCCTACACACCTTTATATGATCACAGAAGTTTCTTGTTCTTCCATTTTCTTCTCAGTTTTTTCATCTGTGATAAATACAGGAACTCCATTGACAAGTTTCATCGCATATTCATTTGGACATTGATATGCAATATGTCAACGACCTAAGCATCTTGTGCATTCTAATTTCCAATCGTCATCACCATCAATCTCATCAAAAATAGCACCTCCTACTCCTTCTCCCCTGGCATCATTCACTATACCCTGATGTGCCACCTATTGGTTTATCAATAGCAATGGTGCCTGTGGGTTAACCCTTATTGGTTGACCTGTTGCAAGCCATCCTAACTGTGTAGTAAGATTAGCCATCATAGTACGCAATTCCTGCAGTTGATCTTCTATAGATCTTCCATCACCTATAGTGCGATGACCCTGACCTCCACTAATTCTACTTATTATCATTCCCAACATTTGCATTCACACTATTGTTTGACATCTCCACAATTTCATAAATTCCCAAATCACAAATACAATTTCAATATAATCCCAATTCAAGCCTGGTTGTAAAGATTGAAACTTTTCGCTTGCCGATCGTCCCGCAGTTGAAACCAAAGCTCTGATACTAAAAGATGATGTGCCTAAAATCCTAGACATGGTGATCTCAATTGAGGGCTTGACCAAAGCTGATAAAAATGATATCTTTTTTGGATTTTGTAATTGGATGCAAGGAAATAAAAGGATATGAATGACTTGACAACGAATATTACACACCACAATCAACCGAGCTATACAAACCCTAACCCGATATGACTCACGAAATAAAGATCATGGTTTGTTCGCCATAATCCAAAGGATTGATAAGAACAGGATGTTCGCCACGATCACAAGATCGATAAGAATGCAATTGAATTTGCTCTCACAATTGAAAGTCAAATATAAAGAAAAAGTTTATCAGATCTGGTCAAGCCATCAATTGAGATTATTGTGTCTAGGGTTTTAGGCACATCACTTATCATGTCGCGTATCTCCTCCGACACAAGTTCCTTCTTGGAACCCAGCTGGGTATTTTTCGGGACATGAGTGTTCCTCTCCTGGTATCGACCTAGATAGGGGTTCACCGTTCTCTCCTTGTTGTGCTGGTAGTTATCAACCTAGTGTCGTATAGTTTCCTGAGCCGATTGTTGAGATGCGGTATGTGCTTGTAATGCGCAGTTTGCGGCCCTTGTAGGACGTCTCGAGACGTGGGTCAAGCGATGAGCGTTTTGGGATGATCTGGGACTATGTAAGCGCTTCTTGTGTCATACCCTAAAAATTGGCTTAGAAGGATAACTTGAAGTTATCATATCACGTGTGCACCCATAATATAAGAATTGCCTTGTAAGTCAGAGTTTGCAAGACTTTACTTGGATAATTACTTTATAAACGTCTAATATGAAATTATATTTGTGATAAATAAATGAAATCCGATTTCCTATAATCTACTACAATTGTAGAGAATCGATATGCCTGACCAAATAGTAAAATAGAATAAACCATCTATGTTTTACAAATTTTAAATTACAAAGATACAAATCAAATCCATAATCTAGACTTAATTTTACATGAGAGAGAATAAAAAAAAACAATACTATTTATCTAATTCTCATTTCAAATTCGTCTTCTATCTTCAAAGATTCTCCTCCATACTGACCTATCCCCGAAACCAATTCTTCAACTATTCCTACAATAACACTGTAGGGGTGTAAGCTCAATCATAGCTCTGTGGATAACAAAACCAAATCACACTACAAACAAGTATTAAGCAAGTTTTTTTATAACAAACATATGCAATGCACACTCATCCATATGATATGCACAGTTTAGATGACTGAAATCCAAACCAATAGAGTTTTATGCCCTTTCTTGGGGGTTAAAGGACATAATACAAGCTATTCAAGCCCAGGAGAACTGTGAACTAAGGAAGAGGGTGCATACTCCACTTGAGCCTTTAGCTCATATCTTTCTTAGCACAAAATCATTTCTTTATACCATAGATATAACTGTTAATTGTACCTTGGATATGGCTAAGGAGGGAAGATTTCATTTTGAATACTTTTTATTCAAAAATAACCTCTAGCTTTCCCCTTAGTCTTAGCTTAGGAGAGACGATTTTCTTTAAAATTCATTTCATGGAAATACAGCCTCTAACTACTCCATAGACAAGACTAAGGAGAGAAGACTTTCTTTTTAAATTCATTTTGTGCATACATTAAAACATTTACTCCACAACCAATCTTCTACTTCCCTTAAAACCACGGAAACTCCCTAAGTATTAATCCCTAATGCCAACTCCAACACAGGCGACGTCCTTTGGTGCCTGCTTAGTTCCCGTGAAGCCGACAACCCTACTAGTAGCCTCTATGCAGACCCAATGGTCCCAATCAAGAACTACTATAGAATCAAAGTATTAATATGTGACGTGAACCCCTACTAATGCAAATGTGATGTGATGCAATGCATGACCAATTTATTTAAAGGTTAAATAAGAATGATGTCTTATTAGTTAATGCCCATATCATTTTCATACAATCAACATTATATAAATTACAATTAGCACCACACAATTGTTTTCACTTATGGTTTAGTGAGTTATCAATCAAATGCAATCATCAAGCAGTAAATAGATTCCCAAACCCCATGCATAATCAATTAGGTTTATATTATTTCCAATGCAACTAGATTGCAAGCACAAGCAAGGTGAAGAGATTGTTGTTACCCACTTGGCATCCAAGCTAAGTCTTAACTATTCTCTAGGATGACCAAAGTATCATCCCCATTAATCATCCCATCATTAACAACATGATCATCAACACCAAATCATCATCATCCTTCATATGAAATCCAAACAAGAATAGACAGTTGGCTAGAGGCTAATTAAAAGATTGTATAACAAAAGCAAACATCAATCCAAGAACTTGAATTCATATTAAGATCTTATTTGATCAGATATTAAGTAGGAATCCCACCATGACTGTGAAGTCCGTCCCGCCAAGATACGGATAGTTCTCTATTATTTGTCAAAGTATTTCTTTTCTTTTTGTTTATAGTCTTTTATTACAAAACATTATCCAAATATTCATATTGAGAACGCTCATTTCATAACCATCTTTCACTTAAAACAACATATCTTCTCCATCACTTTAAGTCCAATGTATTACAATCACATACAAGTCACTTACTTATTGGATTTATGTTTATCTAGCTTAACCATCTAATTCATTTTATTTTAGTGAAGTTCATTAGATCAACTAACTTTAGTTATATTACTATTTTGTTTCATTTCTAAGAATCATGATAACTTAAGTCCATTAACTAATTCATTTTATGTCTAAGGTTCATGTTAATTTAAATCTATGTTAACTTAATGTTAACTAAGTTGATTAGACTCAATTGATCTAGTTTATGTTCGTTCATTTAAGTTCATTAAACCAAAATGAGCATAGATTATTAACTACGTTCATTAGTTTTGGATATGATGTGGTTTGAATCAAATATATTTTAGGCCTTGATTTAAAATTTCTAAACACTTAAATCATAAAAGTTATAGAGCTCTTTTTAAGCTTTTCCATAGCCTTTTGAATAACCTCAATCCGATTTGAATAAGAAAGTTATGATCAATTTAAGTTAAGTCAATAAGGAAGAGAAGGACAAGATGACCCCTGGTTCCATATGGGGCGTATTAAGGGTGGTGATGGCCACCAAGCCCCTTGCTACGCCCCATATCAAGGGTAGTGGTGGCCACCACACCCCTTACCATGCCTATATAGGTTTAGCAGGGGGATAGTGGCTACTACACCCTTTGCCACAACCGTATGGGCTTAGATCATATTCCCTGCTTCTTTTACTTCATTTTACTCCATTTCAACTACCTGTCTACTTGTTTTACTCACAAAACTCCATCTATAACATCTTAACAACATCATATATGTCACGCCCCGAGGGCACCCTAGTAGTGGTAAACAAGCTATACTTGAATACTATCACTAGATTACCTTAAGAGAATGACATGTTTTCAAATAACATGATCTTTAGTTTCTTTGATAAGAAATGGTAAATGCATGTAAGTCATAAATTAGTAAATAACAATCATCTTAGTGCTTGAATATAGCATTACAACCCATTCTGTCTTTCTAAAAGTTTCTAAATACATAACTAATAATTTAAATACTAACTAGCTTAAACTAAAAATAAAAGTAAATAACTTATCCCATAATGTTCCCTAAACTTTTAGTCTTGAGGTTCTTACTGGAGCTAAACTCCTGGAAGTGACCAACCATGGCCTAAGTATAAACCTGAAAGGACTGTTAGAGTAAGAGCAAAACCATGGGCTCAGTCAATAACCAAAACTCACCACATATCAAACAAGTTTATTAACAATCATATGAAATGCATCAATCAAGCATATGCACAAATACAAGCCTAGATAACTCGAAATCCAAAGTAGGATGAAGATTTACACTCTCTTATCGGGGTTGAAGGAGCACAACACTATAGTCCACCTACCCATGAGAGACTAAGTATACAGAAAAACAACAATACTCACTTTAATTATCACTTTGAATTTATCATGTCTTTAACATTCGTTTCCTATTTTAACTTTAGAAACTCCACTAAGTGTTGGTCATTTCAAGTAATACCATAAGTGGTATCCTTCATTTACCATTTATTTCCTATGGTATCAATAGAACAAAGGTAATCTTGCAACTAACTAATAGCTTCCTTGCCTAGATAAACCAAGCATTACCAGAGATCCAAAACATTAACACGTAGTAGGCTACCACTTACTCAAATGCTGCTTATGCAAATCATGCAATCCATGTTCATTTCATTTATAGTACCACTAGTTTTTAATTAGGTTTAAAGTGATCAATCATTACATAGAAAAGCAATATGTTATAGAAACAATATAATCATACAGAATTCTGTTATTATTATCATTAGAGTAACTTGGCAATCAATATTTCATACAGCAAACAATCCCTATAAAACCCATACATCAATTCAGGTTATTATCTTTCATTAAAGGTCAACTAAGCTACAAGCATACACAATATAATAAGACTGAGTTACTCACCTGCTCATACTAGCTAGTCATAGTAATCAACAGGAAAATCCTCACCAGTATCAAGATCACCTATTGAGATGAATAATATATTCATCAATATCACACCAACTATATAATTAAATTCCTATGAGTATCTATATTAATATTGGGCTTTCTTTTCATTATTATATTGGTCCTTTAATGATCATATGATAATCAATTATTATTTAGTATTTATTTTTATTTTGCTTGTTGATAGTCATAATTTATCATTGATCTTAAAGGTTAATTAAGTCCAATTTATAGCTTTATTGAGATAATTTATAGTAGAATTGGTACTTAAGTATGATAAATATTCATTTCAGGTAAAATTAGAGCATATTGGAAACAATTAAAGGGATTTTGGAAGAATTTCATAAAGACTGATTAATTGGAGGAAGATTTCCCATGCAAGACAATGTACTCATTCATCCAAATGTTGTGTCTCTTCACCAATGGATGCAATGGTTCATGCAGAAAAGATGCACTCATTTATCCAAGTGTTGTGTCTCTTCACCAATTGGTGCAATGGTTCATGCAGAAAAGATGCACTCATTCATCTAAGTGTTGTGTCTCTTCACCAATTGATGCAATGGTTCGGGATCAAGACACATACATTCATCCAAGTGTTGTACCTCTTCACCAAACAATGTGATGAATGAAAACAACACCATATCCATTCAAGAGGAGCAGATCAAGAGAATTATATATAGGTATAGATTAGAATACATGAGGATTATTAGGAGGCAGAATTTTTATTCAAAAAAAGACTTGTACAAAAACTAAAAAAAAAAGAGAGAGAGTGTTGAGATTGTAATAAAACCTCTCCCTCCTTATAGGAGGGAGAGGGTGAGTTTGTTAGTAATTATGTTTGTCGTTCGTTTGTTGTATACAAGACTCCAGATCTACATCCAAATCCAATGAAGGAGTTTTGTATTTTTCTCTACTCATTCTTCTCATCTTTTCTAAATATGTTAATATCATTCTTTATCTATTTTTATGTCATTCTGTATGGGTAGAGAATGGGATTTATTCATGGATTTAACTTGAATTTGATCGTTAAAGTTTATTGTATCTAATAATTAACTAGATCTAGTAAATAGAATTAATTATCTCAAGAAGTAGTGAAGGCAAAACACCTTCTTGACCAGATTTCTTTAGAATACATCGAGAGATGGTTCTTTCGAATAGATCTTATTTACTATGCGAGTCGCTCATAGTGATAGAGATATCCCGGTGAGACTTTCTGCATTTGTTTGAAGAATTCAGAAATAATAAATCTTCATGCAACTTTCTAGTGGCTATTAATTAGGAAGAGATTCCAATGGACACACTAATTGTTAGAAATGAATGCTTTTGAGAAGAACATTCATATACTCAATGGATTCTTGCAGGTAGTAATCATTAGAGAATATATGTATAAATTCATGTTAAGGAAATGAGAAAATCTTATTGTACTTGTTGTGTTCTATTTGTATTTGTATTGTGTTCTTAGTATAATCTAGTGTAATTTTAAATTTAGAATAGTAATCATTCATTTAATCGACTCTTTAATTATTTTGCTAGATCATAGGAAAATTAGAGTAGTACTAGTGCTTGAGAATGTTCCTTGTGGGAGACGACCCTATACTTTATCCTGAACTACATAACGATAGGTGCACTTGCCTGGATTTGACCGTGTTTAGGAAAATGAAATATAGGTTTATAAATTTAAAACTCGGTCGCTCTAAATTAGAGAGAAAATGAACCATCAAGTTTTTGGCGCCGTTGCCGGGGAACGGCTTCAACATTAGGAAATCTGAGATTCTTGTGTATCTAGCTATTTTTTTATTGTTCCATTGTTATCATTGTGTCATTCCATACTATGTTGTATATTATTGTTTTGTATGTAGAAAAATTTAGATGTTCTCTTGTGTGATATGTAGATCTTAATATGTGTTTGTTTGTATCCTTTGGTTTGAATTATTGTATTCATTAATGTGAATTGATCTATCTTGTTGAGTTTTGGTGATTCCAGGTACACTAATCAAGAGCAATGGATTCTTGTTTTTATGAATTAATGTTGGGGATCAAGCCAATTTCATGAAGTAGGGAATTCAAGAAGTTGAAGTGTAGGAAAGCTCTCCACACATGAAATTTACAAGTGCAACAAAAAAAAAATGGTTTGCAGAATAGCAGAGGGTTCTTGAGTAGGTTACATGTTAGACAAAATCCAAGGAAAAAGGAGAAATTTCCAAGATGGATTTGCTGAGACATCAAACACCAAGTTTCTTTTCTTCAAAGCCTTAATTTGCATGGAAGATATTACCAAATAATATCCTAACTATGGTTCAACTAGCTGTGCTCGTCCGGGATTCAATCCCACCCCGCATCACGGGCGGCCATAGCAGAGGGACTGACATTCAGCGTCCTTGCTCGCCCGTGAACAGGACTCTGACGCACCTCCACTGCCCCTGTTCGTCCGTGGTTTGATCAGAGAGGTTTTGAAGACTGACAACAAAAGCAATCCAGCGCCCTTGCTCGCCCATGACGCGCCTTGAGAGGAGATGGTTATCATTCCAGTAGCAACACCAGTCCCCTGTTCGCCCGTGGAAAGTAGTCTGGGCAGTCACCTAGCGACCATCCTCGCAACCAGAAGGAGCCACACCCTGCTGTTCATCTGTGAAGAGGTCGCATGGGCAAACTTCATCACACAACAGCAGCCATCCTCGTTCCCATGCTCGTCTTCAGCCATCGTAGCCATCGCAGTGTCCTTGCTTGCTGTGACAAGTTGGAGGAGTCACTGGACATAAACTTCAGCCGCCATCACACATCCATGGCCGCTGTGAAGAACTGCATGACACTCATTCACGCACCCAAAATATCCTCATACTTATGAATGGCAGATTTACAATACTCTCAATGGTTGCTATGGAATTTCTTGGGTACGTTACAGGGGTCGTCAAGGAGACTTCTACATTCTGATAATGGACATGTTTGGTCCTAGTCTGTGGGACATTTAGAATTCACGTGGACAGTCGATGTCTCTGAACATGGTTACTTGCTTTGCTGTGGTCATCATGTTGAATACGATCAGAGGTTGATTGGGAAATCTCATATGCTACATCACCACTCTTTGTTTGGCTGTGACCAAGACCCTGAGGCGTACTAGTTCATTTCCAGAAATGATCACTGCTGTATGTGCACCCATGTGATTGTTCCTGATGATGATCAATTAAATGGAATATAGAGTTATGATCAAGATCCAAACTTCATTTACCAGGGAAGTCAAGTTCTTTAATTTTTGTTATGATTTCCTTTCCTGTTGATTTATTATTAATTGAGACATTGGGGACAATGTCTCCAATAGGTGTGGGGATAGGAATCATGATTATATGCATGTTAAAGTCTGTTGAATGAATATATAAATATGATTAGGACTATCAAATATGTAGATATGAATTGGATTAAATTGTTGATTCAAATATTCCCTAATTTAAGTTGCTGATTGAAAATATGTATATATATATATATATGGTGCTGGTAAATGAGTTTTATTAATGTTGAAATTAGTGACTTGCATGTTTTTCATGAATTTTCTTAATGATAAATTGAGATAATAGGGTTAACTCTTAGTGGACATGTCTTACTTGCTAATTAAACTAGGAATCTAAGTTTAGAGTGGCATATGATTATGAGTAGGCAGTTTAGTTGCTTTTATATAATGAAAAAAAAAAAAGAAAAGTAATTGACATAATAATAAAAAAAAATCCTTAGTGTTAAAAGTTCAAATGAAATCAATCACTAGATGCTCTCTCCTTTGTGGTTTTATTTCTTTGAAAAAAAAATAAATAAAAATAAAAATAAATAAATAAATAGAGAGGTATTGAAAAGTGGTTGAGGTTCGAAGGGGTCCTTTAAAACCTGATCACCTAAGGTCGTCCGGCCTGGGATCGATCGACCAAGGATGTCACTTATCAATCAAAATGTTGAAAAAAAAAAAAAAGTGTTCAGTGAGTCTTATAACTCGAACAATTAAGTCCGAGGGACGCCCTTTTTAAGGGAATAACGTCTGTTAACCTGAGTGACGAACTTGGGATTATCGACTGAAAGTTCGCTACATGGGTTGTGAGATTCTTAAAATGCTGCACTTGAAAAAAAAAAGAATAGAAGTAAACTTTAAAGGAGAGAAATTCAGGGGATAGATGGATGTGCATGCTTTCATTAAGGAAATATAAATTGTCAATAATGTTCATGTGCATAAGCATAATAAGCAACTAAGTTTCCCTTATTAACATGATCATGTGTTCACTTTTCTCTTGGAAGCTTACTTAATTGGTGAGGGTAAAGATTGATCTACCAGGATTAGCCTTGATATCTTAATTTGTTGATAGAATCATGAGAATTCTTTGCTAATAGTCACTAACTTTCAATGTTTTCAATTTTAGCACCAAATGATTTTTATGTTTTCTAAGTTTATATCAGCTTCTTGCTATTAGTCTTGATTTAGTTTAATATTTATATACATTTATTGGGCATTCGAAAAATTGATATTTAGTAAGCTTATATTTTTATAGTTATTACCTATTTTTATATTATTCCTTATCTGACCAATTATAGTAACTTGTATTTATTTATTATTGTTTAGTGTCGTCGTGTTTCTTTTTATGTACTTCATATAATTTTCTTGTTATGTATAGATATCACATTATTAAAAAATTTAGCTTATTTAAATTTTCATTCTTATGTATAAAATAAGTATTTTACAATTACTATACTTTATTTTCATTTATAAAGTATACTAATATTAACAATAATGATAATAATATTAGTAATAATAATAATGATAATTATAAGGTAATTTGTTAGTAATACCAATATTATTTTTCATAATAACTATATTAAAATAGTAGTAATCTTAATGATGATGATGATGATGATGATGATGATGATAGTGGTAATATCATTAATAGTATTATTCATAATATTATTGATTATAATGATAATGATATTCATTAGTGATAATAAAAATAATAATAATTGATATTAATAATAATAATAATTGTCACAATAATAATATTATTAATAATATTGCTAATACTAACATTAGTAATGATAATAATAACATTAATAATAAGGATAATAATATCACTAATAATAATAATAATATCATTATTATTAATAATAATAATAGTAATGATAACAAATCATAATAATAATAAGAATAATAATAATAATAATAATAATAATAATAATAATAATAATAATAATAATAATACTCATATTACTAGTAGTAACATACAAAAAACAACAACAACAACAACAACAACAACAATAATAATAATAATAATAATAATAATAATAATAATAATAATATCTAGATTAAAAAAAATTGATTAATATATATATATAAAAAAATCCTCGAGGTATAGGGCCAGGTACCAGTTGTTCTCTTTTTTTTTTACATGAAGAGGAAGAGTTTCCACCGGAAATTAAGTTGCATGGATTGTTATCTTCATGCATTAATTATTTGGCTTATTTGGATGATTTTGATTGGCTTGTGGAGTTGTTTTTGTTGACTTGGTTTGCTCTTTTTGACTCAATTCCTCCAAATTTTCGATTAACACATCTCAAGAAGATATTATCCATCAGTTTGGTGCAATTTGCGCCATAATATATATATATATATATATTAATATAATAATTGGTAGTTGATAATTATCCAAATTTTAGGGTAGTTTATTAAGTTAAATAGGTACAAATATGATAATTATTCAAGAGTTTTATCTCAAAAAATTTATATAGTTTTCTACAAATTTTCTAGATTGTTATTGATTTCAACTTTAGGTTTAAAATTTACGCTATTAATTATTTTTTAGGATTTATCTCACCCGATTGGGGTTTTCTAAGCTTAATGGGTCAATTTTCATTGTAGTCTCCAATAGCTTAAGAATACTCTAATTAAAACAATGATGTGATCCAAATATTTATTTGGAGTCTAGATTATTAGTTATATATATGTTTATATTTTTATTGTGTATTTATAACCCTAACGATTTATCTTTAGGTTGTCGTTTTGTAACTATAAGCGTAATTGGTTGTTTATTCTTTATTGCACTTAACATCTTAACCAAGTCACTCTTATATCTTGAGTTTTTGATACCCACTATGAAATCTTATAAGTAGTATTTAATACTAACTATGAATATTTGTTTTAGGGTTTAAAACTATATATAGACTCATTATTACTCATAGTTCTATTCTAAAGTCTTTATTGAGTTCAATAGTAATCATCTATTTTTATATTTATATATTTCTATATGTTTTTACTGATATGAAAAATTCTCGGGGTTTACAATATAAGCTCAACATCATAACTCAAAAACATTTCTACACCTATCACTACATCTTATTTCCTCAAATCATCTCATCATCAAGTTCATATCATCCACTTCCCGACTTCATACATATAT
Organism: Combretum micranthum; assembly: GCA_024138025.1. NCBI lineage: Eukaryota > Viridiplantae > Streptophyta > Magnoliopsida > Myrtales > Combretaceae > Combretum > Combretum micranthum. The sequence goes on from JAMXBD010001243.1 coordinate 395,194, forward strand.
ACATGATTTGCACAAACCCATCAAATTTAAATAAAACCTTATATATATATATATATATATATATATGTAACTTTAACTCATCACACACAAGTATTTACAACAAACAAAATAAAGAAAACACTATACTTACTTGTTTTAGAAGAACTTCAACATCTAAAACTCTAGCACTACTATTTTTTCCTTAGTTTTTTAAACCATTTCATGCATGATCTCCAGCTTTCATCTTGATTTTCATCTTCTATCTTTCTTTTGATCTTTCTAAACTTGAGATTAAGGAGTAGGATTTTGAGAAAACAAAGAAAATGAAGAGAGAAAGAAAAAGAAGAATAAAGCACCGGTGGAAGCAAATGAAAGAGAAAAGGAAGGGGAAAAAAAATAGGCAGCCCCCTATAGTCAAATGAAAATACAAATATATGGGGATAAGCATTAAAAGATTTTTATTGGCAAAGGGTTTGTGTTTAAACCTATGAAATGGTTTTCTTAAGTATTGAAGGTAATTAGATAATATTTTAGAATTTATGACAGAACTCAATAGTTTGATTTGAAAATCTAGTTTAAGAATTCAATTTGTAAAAACTTGATATTTAGTTTGAGTTTGGGGTTAGATACTGATATTTTTAAATAAGTAGATAAACTCAAAATTCATGGAAATTGAAAGTATAGAATTTAGATTAAAGGGGCTCAATTTGAATATTTTATAAATCAAGGTAATTGGGCTTAAGAAATTTTTGGTCATTTGTGAATTAAAAGAAAAGGGGTTTAAAATGATGGTTGAAAAGGATTAGATTACTTAATTATGCAATAGACTCAAGTTTAGGGTTCACAATTAACTTAACCTTCAATTTAAAGGAAACTAAGTTTAGTTTGAAATTTACAAAAGACAATAAGATTTGAGTTGTTGGAAGAATAATTAAGGTGAATAGATAAATTGAAGGAAATAGAGTTTAGATTTGATAATTAGAAAAATTTAAGAAATTTGGTTCATGAAATGGATAGTTGAAATAAATAAAAGATTGGAAAGGAGCTTTTGAAATCTCAATTTCAATCAAGTCTATTTATTAATTGATTATATCAATCTATCCATTTATAACTTATAATTCAAGTTACTTATTTTAATTAAACTATTTAAAGTCAGTTATGAAATTACATTCTAAACAACTTTAGGATTACTTATCCATTGGTAGTTGACAACACATTAGCTTTAGTTTTTATAATTCGAAAGCTATCACTCACTCTTTCATTGTTTTCTTCCAATTAATTTAGATTTAGATTTGTTATTGTTTTTACTTCCATCATAATTTTGAATTATTTAATAATTTATTATCTATTGGGTTAATATCTTATATTTCTGTATTCATTATTCAATCTGTTTAATATATTTTTTTATTTTTCTTGCTATATTAAATTTGGGGTTTGTTATAATATTTTTATTTCCATAAACGGCTTAAAATTCAAGGTATATAAATTTCAGTACCATTCTTTTATAATTATTTATTTACTCATAATTCATTTATTTACAAACACATATTTTTAATTTCACTATTGTTACTTTTGTAGAATTTTATCTTGAAATATAATAATTCAGAATTTTAAACGATTATTAAATTATTTAAATTTCAATATTTTTTATATTATTTTCTTAATGATTATTATTTTTGAGCTGTATGAATTTGAGTTATTATACCCTGTGAGAAGCTTTAGCCCTGTGAGAGTCCGCAACACCCCCACAGGGGTGTTCACCTGGTTGTTCTTGTTTGAGTGATAATTGAGCTGGGGAGACGCTTCTATGCATGCCAGAGGTGCGCTCTTCCAGGTGTAGGTCTTTTAGGCCCTCTAGTTTTATTACCCTGGCCTGTAAATTAGCATTTGAAAGCTCATTTTCCACGTTTTAGTGCGCTAAGTGCCTGTATAACTGTTCTAGTGTCACACCTCAGAGGGTATCCTAAACGTAATAGTCCATCGCATGCTAAACGAGACTTAAGAATCACTACCACAGTCATTCAAAAGTCTTGTATTAGAAAGCAAGGCGTTCCCTTACGACAATAAAATACATATGCAGTTGGAGATAGATAGTTTATTTTGATAGGATAAGTATAAAAACATAAACCACAGATATCTTAGGATCAATTACAAAATACTAAGGGGCATTCCCCTGCTAAACAAAAGTCTAGATATTATCTTTCAAGTAAAACCCGATCATTTAAGGTTTACTATGAAAGACTATATAGAACTAATCATAAACTTCTAATGGGAAACACTCCTAACTTCGCACTACCTGACTTGGCCAGGTCCGGGGACGCAGCCATATGTACGGGAACTGCATCAAAAAGAAACTATGGGGGTATAAGTTACGCTAGCTTAGTGAGTTTCACTTTCAAAATTAAATGCTTCATCAAACAATAGGGTAAGCAAGTTATATTAGACAACCATATGAAATGCACAAGCACGTGAGCACTCAATTCATTAGACTTCCTGGGAGTCCTATGTTGAATGGATTTATGCCCTCCATTCAGGATTAGGTGCTTCAGGCCCATACGATCATAGATTTCAATTTTTCTCATTTATATAGTGGTTGATTCAGGTACCCACCCACTCATAAATTTTGTCGTTTATATAAGTGTCTACACCACTTCCATTTTAATTCTGGCCATTCATGCCAATATTCGAGTTTATAGGCCCCTTGTTTCCCAGCTATTATACCTTCTTCCCATAAAGGTATAATAACAAATGCAATGTGACTTAACATATGGTATGTATGGGCAATTTGATTATAAGATCATGGCATATTAATTAACAAATTATGGGCAATCATAGATATTGCAGACACTTCAATTCTATACTAAATCATACAAATATTTACAATAATTCCATTTCGATATTCTTATCTTCGATTCAATCAATTAAAACTCACATACACATTCAAATTTTATCTTGCCCTAAATCTATTGCCACTATCATTACAAGCACAATCATAAGCATATAATTTAAAGATAGTGAACTCACTCGACCATGGACATCGGTCTCTAATGGTAGTGATCCAGAAATAAGAATTTTCCCCCGATTCAAAGTTACTTAAATGAAAGAAATACCCAAATGAGTATTTCATGCCATAACTAATTTCCAACTTATTAAATAAAACTCTTGAGTTCGTAATTTCCATGGTAGATGGAAATTCCAACTTAAAACGGCCATAACTTGGTCATTTTAACTTGGAATTTCGCAAATAAGCTATCGATTTCTATCTACTGCGAAAGATCTACCTATTTATGATATTATTTTTAAGTTTTGAAAACATTTAGATCTCGGAATGCTCGGATTAGATCTGGTCAGTAGTTAAAACTTACATTTCCGAAATTGTTTTGTGAAATTTTACATTATTTCTACCAAGTATATTATATGTGCATGCAATATCTACAAGTTATTATCATGAATGACATGATATGAGCTATCTACATGTAAATCTTTAATGATTTTTTATTAAAAAGAATTCTTAGAAAACTTTTACTTTGCAACAATTTCAAGAACACTTGGGTAGAAAAACTATCTTTATTTCTTTGAAAATCATCCATATGTTTACTAGGATAAAGCCTTGATGACCTATATACTTAATACCTTCATTATCTTAATAAAAATTTTCATTTAAAGGTTGGAAAATAGATGTTTTATACTTTGATAAAACACATCTATTCTTGTAAAAATCAAGTCTTTATTATATCTATTCCCTAAGGTTTCTATTTTTCTATTAAAATCCTCATTTTGATATTTGGAAATAAGTGTTTAAATGGGGATTATTTTTAGATCCGAATTTTGGGAAATTATTTTTGAGATTATTTCTTGTGAAAAACTTATTTCATCTTTCTAAAATTAAGTCCTAATCAAACCTACTCCCTAAGGCTTCCATTTTTTTTAATAAAACTCTTATTTTAAGGTTGGAAAATAGGTGTTTTCTTGACATTTCACCCTAGTTACGAATTTCAACATTTTTTTGTTGGTGTTGAAACATAGATTTAAATTAACTTTTGTAACCCTCTTCTTGTTTTGAAAATGTCTCTTAGTAAAACTAGGCTCATCTTAGAAAAATCACTCCTTTGTGATACCTATCACCTAAGCCCTTCATTTTACATGTAAAATTTTCATTTTGAAGACGGAAAATAGGTTTTCTAAATGGTTCTTTCCCATCATCTGAATTTTCAAAATCACTTTTTGATGGAAGCAAAACAGATCTTGAGTTTTGGCAACACCTTTACTAAGACCATCATGTTGTAAACCTTTTATGCATGTAAGTCAAGTAACTATATCATTTTAAGTACTATAAACAAATAGGTATACTATATTGCTCATGTTATGGATGTAAATGCAACAATAACAATATATAGATGAGAGTAATTGTAAACCTCGGTTTTCCTAGCAACCAAGTAAACTTCGAAAATCGAAAATCAAAACCCTAAACCGGATTAGTTTAAGCTTGTGAGAGAAACCTAGGAACCCTGGATCCGGCTTTCCTTCGATTTCAAACTAAAAGAACTTTTGTAAAATAATTTAATGTGGAATATTGTTTTAAAGTATATTTCAAACCATAAAAAGTTCTGATTTCAAAAAATTCTATATTCCGGGCCTTCCCGAGATCCATTACGGAAAAGCAAGCCTCGGAACTAGAAATTCGAAAAAATATTCCGGAATACTATTTAGAACCGAAATTTAATAAAGATTGCAAAAATATAAGTTTTATAATTTTTCGGGTTATAAAAATTACAGCTATAGTTTTTTTCTCGTATTTTCTTTACTATCGGTAAAGTAATTGTCTTGTTTACTATTCATTACTATTCACAAGTACAACCTACTACACTCACAAGTCATACCCTAGTCTTACATCCTTACAAACACTCAATTACATTTTATTTTCCAATGAAAATTTGTCTCTTAAAAATTATTACAAATTAAGACTTTTATTACATAAATTACAAAACAAAATAATTTCAAACTCTCTCTCTCTCCTTACCGCTCCCCAAACTGGCGCACACCCCCCTACCCCCCATTTTGCCTCAATTTTTTTATTTTATTTCCTTTTTAGTTAAAAAAAACCCTAATTTACTTACTATAAATAATCTTTTACATTCTCTCTCCTTCATTTACTTTATTTGTTTCAAAAAAATTACACAAACCCTCTCTATTCTCCCTCTCCTTGCCGTGACTTTCACCAACACACACACACACACAAGTTCATTTCTTCTTCATTTCCTTTCCATTTCAAGCCTTAGGTGATGAATCTGTAACTTTACTACCATTAAATCTTGTAATGGCAAGATTATTCATGAGTATTTTCACTTTAAGTCCCCATGAGTACTTGTTAGGGACAAGAAAATACTAATACATGAATATCAAGCCATCACAAGAGTGGATCTTGTGTTTAAATGTGTTTTCATCAAATGATCTTCATGTTCATGCATATAAAAGTAGAATAAAGTAGAGTTCTTGCATAAAAATCTATGTTCATGCTTTCAAACTTCATTTCATGCATCATAATAGTAGATCTAGCATTTAGATGTTCATGATATACTTGACATTCATGATCTCATGAATATTTTGTATTTTAATGCATCAATGCTCATAAAGCTCTTGTCATGTATATATAAATATGGTAGTTAGTAGATCTTTAGTTAGATGAGACAAGAAACTTAAAAAGAAAAACTTTTCTTTGAAATGTCCAAATGAAAAATTCGTATGACTTCAAAACCATATTTTAAAAACTTTTTTATCAACTTTAAAACTGATTTTTTATATGAAAAATGAAGGGTATAGGTAATAGATATCATTAAGTAATGATTTTTATAAGTTGAAATGAGTTTTGATGAGAATAATATGTAAAACAAAGAGTAGAAATAAGATAGGAAATTTTGAGTTACTAGTCAACTTAAGAAATTCGTAATTTTGGATTAAGGTCATAGAAACACCTATTTTCCAAACTCAAAATGAAAGTTTTAATTAAGAAATGAAGCCCTTAGGGGATATGTATAATAAAGCCTTAAATTTTAATGCATTAAACAAGTTTTTCTTAAAGAAAACATTCAAAAACTAAACTTTTAAAAATTCAGATTTTGGATTAAATCTTTCTTGAAAACATGTTTACAAAGTATGAAATGGGAATTTTTAGGTAGAAATGAAATTCTTAAGTAATAAATATCATGAAGACTCAATTCTAACAAAAATAACTAGAAATTCCGAAGAAATAATTCTGAAACACAAGGGATTTATCAAAGTTAGGAAACTAGTTTTCTTAAAAGTAAATATTCTTGGAGTCTTGCAAAATGAAGAATTCTAAAATTTTCTTTTAGTAAACATCATCAAGATCATGCATACATTAAACTTATAACATGCCATTCATGATAGGAAATCATTAATATTGCATGTATAATTGACTTATAAAGTAGAAACATTTCAAACATTTACAAAACTATTTTTAGATTTAGAAAAATCGTTATTGATCAGAACTGATCCTACTGTTTCATGACGCAAACATTTTCAAAACTTGTAAATAATATTGGAATTAGGTAGATTTTTCGAAGTAGATAGAAATCGATATATAATTTACAAAATTTCGAGTTAAAATGACAAAGTTAAAGCCGTTTTAAGTCGGGACTTTGGCAAATGACGAGAATTATGAATTTACTAAGTTTTGATATATAGTTTGGATTAGTTAAGTGATGAAATACTTATTGGCATATTTCTTCCTTTTTAGGTGACCCCGAAATCGACGATTCCCTACCACCAGATTATTATTACTAAAAGACCGGTGATCCATGGCCGAGTGAGTATTAGTTTCGAATTCAATTATTGTATGTAATTGTAATGATAGTTGCACTAGATATTTGGCAAAGATAAAATGGATATGCATGATGGGGATGAATGGGAGTTATATATGGTTGTTGTTGATATGAGAAATTGAATATAAAAATATCAAAGCAGGGTGATTAACCATTGCTTGTATAGATCAATTAGGATTGACTGTCTATGATTATTGATTGATCACTTAAAGAATTGGTGTAATTGACCATTCGACATTGAAAATAAATATGGACTCATTCATATCATAATGGGGATGGAGCATTAGCATTGATTGGTTGCCCGTGATCCTATATGGTGTAAAAATTGGTTAATCGTGATCCATAAACGAATTAATGAGTTGGTTAATTGTGATCCGCAAACGAATTTATAAGTTGGTTGATCGTGATTCTAAATGACATATTGAGTAGTACCGCAGTATTCGTTAATCTGCTAACTCGAGATGGAGGGCGCAAGTCCATCCATATATAATTTTCGGCTAGTCATATGTTTGATGCATATCACTTGTCTGATTAATCACTTGTTTGACTGATGTATTATAATTGTGATCTTGGAAGTTCTCACTCACTAAGCTAGTGTAGCTTACGTCCCTACAGTTTTTATTTGTTGTAGCACGAATTCATATGACTTAGACCGAGACAACCTGTAGCTCAGGTATAGGAGCTAGGTCCTAGAAGTTGTATTCAGATTTGTTTAGACTTCCGTAGGAAACCAAGAGACTCTAGATGACTGTAGATCTCTAGTTAATATTCTTTTACGGGGGAATGCCCCTTAGATTTTGTAACTAATTATATATGTGTTTTGATTTATTTTCTAATGCTATTGAATGCCAAATTAAACTCTTTAACTCAATCGGTTCGAGTATTCTATTATAGTAAAGGGACGCCTTACATCTATACAAGACTCCCGAAGGACTTGGGTAGTGATTCGTGAGTCTTATATGGCATGTGGCGGACTGTTACGTTTAGGGTACCCCTTTAGAGCGTGATAGTAATAATGAAAATATATGCACAAAATTTCCATAAGAACAATACATAACAATAATATAATAAAATACTAGTATATCAACTTTAATAACAAGATCTACACATTGTGATGGCAAGGATATCATGTTTTAGTGTTTCCACATCCCTAGCATAAAGCTCATGGGGATTTTTGGTGGAACCACACATGTATGATCTTGCCATTACATGTTTTTATTGTAGTAGGGTCAAGATCTATTACCTATTTAGTGTTTGGAGAAGAAAACTTGAAGGAAAAAAATTTTTGTGTGTGTGTGCAAGAAAGCTCACGGCAAGGAGGATGGAGAGGGAGAGAAATTTTTTTTTTTCCAAAAGTTTGATTTGTGAGAAATGAGAGAAAGTGAAAAAGTGAAAGGTGAAAGAGATATTATATAGAAAAATGATTAGGTTTTTTGTGTGATTATTTAATAGAAGAAAAATAAAACAAATTGTGGGCATGCGTAAGGGGAGTCATGTCGGTTTGAGAGAGAAAAGGGAGAGAGAGTTGTTTTGATTTATTTTGTGTAATAAAATTCAAATTTAATAAGTAATTTAAGTAATAAAATGTATTGGAAAGGTAAATTTGTAAGGAAATGATGTAAAATTGTAAGAATAGGTTGTGAGGATGTAAGAATAGGGTATGAGTGGTTGTACTTGATGAATAGTGTGAAAAAAAATAAAAAAGTTGATTAGACAACTAAATTGTCGGTGTAATGAAAATACGATTAAAATACTACAACTGTAATTTTTATAACCTGAAAAATTATTATAAATTTATTTTTGAATTCCTTATTAAATTTCGGTTCTAACGAGTCTTATATATTAATTTTCTATTTCGGAGTCCCGGAGATCGGTTTTCGAGAACAAATCCTGATCAGGTCCGAAACGAATGAATTGCTCTGAATTCTGATCTTTTATGTTTTGATAAATTACTTAGGGCTATATTCTAGAGCTAACTCATTTTTATTGTTCCTAGGTTTCGTTCCCGGGATTACTAAACATAGGGTTTCTAGGTCCAATTGGTTCGAAGGTATTCTTTTAGGGTTTTGGTTCCCGATTCCAAATTCCGAAACCGAATTCAGATTGCTACACAAATGAGGGCTTACATCCAGTTCCAAAATGCATCCCTCATTGATGTGGCCAGCATTTGTGACAATAGTTGGGCCATGATGTGGCAACTCAGAGGCTTCGCCACTAATGGCATGAGTGGTAGGTGGTGAAGGAGCAGAGTCACCTTGGTTCCTGCTCCATTGGGGCCTCAACATTGTGAGAGGACGGTTTTATCATCTGAGGTTCTCGGAGGGTTCTTTGGAAAGAAGACAATAGGAGGTGACAAGAATGTGTTTATAGGTGTTTATCGGTGTTTAGTGGTTTATACTTTCCCATGGACGGCGCCAAAATGTTGCACAGGCCAAATCTAAGCTAGTAGAGATTGCTCCTGCAAACATTAAAAGATAGGTCAAAGGGGCGTCATCGGGTGGTCACTCCGACCCTCAAGTTAGTTTGTGGGTAAAAATAAGGGATATGCAAATAGAATTTTAGATATTTTGTTTTTTTTCCTATACTCTGTGCTATTTTTCCTGTTCACTTGCTGTTTTTCTTGTCCCCTTGCCCAGAAGGTGGAGAGGAATTTATAGGATTTTAGTATCATACCAAGAGGGCTTAGCGTCATGGAGTACAGCCAAGATGTTGATATTCCCTCGGCCACGAGATGTGGCTAGGTCATGAGATGAGGAGAAGTTATGCTGGATCGAAGGCGAGTTGATGGACTATCGAGCTGATGAGCTTAAAGAGATGTAAGGAGGCATAGGCTTGAGATCGAGTCCCACGCTAGCTCGTATAGCTAAGGCATTATGTTCTCCGAGATGAACTGGGCTCCTTTTTCCATGGGCTGCTGATGGCGAAGGTTATTGGGCTTTGAAGATCGAGCGGGCCTAGGGCTATATTTTACCGTCAACAGACAGTTTTGGTCTATATTTTGACCAAATCACTTCTTACAGTAGCATTACAAGGAGAAAGAACTACAAAATCTAGTAAACCTACTCATTATTTAAAGTGTGGACTTACAATGACGTCCTTTATGATGAAATCAAACAACATCCCTTCATAAGTGGAGACATCATATTGGTGTGGTTGTTGCAACAAGTAGAACTTTTATATTATTTCATGAATTAGGCTCTCAAGCCATAGAGTACCTTGAGTGGATATGTTAGGGAAAGTAGAAGACATGGAATAATATTGATGACAAGAGACTTTAGTCCCCTATAGGAAAAATTTGAAGATGTTGATAACTTTTTAAATCACATCAAATTTTCAAAATTTAATCCATCATGAAACCCTAACCATTAGGTTTTTGAATGTAAATTTAACTATTTATGGCTGCTGATAGCTCTATCGTCTTATTAGAAAAATATTATTGGTGTGATACAAATCCTAGTCCTAAGTGTAGCCTCAATTTTTTATTGTTTGGAGAATCATTCTTGTTTTGTTTCTCCAAATCTAGCACAAATTTTTGAAATTGGGATTTGCAACTTGTATTTTTTACTAAATAACTTAAATTTTGTAATTCTAGTTCCTTCACTCACAAGTTTAGGAGTGAGAGTAGTTCTAACAAGGGAACCTACATTCCCTCCATCATGAACCATCACCTTGACAGATTGGAATCACTTTGTGAAGTTGAGCGCATTTAATTTGTGTTGGGTGATGGAGCAAATGAGTGTTGATCTCCTATGTTGGAATGTCTATTAATCTTAAGCCAAGTAAAACTAATAGTGTTGGTCCCAAAAATAATCAAGAATGGGGTTGAATTGATTATTTCAGAAAATTAAAATTTTTGCCTTTTAAAAACAATCCCCTTTGATTTTAAGTTAAGAGAACAATATGAACAATTAAACAACAATAAAATAAACTGTGGAAATATAACTAGAGAAGGGATAAGAAGATCAGGCAGATATTTATAGTGGTTCCGTCTTGTGCGCCAGTCCACTCTTCCAGCTCCGAGCCGGGGACCCCGTTATCCTACGGGTTTTGTTCCACTATATCCAATAAGAACAAATTACAAGCTTGTACAATTCTCTCTGCTCGATTCTCACAGCTATCCTCTAGCTACAACCGATCTACAGAGTCTAAACTTGTAATTGAATTACAACTTAAGAAGGCAACAACACGTTCCTTCTTACAAATGAGAAAAATCAAAATTTGCTTTAAAAGTTTAATAGCACTATGTAACTCAAAAACTTGTAACTTCTGTAAAAGCTTCTTCCTTTTCAAAATAAGAGAGAGAACAATAATATGGAGCTTTTTGTTTTCCTGTACGTGATTGAAAATATCAGAGCATATAATATTATTTTATATCTCTTTCTTCTTCTCTAGTCGGCAATATATACACACATTTCAACGCTCGAATCCTTCTGTTGTAAAATGGATAAGTCTTCCTCAATTTTCTCGGATCAAAACCTCTTATCCTCTTTTGAATTTGAAAAACTTCCGATAATAATTCCTTCCCTTTATTCTGAAAATAAAGCTCAGCGTTCTGATCTTCTAATCTTCAGGAGAGATAAGCTTTCCAAGATCTTCTCGTAATATCTTTATCATATCTATCTTGAATTTTGATTTTTGAAATTCTTAGCGGAAAATAGAAGATAACCTTTGCTGAATTTTCGTGATTCAAAATAATCTGCATGTTTCTGTTTGAGTTTCTTCTTTTTAACGTTGTTCTAAAAAATATAGATATTTGAAATATCCGTTGCTGATATTTCGAACTCCATCGTGATCTTCATATGTTATCTATTTGAAGATAACATTCTTCTTCTTCTTCTTCTGATTTCCTCAACGATATCCAAGATAAATAGATAATCTCGTTCTTGTCTTGAAGTATGTTAGAATAAACAGTTTGTGTTCAAATAATTCTTGTAACTTTAGATTTTATCGTTGAAGAGAAATTCGGAATTATTTAAATCTCCTACGATATAATCCAACTTTAGTGAAACAAATAAGTATACTATCCATGTATACTTATTATCTCGGAGCTAGGTCTTCAAAATCATCGAACTTCTTCATAAAAATATTATAGATCTTGTTTGAGAAGATGAACAGTAACGAACTTTAACGTAGAATTGCTGTTTAAAATTCTTGAAAAGATTCTGTAAAAACTTCTGTGTTTCTGCAAACTTTCTCATGTAATCTGTTTAAAGTTCTTAAAAAAATTCTGTAAAAACTTCTGTGTTTCTGGAAACTTTCTCATGTATGAACTAGTTAATATATTTAGATTCTAATCAAGCCTAAGAATAGAACAATGCATGGAATTTGGCTAGTTGAGGATTTAGAAATCGAATAAAAAATTTCTTTAACGCTAGTTGATACCAAAAACGACATTTCGTATCTTGGACAAATAATTCAAGATATGATTAAAAGAAAATCTAAATCTAAATCTCAAACCCAAAACTTGTTTTACAAATAGATTTAAATAGGAAAATATAAATATAGAGATTAAATGATTGTTTTTGAACTTAACAATGATTCGAGATTAGAACGATGAGTAGTAATGAGCCTGTACTTAGATTTAAATCCTAAATTTAAGATTCTTAGATAGTATTAAACTCTACTAATAAGATTTCATGATAGGTATCGAAACTAAAGATATATATATAGTTTAGCTTCTGTATCAAAAGCGTTATTAAGTGATTAATTAACTACGCTTATAGACAAAAACGATAACCTAAGGATGAACCGTTAGGATTATAAATACACAACGAAAACATAAACTGTTTTATAACTCAAGATCTGAACTTCAAATAAATAATCGAATCACGCTTTTGTTCTAACTCGGATTTTCTTAAGCTATTGGAGCCTAAAACAAAAATTGACCTAATGAGTTCAGGAAACTTTAATCGCGGGAGATAAAATTATACGAATAATTAATCACGTATATATAAAACTTAAAATTGTATTATTTGATAATCTAAGTATTTAGTATACTCATATAAACATATTTTTGTGCAAAAAATCTCAAATATTAGCTAATTTGTACTCGTATAATTTGTTAAATTATCCTAAAACTAAGTTAAATTATTAACTAATATATATATGTGTATTCAGTGAAGTTTCGGCTGCAAGTTGGCTTGGAATTGCATTGAAGAAGAGGGAGCCGAAATTGCTCCAATAATGCATCATTTTGTCAACCAAATCAACCCCAATGACCAATCAAAACATGCCAACTCAACCATTCATTAATTGCAATGAAAACAACAGAATAAACCTAGCTAAATAAGGAGGAAATTCGTATCAAATTCGGAGGGAAATGCAGTTGCAACGTCTTCTTTCTTCCTTCATATATATATATGATTAAGTTCATTAATGAGGAAACAAACAACCCTCACTATTTCCCAAACCTTTCCCCAATGAAACTACTCCTACATAGCCACCAAAACGAACTAAAAACAGAGAACAAACAGATCAAAACATCCAAATACGATTCAAGAGAAAAACAATACCAAAAACCCTTAGAAACGAGTTCAAAGGTAAGTGGATGAAATTCGAATGATTTTCTTTCAATTCTAAGCATTAGAACTGACTTATGTTAATCATAGGAACGTAATCAACACAAATACACGCTTCAAATTACATCGGATCGGCTCAACCGAGGTAAAAATCCGAAACCCTAGCTATGTTTTAGTAAGAATCAAGATCTAAGTATATATGTTTATAGACGTGTTAAGAGTTGTTGTAGGGCTATATATAAGATATAGAAACACTTAGGAACGGTTTAAAAATGTTTTTAACGTGAAAAATTTAACAAATATGAATCGGATCATCGAGGAAGATGATGAACAGTGCTAACACTGTCTAAAAGCCGGCAGTGTAGTCGTTAAAAGCTGGCGGCTTACAAGGTTAAGCCGGCGGCGTAGAGATGGCTTGCACTGAACAGAAGCTACGTAAAATTTTTTTTCATGTAAAAATGAATGTAAGCCGGCTATCTGGAAATATACGCCGACGGCGTAGGACTGGCGTACGTTGAAAGCCGACAGCTTTCAAAGCTGGTGCAACCGTTATAAAATAATTTGCAAAACCGAATCAACCCCGCCACCTGGGTTTCAAAGCCGGCGTACACCTATAATTTTCCTATGAAAGCTTGTTTTGAAATAAACAGAATATATATACATTTATATATATGCAGTAAACCTACTGAAAACATATTATATATATATATATATATATATATAGAGGATAATACATAATTCATTAAATAAATAAGTAAATACAAATACTTAAAATATTTTGATTAATATTTGATAATTCTTAAAACCCTAGAATGTAAGAAAAATATTTAGTGTTAATAAAAGTTATAAATAATCAAATATTTGTTTTAAATAGATAAAATAGGTAAGAATGAAATTGAAATAAGCTAAATTTCTAAGTAGTGAGACTTCTAAAAATAACAAGATAATTATACGAGATAAACTAAGAGAAACACGACGATATTAAGTAATAATAAATAACTATGATTTTCTATATTAGGTTCGTTATAGGAATAACATAAAATTAGTATTAGTCACTACCAAAACTTGATAAATTAGAAGATCTTCCAGCTGACTATTACGATTGAGTCAGTATGAGCAGGTGAGTAATTCAGTCATATTGTACTGTTTGTGCTTGTAAGTAGTTGAATATATAATGCAAAGATAATCAAACGATTGTTTTGTTGAAAGTATGTTGTGATTTGATTGTATGATTGCTAAAATATCCTTACAAAAGCGCTAATGTAATGATTTGATGTTGTGAAATAGTATAATGATGATTGTGTGTAATGTATGATCACCGTGAAATTGAATAAGAACTATTGACTTAACAAAATAAACTGATCATGCATTGCACGAATTTGCATTATTGCATATATATTGGGATGACAGCCTGCTACGTATTAATATTTCGGTTCTCTGTTAATGCTTGGTTGTTCTAATGTGTTAGTTCTTCCAAGGTTTTCTTTGTTCCGTTGGTTCTACGGGAACTAAGTGGCACCAAAGAACGTCGCCCGTAGTATCACTTTGAAATGATTAATACTTAGGGAGTTTCTAAGGTGGATACAGGAGATGGTCAGTTTAATTGATTATATTCAAAGTGATAACCCTAAAACGAGAAATCGTTGATTCTCCTGTAAACTTAGTCTCTCCTAGGCAGGTGGGTCATGGAGTAATGGTTCTTCAACCCTTAAAAAGAGGGCGTAAATCTTTTTCCTGTTTGGATTCTAGATCATCCAAGCTTGTATCTGTACATATGGTTGAGTGCTTGCATTACATATGATTTGCTAATAACTTGTGTGATGTATGATATGTCTGGTTATTCACTGAGCTGTGGTTTCGCTCATACTCCAACAGTCTTTTCAGGTTTACCTTACGACCATGGTTAGTCATTTCCAGGAGTATGGCTCCGGTAAGAGCTTAGGAGCTTGACGTTTATGACTGCACTTGGGAATAGTGGTTATGCTTTCTTAAGATAGATTAGTTAATGCTAATGTATTAGTTGTGAACTTCAGGAGGACTACTTGGTTTGTAATAGTTTTGTAATGTTTATTCACTAATTTATTTCTTTCATGTATTTGTCATTTCTTATCAAGCAACTAAAACATCCTGTTGTTTTGAAAACCTGTCATTCTCTGAAGGTAATCTAGTGATAATATTCAAGTGAGACTTGTTTACCTCTACTAGGGTACCCTCGGGGTGTGACACCCACCGAACGTCAGAGATGCCCACATACTTATAAAATCCACCGCTCCATAGAGGCTCGATATATTAGCAAAATAGGCCCTTAAACACTCAGTTTCTAAAAGAGAAGCAAGCCCACACAATAACAAATAGAAGGCCACTCTAGCATTCGGACAAAAACCAGGCCAACGACCACAACAGCCCACCGACCACAAAGGAAACCGAAGGAGCCACGTCCAGCACCAGCCCAAAAGATGACAGCTTGTAGAAGACCGGCCTTTAAAACAAAAAACCCAGTCGAGGATCCTAGACTCCAAACTAAGAAAAGCCCAGCCCTTGAAGTCAACTTACAGCACAACAAAACGGCTCACCCAGCAACCGAAACCAGCCCACACCAGAGATATCAAAGGAAACCGGTCTCTCTATAGCAAATTACTGCACACAGGAAAAAGGAATTTGAAAGTCAAAGATGAGTTGACCTGGACATAAACAGAATCGCTCTTTCCACAAAAGAGCAGATGAGGTTGACGTTTGGCCAGCAAGGAAAAGGAACTTGCAAATAGTCCTAAACCAGAAAAAAAGCACATCCAACCTAGTCAGGCGAGCAACCCAAGAACAGATGCCAACGTTCTCCTCGAGCTCTCCAAAGAAGGATGAAAAACACGCCACCACCGGAGTAAGCCACTAAAAATGGAGGTTGGACAGCTCAAAAACAAGGGGCCATAACGGGAAGGACGAGGATAAAACTGAGATATCCACACGCTTCAACTAAGCCACATGGAACATCTACAGCTTTTAGGAAGATCCTAAACCACAGCCGACGTAGAGGTTAACCGCAACAAGGACACCCCTCTCCGATGAGCTTAAGAACAAAGAGAAACTGAAGAAGATGCAGCGACTATGAGCGAGCTCCACTTACACCAGGTCGCACCAGTTCAGACCCTTACAGGCAATGTCCAATAGCAAGGAGGAAGAAAACTTGAATCTCACAAGGCCGTGGGGTGTTATTTCTAACTATGAGCTCTGGTAACACCTCCCAAAACCACTTGCGTGAAGCCCACAATGATGGAGATAGAAAAGACCTTGAAGCCCACAGAAGAAAAACGTAAGCTTTGAAGCTTAAACGACCATGGAAAGATGTTAAAGATGAACTAGGTGAAAGAACCAAAGAACTTAAAAAAAACCAAAAAAGAAGGAAAAAAGAGGCTTAAAACATGGAAAGATGAGAACTTTTAAGGATTTTCATGATAGAACATGTGTTTTTTGAAAAGATGAGGTAAAAATTGGGGGAGAAACCCCCCCAAAGAGGTGGGAGACCCCCTCGGCGTATAAGGAAAATCAGTTTTAGGTATGTGAGTTCTAGAGAGAAGGGAGAGGATTTTCTCTTTCTAGAAACTTTTTTTGTTTGGTGGTTTAGAGGGTTTAGAGTTTAGGGGTTTTTTTTTTTTTGTTGTTACATAAAATAAACAAAGAGACATAGTAAATTTAATAGTGCTACTTCTGCCATATGCTCAGTGTCATCTTAAGCTAAAACATGGAATTCCAAGAAAGCTCTCCACTACCGTTAGATAAGGAGTGAAGCAGCTTAGGGTTTTGGGTTTAGGGTTTAGGGTTTTGGGGTTTGGGGGTTTGGGTTTAAGGTTTGGGGTTGGGGGTTTGGGTTTGGGGGTTTATTAGGGTTTGGGGGTTTTGGGGGTTTAGGGTTCGAGGTTTAGGGTTCGGGGTTGGGTTTAGGGTTTTAGGTTTTAGGGTTTAAGGTTTAGGGTTTATAGGGTTTAGGGTTTAGGGTTTTTTTTTTTTTTTTTTTTTTTTTTTTTGGCAAACCCCGTTCACGGGAAGAGGATGCCAGCCTCAAATTTTATTAGATGAAAAGGAAATACAAAAAAGGGAGGGACATAAGGCCTTACCCCATAGATACGTAGCTCCTGTAAGGCATAAAACAGTAAACAAGGGAATATTATTCCCCTTACATTAAAGTACCATGCGAAGTAAATAAATAAGGGAGTACTACTCCCCTTGCAAAGCTTATACAATTCTAAAATCTAATAAACCATGTTTATCTCTCCAAAGAATAAAATTGAAGTCCATTTCCATATCAGATTTGTACCAACAGAAAAAGATTGTCTGAGAATCTCTTGCTTTTTTAGCTAGCCAATCTGCAACATGATTACCTTCCCTCTAGATGTGAGACACAGTACTCTGCGTCTCTTGCAACAGTTTTCTAGCCCATGAAATATCATGGCATATGTCCCATCTCACTCTAGTGGATGATAACCATCTCGAGATAACCTTGGAATCGATTTCGATGGACACCTGTTTAATGCCATAAGCACTACAAATTTCTAGACCTTTGGTGAGAGCAGACAGTTCTATACTTTCAATAGAATGGTGAGGGGAAGGAAAACCAAAATACCATATAGCATTACCTTGAGCATCTCTAAGAATCCCACCAACGCCACCCTTTCCATTTCTCAAACTACCATCAACATTCAGCTTAAACTTACCTACTGGAGGACTTAGCTAGGAGACCGATTGAACATGTTTATGTTTAGGAGGTTTAATGCAATGTCTAAAAAGATCCTCATCGTCCTTGACTTGTCTCTGAGAAAAAGATTTAGCTCTTCCTAGATTTCTAAGATCTTCAATCACCTGCAAGACAAGAGTTTTGGGTGGACAACTAGTGTTTCTATGCTTCCTATTGTTCCTTTCTATCCATAGATGCCATATGACTAATACTGGAACAAAGTTTCTAACATGATTTTCAATATTTCTAGATTTGCTTTTCCAAAATTTCAACATGACATCTATGGATATAATGTTTGGAAGGTTAAAGATGCCAAAAAATGACATAATAATCTTCCAGACATCCAAAGCATACTTACAGGTGAAAAAAATGTGCATAGCTGATTCACAGTTACATAAACACAGATAAAATCTTGAAACAAGGTTCATACCCCAACTAGATTGTTTATTATTAGTATGAATGAGAGACCTAAAGTTACGCCAGATAAAGAAAGAGATTTTTTGAGGGATAAACTTAGACCAGATGATAGAATTTATGTCATGGGTTGGAGCTTTAGTTCTTATGTGATCAAAAGCACTGGAAAGAGAGAAAGAACCATGGTTGGAGAGCTTCCAGCAGGGAGTGTCAGGTTTATGACAGTCCACATGATATGTGAGGATTTCATTGAGAATGCAAGGAGGAACTAGGAGAGAAAGGTGATCAACATCCCAAGCATTATTTTGCCACAAATCTTTGACCAACAACTTGAAATGATGATGAGTATCATTGTTGGCAAGACAACTAGACTGAAGCCAAGAGTCATATCAAAAATTGATGTCACCTTTCCCTAAACCAAGAAGGTAAAAGGTTCAGCTAAGTCTCTAGCCCTAAGAAGCCTTTTCCAAAGGGGAGAATGTAAGCCCCGGAAAAATTTCAATAAATAATTCCAAAATGAACTTCGAAAATAAACCCTAAAAAATCACTCCAAATTAAAACCGAATTTCGACAAGTCCTAAATCACGAACGAATCCAAAAATTTCTTAATCATGAGAAAATGAAAATCCTTAAAAATAAAATAAGAATGCAGTGGTCTTCAAATTCAAAACCATGACGTACAAAAATTTCCATATTTAGCTACGGCTTGTACAATCCGGTAATATAAAGCCCAAAAACAAATTATTAAAAAATAAATAATGATTAACTTTCGAAAATGAAACCCAATTCAAGAATTCCGAAAACGTTAAAAGATATTAAATACTTACAAAAATAAAATTTAAAATAAATTTCTCAAATCAAATATGTTGTATAAACATAAAAATCAGTTTCTAAATTGGCAAGGATCTAAACTGGAAAAATCACTCGGAAACCCTAATCGGAATACAATAGCTTAAGTCCGGCAATCTAGCGCCCTTAACCCTAGAGGCCGAGGTGTAGTTTAAATAAGTAGAATAGCTCGTAGTAATATAAGTTTGTTTAAAAATATCAGATTGGTAAATTTTTAACCTATCTCAAACCCGTTCGGATACAGACTTTGAAAAGCGTGTCCCGGGGCTCGAGATATAAAAAATATACCATTAGTACCGTTAGAATCGTAATTTCATAAGATTTCTAAATATATTAGTTATATAATTTTTCGGGTTATAAAAGTTACAGTTATAACCTTTTTATCGTATTTTCATTTCTACCGGTAATTGATTAGTTTTTTACACTATTCATTTTATTTCATTACACAATTTTATTATTTTTATAATGTATGCCCCGGGTTTCCTAGTAATCGAGTAAACTTCGGAAACCGGAAAATAAAACCCTAAACCGGTTTAGTTCAAGCTTCGTGAGAAAGATTTAGAAACCCTATACCTGGCTTTTCTTCGGTTTCATATCAAAAGAAATTTTATAAAATAATTTAATATGGAATATTGTTTCAAAGTATTGTAAACCCCGGTTTTTCAAGTAACCAAGATAACTCAAGAACCGGAAACCAAAACCCTAAACTGGAATAGCTTAAGACTGGAGTGAGAAATAGGAACCCTAAATCCAGCTTTTCCTCGGTTTCCAATTAAGAAAATTTTATAAGAAAATTTAAATTTGAATATAGTTCTTGATTATATTTCAAACCAAGAAAAGATCAGATTTTAAGAAAATTTCAATTCCGGGTCATCCTGGGACCCATTACAGAAAAGCGTGCCCCGAAACTAGAATTTCAAAAATTTGCTTGTGAATACTCATTAGAATCGAAATAAAATAAGGATTTCAAAAATATAAATTTCATAATTTTTCGGCTTACGAAAAATACAGTTATAACCTTCTTATTCGTATTTTTCTTACTACCGGTAATTAAGTTGTCTTGATTACTATTCACTACTATTCACAAGTACAACCTATGACTACTCATTTGTACACCCTATTCTTACAACCACTCAATTCCATTTTTCCTTTCCAAGGACTTTTGTTTCCAAATAATTATTACAAGTTATGTCACTTTATGTACATCCATCAAAACAAATCAATCAAAACAAGTTAATCAAAAATCAAATCCCCCCTTTTTCTCATGCATTGGCTAGCATGAAACCCCTCCCATGAAGCTCCATTGTACAATTTTTTTTAAGTATTTTAGTCCCATTTAATCTAATCTCATTTTATATATAAACTACATTTTCTCTCTCTTTCCTCATTCTTTCATTTTCAAACTTTCTAAAAGGTAAAGGAAGCTCTCATTCCTCTCTTTTTTTTCCGCTATGCCGTGAGCTTTATGGCCTCCCACACACACACACACACAACTTGTTTCTTTTTCTTTTATCTCCTATTTTACTCTAAGTAAATGAACTTTTACTCCTTCTACTCATAGATCTTTGTAATTGCTAGGTTATTCTTGGATATTTCCAACTAAATGTTCCCATGATCTCTTGATAGGGACAAGGAAATATCAAAACAAGAATACCAAACCATCACTAGTAGATCTTGTATTTCAAGGAGCTTTCATGCCATAAGCTTTATGATTTTTCATCAAAAGGTGTTTTGAACAAAAGATCTTTTATAAAAATGTAGTTTTTATGTTTTCAAAACCTATTTAAGCACTTGATATAGTAGATCTACCATTTCACTACTCATATTCATGTAGGCATTTAAGATCTCATCATTATTTTTGAGTTTATGTGCATTAATGGTCTTTAATGCTTTTGTCCTTAGTAAATAACCCTCCTAGTATATAGATCTATAGGTAGATGAGTTAATAATACCAAAAAGGAAAACACTTTTCAAGAAATGAGTTAGTGTAATTTCGGATGACTTGGGAACCCTAGTTGAAAAATCCTTTTTCCAACTTCTAAACATGTGTTTTACAAGAAAAATGAAGCCTATAGGTGATAGATAATGTTTGGTAATATTTTTCATGAGTTTAAATGAGTTTTACTAAAGAAAATATTTAAAAACAAGAGATGAAGTCTAATAGGAGTTTTGAGTTGAAAGTCTTGAAAACCAAATTCGTAATAATGGATAGATGGTTAGAAAACACTAGTTTTCCAACTTCAAAAATGGTATTTTCTTAAATAAATGAAGTCTTTAGGGTATAGGTAAAACAAATACTTAAAGTTCTAAGTATAAGGTGCATTTTTCTTAAAAGAATCAACTTGAAAATGAAGTTTTCTAAATTCGGATTTTTGGAACCACCCTAGTATAAGACCCACTTAAAAGTTTACGAATGAAGATTTTATTAAAGAAATAAAGGCCTTAGGATATAGTTAATATAAGAGTCAAATTTCTTTAAAATAAATAGGATTTTCCTAAGAAAAATCCTTAGAATAAGTAGATGTGACCAAATGTAGCAAAGTTAATTGTTAAACAATGGCATGACATAGTGTCTTAAGACAAAGTTTAATTAAATTCTTTAAATCTAAAAATTTTATAAGAACTTAGACTCATTAAAGTTCATATCATGACATTCATGATGGGGAAAATCATTGTCATGGCATTTAGTTTCATTTTGTACTTAGGAATCTCAAGTGCATTCGTGAAAACCGCATTTTCGGAATCAAGAAAACCGCTGTACAGATCTGATCCTTCATTTGCGAGGCTTAGATATTTTCAAAACTTGATTTAAACTTCATATTTAGAAAGCTCTTCCGAAGTAGATAGAAATCGATATAAAATTTGCGAGATTCCGAGTTAAAATGACCAAGTTATGGCCGTTTTAAGTTGGAATTCCTGCTTAAGACGCGAATTACGAATTTGATAGTTCGTATGAAGTTGTTGGATTAGTTTGAGTTGAAATACTTATTAGAGTATTTCTTCCTTTTTAGGTGATCCCGAATTCGACGATTCCCTATCATCGGATTATTATTACTAGAAGACCGGTGATCCAATGGCCGAGTGAGTTTTCTCCTTGTTTTGTTACCTTGAATGTGCTTGTAGTTAGTTGCATTAGAATTATAGGAACAAGATAAAAATCGATATGAATGGGGATGGGATATATGATAAGACTGTGATGAATGTATGCCAAGGAATACTAAAGCATATCGAAACCACGATTTGATTCGATAACTGCACCGTTCATTTTATTTCTGTTATATGTATGATATTGGTTGGCCATTCTAAGGAATGTATAAATATTTTTGACCTAAGAAAAAATTAAATTGGTCATGCATCGCATCGGACATATTGCATTTGGTAGCGTGCTACTCTTACGCAGGTCGATCGGTATAGTCCGAGGACTCGTTTGGATAATGAGACCCGGGATCAGAGCTCATTCATAGGAAACTAAGGCGCATCGGGGATGCATTCCATGTGTGAGCCTAGCCGAGGTGAGTGCTAAGAGCCGAGGGCTTGGGGACTAGCAGCGGTCGTGTATACTTCAATACCATCCCTAACCCAAGATACGGAGGGCGTAAATCCATTCTGTGTGTGGGTTCTGGATACCCATGCATAATTGCTTACTCATGTGTTTGTTCATGCATAGCATATGACTGATTAATACTTGCTTGTTATGGTACGGAATTAAGGGAATTCTCACTAAGCTAGTGTAGCTTATACCCCAATAGTCGTTTATATGAACAGGTTATCTCGAGAATGCAAAGTGGGGACCGAATTGGTTGGAGCCGGGAATGACTCCGGGATTTCGGCAAAGAATACGAATGCTTGAAGCTATTAGCTAGGTTTTATTATTTTCCTTATAATAGTTTATGTAGGGAAGTCTGTGGATGAATGTAATTGGAGTTGAATGATTTGTATTTTGAAGTATAGTGATTCGTATATGAAGTATAGTGGTTTGTATCTGAAGTATAGTAAATTTGTATTTCCTTTATATTGTTACTCAATTGTATCAACATAAAATGTATCATTCCGATGTGTCTCCTTTATGTGTTAGACGCCTTGTACATAGTATGGAAGCCTTCGCGTGACTGAGGTGGTCATTCTTAGGCTCTAATATTGTGTACGGCAGACTGCCACGTTTAGGATACCCTTTGGGGCGTGACAGAGAAGAATTATGAGTGATGGAAGCTTGATTAGGGTGGGTGTTCTCTAAGTATTTAGAATGCAAAAATTGAGATAGGAGAGAAGATTCAGTATGGAAACGCCACCATAATTTGATTTCAAAGGATTTGGAGACATCAGATAAAGCACGAAAACCCACACCACCTTCTTCAATAGGGAAGCAAAGATTAGCCCAAGAAGACCAATGAGTAGCCCTAGAAGTAGAGGAATCCCCCCAGAAGAAATTAGCAAATATGCTCTCCAGTTTTTTAATGACCCATTTAGGAGGTTGAACAGACTGAATGAGATATAGGGGTAATGAAGATAAAATACTTTTAATGAGAACAATTTTACCCCCACCAGAGAGCCAAAGATTAGCCCAGTTTTGGAGACGATGGGACACTTTATGAAACAAATCATTGAAGCTTTGGTGGTCACGCCAACCCAGAGAAAGAGGAGACCCTAAATAATTTAGGGGTAGGTTTTGTTCTTTCATACTGGTAAGATTCCTAATAGGGCGTTTCCTAGAAAACTTAGATTTCCTGGGGAAAACAAGGGAGCTCTTTTGACAATTGATTTTTTGCCTGGATATAGACTCATATTGAGATAAAAAGCCAAGAACCCTTTTGACAGAGGATTTAGCACCATTTAGGAAAAGGATATAGTCATCGGCAAAGCAAAGGTGAGAAATCCAAGAGGGTGCCTTGGTCTTGTATCTGATGGAAGGATAAGTAGAGAAGTAATGATTCAAACCTTGAGATAAATATTCAGAAGCGAGGATGAAAAGAGCAGGAGAAAGAGGGTCCCCCTGGCGAAGGCCTCTAGTTGAATTGAAAAAACCAAAGCCCTTTCCATTGACAATAACAGAGAACCAACTATTACACATAATTCTTTTCACCATATAAGTAAACTTCCAGTGAAAACCAAGGCAATCTAGCATAGAAAAGAGGAAGTTCCAGTCTAGCCTATCATAAGCTTTTTCCATATCTAATTTCATAACTAGGTTCCCTCCTCTAATCTTGTAATCCAGATCATATAAAAGCTCCTAGGCTAGAAGAATATTATCAATGATGTTTCTGCCTCTTACAAAACCCGTTTGATTAAAGGTTATGGCTTTAGGAAGGATTTCACTAAGCCTAGAAGTAAGAATTTTTGAGAAAATTTTTGCAGAAGTGTTACACAAGCTAGTAGGCCTGAAATCCTTCCAAGACTAAGGGTTATTATTTTTGGGGATTAGAACAATGGAGGCTGCTGTGTAAAACCTTGGAAGACGTAAGCCTTCAAAAAATTCAATAACCGCTTTGTAAAAGTCTTGTCCAATAATGTGCCAACATGTTTTATAAAAAAGGCCTCCAAACCCATCTGGGCCTGGTTCCGAATCATTTGCTAAATCATTGATAATATTCTTCACCTCCTCAAAAGATGGAGTAGAGATAAGGAAAGAGTTGTCCATAGGGGAGATAGCTTGTTTTAACCACTTAGGTAGAGAAAAAGGCTTCACCTGGCAATCCTTATTCAAAAGATCTTGAGAAAAAGAGGATGCAGAATATCCTAGATCATCTCCTTCTATCCAGTTACCATCCACATCTTTGATTTTACTTATCATGTTTCTCTTTCTTCTTTCTTTAATAATTGCATGATAATATTTAGTATTCCTATCCCCATCTTTAAGCCATTTGACCTTAGATTTTTGTTGCCAAAATAAGTTTTCCTGATCAATTAAATCCATGAGTTCTTTTTTAGCATTTTGCAGTTTAACATAGTTATCATGATCATTAGATGCATCAAACAAATTTTCTAGCTCATTAACCTCACTCTCCTTAGCATTTAGATTTTTATGAACATTGCCAAAGATCTTTTTATTCCATGTCTTAAGAGAAGATTTTAACCTGGTGAGCTTTAATTGAAAATTAAGGAGGCCAGCTACATTGCAATCCCCTTTCCAAGAGTTTTCAACCACTGATAGAAAAGAAGGGTGACAAGTCCACATATTTTGAAATTTAAACTTAGAGGTGTGGTTCTCCTTCTTTTTATCATAACTAAGAAGAAAGGGGCAATGATCATAACAAGTTTTATTTAGATGCTCAACTTTAATCAGGTCTAAATTAGAAATCCAATCAGCATTAATTAAGGCTCTATCTAATCTAACATGAACTTTCTTATTAGACCAAGTATAATCATTCCCTACATAGCCAGCATCAGAAAGGCTACAATCATATAAAGCAGACTGAAAATCAAGAATAGATTGTGTAGAGTAAGAGTTACCTCCAAATCTTTCATGTAGAGATAGAACAGCGTTGAAGTCCCCTACAACTAGCCATGGACATTTGATGTGAGTATTAATGTCTCTAAGACCATCCCATAGCAATTGTCTGAGGGATCTGTTACACTTAGCATAAACCACAGTAACATTGAAAGAAAAGGAGCCATTGGACACACTACATTGAAGATGCATGTATTGTTCATGATTAATAATAACGGAACAATTGATATAATCATGCCAAAGGATCTAGATTTTAGAATTTTTATTAAAAGCAAAATTCTTAAATTTTAACTTCCTAGCTATGTTGTCAATTTTCTCAGAAGTAGTCATAGGTTCAGCTATCATGAGAAGTTGGATCAATGAGTTTTAATAAGGCTTTTAAGCCTTTTTATTGATCTACCATTAACTATACCCCTAATATTCCAAAAAATTGCTTTCATGGGGAACCTTCAGAAAGGGCACCAAACAAAATGTTGCTACGTGCCCTAGTAGCATAAGGAGAGGAGGGACATAATGACCTACCTGGATCATAGGCAAAGGGTTTGTCTTTTCTACCTGGTAGATAAGAGTCATCTCAGGATTTTCCTTTGTGTAGGATAGGTTCACAGTCTGAGTCCTCTTTGTCTAAAGCCGAGTCATGAGACTCTATATCATTCTCATGATCCTCCTTTGATTCTTCTTTAGAAGAATGCTGACTACTATAGACTAAAGCTGTAGGGTCAGATTCTTCTTCTTCTATAAGCCTTTTAGGAGTGGATAAGATATCCTCTTCAATATCTCTAACCATGAGGCTAGGAGGAGAATCCTCTACATTTAACACACAGGTAGTTAGAGGAAAAAAAAGAAGAGGGGGAGGCGTGCCTGGAGATGGATCTTTGTTGTAAGTCGCCTTCATTTGTAATTGATCTTCTTTTGGAGGATCTGCATCTTGTGTAAGACTTGGAGGCACAATTTCAAGAGAAGAAACTTTTTCCTTTCCTTTATCATTGTTGATGAGATCCTTTTTTGGGATATAAATTTGCTTTGTTTGTTTGGGTTTATGATGTGAGAACCTTTGCAATCACGCGTGAGAACCCTTTTGGATATTATAAACCCCCAGCACAGTAATACGAAAACCCACGAATTCTATCGGTAATCAATCCCTAAGATGGATTAGAAATAGATTTATCTTAGTGTTTGATCTAAATAGATAGAATAAGGTTAGCCCTATCTCCGAAACACTCCACAAAGAAGGCGATCAAAAACTCCTTTGAATGTTCCTATAGCATGTATTCTAAATCAAGAACACAAAGATTTCAAGCAAAAGCTTTGGTTTTTCATTTAATAATAATCTGTCCTTTTCAAACAATCAAATAGGTTTATATATCCAAAACAAAGGAAAACAAAATGTCAAAACAAGGAATTAATACGTCCTAAATGATGGTTGGCGGCCAATCAAAGATGGCAGGCGGCCATGAGCAAATTGGACAAATTTCGCAAAGTTAAAAAAAAAACGGCCAGAGGGGTCATGGCCGGCGGCTTTAGGAGAATGGCTGGCGGCCTTGGGGAATGGCTGGCAGCCATTCTTGCTGCTCCCTGCAAATCAGCTTCCCTTTGCTCTATTTGAATGTTGCTTCAAAAATATTGAAGTATACTTGCTCCCTCCTTGTTCCAAAGCCTTGATAATCTTGTGATTCATCCTTGGCATGCTCTAATAAGCCTTGGAAGTGATTATTGTAGGCTTGTTGAAGCTTCTTAGCTCGAGCTCTTGTGATTGGTCCTTGAGGAAAACTTATTGAACTTGAATTCCTTTGAGTTTCCGTGGTAGCCATTTGATCTTCATGTTGGTTTAAATCTAAACTTTGGACCGTTGGCTCTTTCGTAACATTCCCCCTCTCCTCAAAAGGATTCGTCCTCGAATCAAAAGCATCACCTACATCAAAAGGACTAAGATCAGCAACATTAAATGTTGCACTAACATTATACTCACCAGGTAAGTCCACTTTATAGGCATTATCATTGATCCGTTCAAGTATCTGAAATGGACCATCTCCTCTTGGATTCAATTTAGACTTTCGTTTGTATTGGAAACCGCTCTTTGCGAAAATGAACCCAAACCCAATCTCCGGGTTGAAAAATCATAGGTCTCCTTCTTTGTTCACCCTTGAAGCTACCTTGGCATTTTGTTGCTCAATTCGGTCCTTCATTTATGTAGCTTCCTCACAAAGTCTGCCTTAGATTCAGCATCAAAACTAACAAACTTGTTAGGCGGTAATGGCAATAAATCAATAGGAGATAGTGGATTAAAACCATAAACAATCTCAAATGGAGAACAATGAGTAGTGCTATGAATAGCCCTATTATATGCAAACTCCACAAAAGGTAGGCAATCCTCCCAAGTCCTAATGTTTTTCTGTATTATTGCCCTCAACAATTGAATCAAAGTGCGATTTACCACCTTCGTTTGTCCATCCATTTGTCGATGACAGGTAGTTGAAAACATGAGCTTAGTCCCTAACTTTCCCCACAAAACTTTGCAGAAATGACTAAAAAATTTTTCATCCCTATCACTAACAATGCTTTTAGGTATGCCATGCAAACGCACTACCTCTCTAAAGAACAAATCAGCAATGAATGTAGCATCATCAGTTTTATGACATGGAATAAAATGATCCATTTTACTAAACCTATCAACCACCACAAAAATACTATCATGTCCTTTCCTAGTCCTAGGCAATCCTAGTACAAAATCCATAGACACAGCAGTCCAAGGTTCATCAGGAACAGGTAATGGTGTATATAATCCATGTGGTTGTAGTTTAGACTTAGCCTCCTTACATGTAATGCAATGTTGACAAACTTTATGCACATCATGTCTCATGCCAGGCCAGAAAAAGTGTTCATGCAGCATATCATAGGTCTTATCTACCCGAAATGCCCCATTAAGCCCCTCCATGTGCTTCCTTAACCAACAATTCCCTAATAGATCCTTTGGGAATGCACAATTTATTCTTCTTAAACAAGAATCCATTGGACACAAAGTAATCATTTATTCCAGTCCCATCAACACAAGCATTAAAAATTTCAGAAAAATCAACATCTGTTGGATACAAATCTTTTACTAACTCAAAACCTAGCAAAGAAGTACTAAGAGAGTTAAGTAAAGCATACCTCCTGGAAAGTGCATCAGCAACAATATTTTCCTTACCTTGCTTGTATTTGATCACATATGGGAATGTTTCAATGAATTCCACCCACTTGGCATGCCTCCGGTTCAGCTTATCTTGACCTTTCAGATGTTTCAAGCTTTCATGATCAGTATGTATGACAAACTCCTTAGGCCAAAGGTAGTGTTGCCATGTTTGTAAGGCTCGACTAAGGCATACAACTCCTTGTCATATGTGGATACTTCAATGCCGCTCCACTCAACTTTTCACTGAAGTACATTAGTGGCCTATGGTCCTGCATTAAAACAGCTCCAATTCCTATGCCACTAGCATCACATTCAATCTCAAAAGTTTTGTCAAAATCAGGTAAAGCAAGCAATGGTGCATTACACAATTTTTCTTTAAGTTCATTAAAGGCATGTTCTTGTGTATCGCCCCAAGTAAATCCAACATTCTTTTTAACAAGCTCATTCAATGGTGCAGCAATAGTACTAAAATCCTTGATGAATCTTCTATAAAATCCAGCAAGTCCATGAAAACTCCGCACCTCACTAGCTGTCTTAGGTCTAGGCCACTCCTTAATGGCTCTAACCTTCTCTTCATCAACCTCCACTCCATGACTAGACACAACAAAACCAAGAAAATTAACCTTATCCATGCAAAACTACACTTCTTAAGGTTTGCAAATAATTTCTCCTCCCTTAGTTTTGCCAAAACCAGTTTCACATGCAACATGATCATTCAAAGACTTAGAGTAAATCAAAATATCATCAAAATAAACCACAACAAATTTACCTAAGTATTCACGCAGCACATGATTCATCAAACGCATAAAAGTACTAGGTGCATTTGTAAGACCAAACGGCATAACAAGCCATTCATACAAACCATATTTAGTCTTAAATGCAGTTTTCCATTCATCTCCTACTTGCATGCGTATTTGATAGTAACGGATTTTAAA
Organism: Combretum micranthum; assembly: GCA_024138025.1. Classification (NCBI taxonomy): domain Eukaryota; kingdom Viridiplantae; phylum Streptophyta; class Magnoliopsida; order Myrtales; family Combretaceae; genus Combretum; species Combretum micranthum. Next base: position 425,074 of record JAMXBD010001243.1, read on the forward strand.
TCAATTTTTGTAAACAAACACGAACCATACAATTCATCTAACATATCATCTAACCTAGGAATAGGATGACGATACTTTACAGTGATTTTATTGATGGCCCTGCAGTCTACACACATTCTCCAAGTCCCGTCCTTCTTAGGTACTAAGATTACAGGAACCGAACAAGGACTTAAGCTCTCCCTCACATACCCCTTCTAGCAACTCCTCAACCTGCTTTTGAATCTCCTTTGCCTCACTAGGATTAGTCCTATAGGCAGGTCGGTTGGGTATGGCAGCTCCAGGAATGAAGTCAATCTTATGCTCTATGCCCCTCACTGGTGGAAGTCCACTAGGCATCTCTTCTGGAAACACATCTTCAAATTCCTGCAACAAATCAGAAAACACACTAGGCAAGATGGGTTAATATCATTAGTGGCCAAACAAGCCCTTTGTACAAAAGTACAAATATAGGCCTACTGGCTTTCAACGCATGCCTAACCTCACTTGTCCTAGCAATCAAACTCACACTCTTATTCTTTTGCTCTCTAGGCCGTTCTTTATTTTGCTTTTCACTCCTCTCTTTTCTTTCTCTCATCTCACCTTCAACGCTCTTTTTGTTTGCACTCTTATTTTTCTCTCCCTCAAGAATGCTTTTTCTCTCTTCACGCTCTTTTCTTTCGGCCTCCTCTCTTATCCTCTCCAATTTACATTGATCTTCATACACTTCTTTAGAGGATAGTGGTGACAAAGTGGTTTTTCTTCCATCTTTGGTAAAAGTATACCTATTTAAGTAACCATCATGCATTGTTTTCCTATCAAATTGCCAAGGTCTACCTAATAAGATATCTCCAGCATGCATAGGAACAACATCACATAACACTTCATCATGATATTTACCAATGGAAAAAGAAATTAAAGCTTGCCTATTTACCTTCACCTCGCCACAGTCGCTGAGCCACTGAAGCTTGTATGGTCTAGGATGTGAAACTGTAGGCAATCCCAATCGAGTAATTAGAAGTGTACTCACCACATTTGTACAACTACCTCCATCAACAATCACACTGCATGCCCTCCCTTGCACATGGCATCGAGTATGGAATAAATTCTCTCGCTGCTCCTCATGACATTCCTCCTTCAGCTGTGTGTTAAGTGCACGCCTGGTAACAAAAATATCACCCTTCACTGGCTCCTCAACACTTCCCTCATCACTACAATCTTCCAATTCGGGCATGTTGTCATCTCCATTGTCACCATCATCTCCCTCATCATCAGTGACAACTTCACCATTTCTAACCACCATAGTCCTCCTATTAGGACATTCCCTACTAATGTGTCCAACACCCTGACACTTCCAACATTTGATATCTCTATTCCTTCCCTTCTGATCAATGATTTTGGGCTTCTCAGATGAATCCCCACTAGGCTTACCTTTTGCTACATCCACTGTAGGCTTAGTTCCACTTTTATATTCAGATTTTCCATATCCTTTCCAAGAATTATTATAACTGGAAGAAGATTTGGAAACATACCTGGTTGAACCTTTGCCTTGGAGTTGCTTCTCTTTTAATAGCAAGATGTACTATTTCCTCCAATTCTTCATAATGTAGCAAATCCACTTTGTCGGCAATCTCTTTGTTCAAACCACCCAAGAAACGTGCCATGGTGGTCTCCTCATCTTCTACTAAATCATAGTCAAAATCATCTCCATCTCCTTGTAGTAGTCCTCCACACTCCTACTACCTTGCTTCAACAATTGTAACCTTTGAATCAATTCCCTTTGAAAATATTTGGGAACAAATCTCTTTCTCATGACGGCCTTCAAATCGGACCAATTGTCAATAGGATACTCCAGATTCCTCCTCCTGCTAGTCACCAATTGATCCACCAAGAAATAGCATAATCCTGAAACTGAGTTACAACCAACTTCACCTTTTTCTCTTCACTATACTGGTGACAATCAAAGATCAGATCAACTCTTTTCTCCCATTGCAAATAAGCTTCTGGATCGGACTTGCCCTGAAATATAGGAAGTTTCAATTTAATATTACCCAAATCTCTATCTACATAGTCTTCATTCCACCTATTTGACCAGTAATATAACCTTCCTGCATTCGGCCTCTTCCTACACCTACCACCTCTACCACCTCTTCCTCTTCTATTGGCTATCATGGTGGCACTATCCTCAAATTCTTCCTCCACATAATCATTAGTATCCCCAACTTCATCTACCTGAGGTGAGGAAATTCTAACTCCTTTTACTTTACTAGAACTCGACTCCTTTTTCTCTACAACCTGTAGCCTCAAATTAATATTTTCTATAGACTCCTTCATATCCAGTAACATTTCAGTCAAGCGTTTATATTCTGAAGCCCTAGCATCTTGCATCAAACCCCCTTCTCTTCCTCCATCATCCTTACCAACATCAATACCCTTTCCTGACATAATTTCCTACAAAAATCAACACACGTTAAAAAAAAAATTCCCTCACAAACGCTCCCTTTCGTGTTTGCACTCTATTAGATGGAGTTGTTTACTCGTGTTTTCTCAGGAATAAGATATATCACTCTGGTATTCCTCACACCTCTCAAGCTTGTTTTCTTTCGCGTTCTTAATTGAATCACACTTTTAGAACGATTCAAAGAAATCCAAATCTGAGATAATATGAGTGTCACAAAAAGGAATTTTTTTTTTATATCAATTTCGAATTTTTTTTTAACTCAAATCACAAGACTTGAAGATTTCAAAACCCTAACTTGTGTTTCCCTATAGATCTGAATAAATCACACCCAAAAAGATCAACGAACAAATTTTTATGATGTAATACGAATAAAGGTGCAAACTTTTTGTTCTCACAAGAATCAAGATGTGAGCTTTATAATCTAAAAGAAATAAAGATGTAATCCTTTTGATTGATTTTTGAATTTAAATTCAAAGAAAACAAAAGATAGATAAAAAGAAGGATATAACCTGATCTAGAGCCAAAGCTCTGATACCAAATGATGCGAGAACCTTCGCAATCACGTGAGAACCCTTTTGGATATTATGAACCCCAGCAGTAATACGAAAACCCACAAATTTTCGGTAATCAATCCCTAAGATGGATTAGAAATAGATTTGTCTTAGTGTTTGATCTAAATAGATAGAACAAGGTCAGCCCTATCTCCGAAACACTCCACAAAGAAGGCGATCAAAAACTCCTTTGAATGTTCCTATAGCATGTATTCTAAATCAAGAACACAAAGATTTCAAGCAAAAGCTTTGGTTTTTCATTCAACAATAATCTGTCCTTTTCAAACAATCAAATAGGTTTATATATCCAAAACAAAGGAAAACAAAACGTCAAAACAAGGAATTAATACGTCCTAAATGATGGCTGGCGGCCAATCAAAGATGGCAGGTGGCCATGAGCAAACTGGACAAATTTCGCAAAGTTAAAAAAAAATGGCCAAAGGGGTCATGGCCGGCGGCCCTGGGCTGCTCCCTGCAAATCAGCTTCCCTTTGCTCTATTTGAATGTTGCTTCAAAAATATTGAAGTATACTTGCTCCCTCCTTGTTCCAAAACCTTGATAATCTTGTGATTCATCCTTGGCATGCTCTAATAAGCCTTGGAAGTGATTATTGTAGGCTTGTTGAAGCTTCTTTGCTCGAGCTCTTGTGATTGGTCCTTGAGGAAAACTTATTGAACTTGAATTCCTTTGAGTTTCCGTGGTAGCCATTTGATCTTCATGTTGGTTTGAATCTAAACTTTGGACCGTTGGCTCTTTCGTAACAGTTTATCAACAATGATTGGTTTTGGGACATTTTCTTTTGGGAGTGGTATATTTTTATTAGTAAATTGTTGTTGATCAATAGGAAAAGTCCTACATTTTTCAAGAGAATGTCCCATTTTAAAGCATCTAGAACAATAGTGAGGGATATTCTCATATACAATTGGCTGATAAAAACCCTCCTTCTCAACACCAAGCCATATCTCATTGGTTGGTTTTTTGGAAACATCTAGTTCTATTAAAATCCTTGCTATAGAAGGCCTGGATAGGTTTGCAGTTGGCTCATCTAACTTTAAAGGAGTTCCAATAGCAGAAGCAATAGCAAACAACATGGATTTATCAAAAAAATGAATAGGAAGTTTTGGAAGGGCAATCCATACCGAGGCTATTGGAGATTCCTTTAAAGTATGAGATTGAGAAGACCATTTGATGATTCTCATGATAGATGAATTTATGGTCCATGTCTTCCTTTCCCATAACCGTGTGTAATCATCTTGCAAAGTGGGGTGTATAAGAACTTGCCTTTGATTTAGGAGACCGATATGTACCTCTCCTTTAAGCCCCTTGGCAGTAAAAAAGTCTTTGATCTCTTGTAGAGGAGGTCTTGAGTAGGAGAATGAGCCAATTAGAGCATATTTGAAAGGAGCACACAATTTGTTATGTTCTTTAGAATTGAGGATCACTGCTGGTTTTCCGTTGTATATAGTTGGAGCTTTAATTCCAAGAATAGCATCTTTAAGAGGAGTTGGTGCGCCAACAACAGCAGCAAATGATTTCTTGAAACTCCTTAGTGAAACCTCACTATTAACCCCTTGATTTTGCACCACTGTCGTTGGTGCGTCTTTAGTTGATGAAGAAGCCATTCAATCTTGATAGAATAGACAATACCACCACGAAATAAGAAAATCCCTTTTTTTCTTCCCTTCCTTTTTTTTTTTTTTAAAACTCACGTGGGGCAGGTTTAAGTAGGCCAACAAATAACTACCAAAACCGATATATCACGACAGCATAGGCGCCAAAAAACCAATGGGCAGCCTTGAGGAATGAAGGGACTAAGCCCATGTGATGTAAAGCCAATCTTGCAGCAAAAGCCTCGAAATCCACACGTGCAGGAGAGGCCCGGCCTATAAGCAAACAACCCCCACGTCTAAGTCCTTCACAAGTAACCTAGGAGCATGAACAGAGGTATGGTTGGCCAAGCAACTAGAAAGGAGCCAGGAATCATACCAGAAATTAATGTCACCCTTCCCCAGGCCAAAAAAGATAAAAGGCTCAGCTACATCCCTAGCCTTGAGGAGCCTCTTCCATAACGGGGAAGAACTGTGGGTTATGGTTGCTTGAACAGGGTGAAGGTTTTTTAAGTATTTTGAATGAAGAAAATGGGAGAGGAGGGATGATTCAGAACGAAAGCGCCACCATAGCTTAGATTCAAAAGAGGTGGAGACATCAGATAAGGAGCGGAAACCAACTCCACCCTCTTCGACTGGCAAACATAATTTAGCCCAAGAAACCCAATGAGTGGCTCTAGAAGAAGAGGAGGTACCCCAAAAGAAATTGGCAAACATGCTTTCAAGTTTCTTGATCACCCACTTAGGAGGGTGAACGGATTGAAAGAGATAGAGGGGGAGAGAGGATAAAACACTTTTGATGAGAACAATCTTCCCCCCACTTGAAAGCCATAGATTGCCCAGTTGTGGAGGCGTTGAGACACTTTTTGGAAAATATCATTGTAGCTTTGATGGTCACGCCATCCAAGGGATAAAGGAGAACCTAGATAGGTAATAGGTAACTTTTGCTCCTTCATGCCAGACAAATTTTTTATAGGGCGTTTCCTAGAGGTTTTGGATTTCCTAGGAAAAACTAGAGAGCTCTTATGACGGTTAACTTTTTGACCCGATAAAGATTCATACTGACTTAAAAAATCAAGAACACGCCTCACAGAGGATTTAGAACCATTCATAAAAAGAATACAATCATCAGCAAAACAAAGGTGGGAAATCCAAGAGGGAGCGCTAGTCTTGTACCTAATAGAAGGATAAATGGAATATAGATGGTTCAAACCTTGAGATAAGTACTCAGAAGCAATAATGAAGAGGGCAGGAGAGAGTGGGTCCCCTTGACGAAGACCCCTAGACGAGTTAAAAAAGCCAAAGCCCTTCCCATTAATAACAACTGAGAACCAGCTATTGCACATAATTCTTTTAACCATGTAAGTAAACTTCCAATGAAAACCCAGACAATCCAGCATGAAAAAAGAAACACCCAGTCAAGTCTATCGTAAGCTTTTTCCATGTCTAACTTCATCACTAGGTTCCCTCCTTTGATCTTATAGTCCAAATCATATAACAGCTCCTGAGCTAGAAGAATATTATCAATAATGTTTCTGCCCTTCACAAAACCCGTTTGATTAATGCTTATAGCCTTAGGGAGGATTTCACCAAGCCTAGTAGTAAGAATTTTTGAAAAAATTTTCACAGAGGTATTACATAGGCTGATAGGTCTGAAATCCTTCCAGGTTTGTGGGTTATTGTTTTTAGGGATCAGAACAATGGATGCTGATGTATAAAACCGAGGGAGTGGCAAGCCTTCAAAAAATTCAATTACTGCTTTGTAAAAATCCTTGCCAATGATTTCCCAACATGTTTTATAAAACAAGCCTCCAAACCCATCCGGGCCGGGTTCTGAATCATTTGCTAAATCATTGATAATATTCGTCACCTCTTCAAAAGATGGGGTTGAAATGAGATGAGAATTGTCAGAAGCTGATATTACCTATTTAAGCCATTCTGGTTTAGAAAATTGCTTCACCTGAGTGTCCTTTGTTAGAAGATCCTGAAAGAAGTTAGTAGCAGAAGAGCCTAAAGAGTCTCCTTCTATCCAATTCCCATCAGAATCTTTAACCTTATTAATCATGTTTCTCTGTCTCCTTTCTTTAACTATGGCATGATAATATTTAGTGTTCCTATCCCCATCCTTTAACCACTTAACCTTAGATTTTTGTTGCCAAAATATGGTTTCTTGATCAATTAAGTCCAAAAGATCTTTTTTGGCGTTTTGCAAATTAACGTAGATATCCTGATCGTGAGTGGATTCAAAATTCCTTTCCAGCTCGGAAACCTCATTCTCTTTGTCATTTAGCTTTTTGTGAAGATTACCAAAAACATTTTTGTTCCAAGTTCGAAGAGAATGTTTTAACTTAGTAAGCTTAAGCTGGAAATTAATGAGTCCGGACACATTGCATACCCCATTCCATGAAGCTTCAACCACTGACAGAAAAGAAGGATGGCGAGTCCACATATTTTGAAATTTAAACTTAGAAAACCTTCCATCCTTCTTTTTATCATGGCTAAGAAGGAGGGGGCAATGGTCTGAACATGTGCTGTTCAGGTGTTCTACTTTGATAGGTTCTAACATAGAAATCCAAGTAGCATTTATTAAAGCCCTATCAAGCCTAACATGAACTTTTTTATTAGACCAAGTGTAATCCTTCCCTATATAGCCAGCATCAGATAACTCACAATCAAGCATCATCGATTGAAAATCAAGAATGGACTGTATGGGGTAGAACTACCTCCAGATCTTTCATGAGGAGAGAGGACAGTATTAAAATCTCCTACAACAAGCCATGGGTCATCGATATCCACATGCATTTCTCTAAGGTTATCCCATAGCTGTTGCCTAAGAAACCTATTACACTTGGCATAAACCACAGAAACATGAAAAGAAACAGAACCATTGGAACTAGAACAGTACAAGTGCATAAATTGTTCATGGTTAAAAACAATATGACAGATAATGTGTTCTTTCCAGAAAATCCAAATTTTTGAGTTAACATTGGAAGCAAAATTTTTAAAATTCAACTTTCTTGCAAAAAGATCAATTTTATCAGAGGTAGTCATGGGTTCAGCTATCATGATGAATTGGAAGATTATGGAGCCTACTAAGCTTTTTATC